>JANFOE010001174.1:0-600000 GCA_025667525.1 Glebionis coronaria | reverse complement strand
ATTTATGTTGATGATATAATATTTGCTGCCACTAACATAGAATTGTCTAAACAATTTGAGAAGATAATGTCCACACGCTTTCAGATGTCGATGATGGGAAAAATTTCATTTTTCTTAGGATTACAGATTTCTCAGAATCCCAGAGGCATCTTTATAAATCAATCCAAATATGCTCTAGAATCTCTTAAGAAATATAACTTTGAGAATTGTGACCCCGTAGACACTCCAATGGTGGAGAAATCCAAGTTAGATGAAGATAGGAATGGGACTATTGTCGATCCAAAACTTTACCGTGGGATGATCGGCACCCTTCTATATCTGACTGCTAGCAGGCCTGATTTGCAATTTGCTGTATGCATGTGTGCCCAGTATCAGGCTCGGCCTACCGAAAAGCACCTACATGTAGTTAAAAGGATCTTTCGGTATCTAAAAGGAACACTTCATCGTGGTCTATGGTATCCGAAAGATTCCTCGATTGCTTTAATATCATACGCAGATGCCGATCATGCTGGATGTCAAGACACGAGGCGTAGCACTTCTGGATCTGTGCAACTCCTTGGAGATAGATTGATCAGTTGGTCTTCAAAAAGGCAGAAAAGCGCTGCAATTTCTAGCACGGAGGCTGAATACATCGCCATGTCCGGTTGTTGTGCTCAAGTCCTTTGGATGAGATCACAATTAACTGACTACGGTCTTGGATTTAACAAAATCCCGATGTATTGTGACAACAAGAGCGCCATTGCCCTTTGCTGCAACTATGTTCAACACTCCCGGGCCAAGCACATAGACATTCGCTACCATTTCATTAAGGAGCAGGTGGAGAACGGAGTGATCGAGCTGTATTTTGTCACTACTGAGTACCAGCTGGCGGATATGTTCACCAAAGCCTTAGATCGAGGACGAATCGAGTTTTGATCGACAAGCTTGGCATGAAATCATTCACTCCAGCGACTCTCAAAGAGTTGGCAGAAGAATCAGCTGAATAGTCGTGGTAAACTATTCAGAGTATCCTTTGTTTGTGATCATGTATATTATCGTAAATATATAAAACACAAAAAGAAAATACAAAAATATAAAACCAAGAAAAACCATAAAAAATATAAAACCAAGAAAAACCATAAAAATTATAAAATCAAGAAAATCCAAAAATATTTTTCGTTTAAAACGGGCATGTCTTTTAGTACGGTAATATTTACGGCCTTAGAAATGTCGATTAATATTGACACGGTGCCATAAATAGAGTCCGTATAAAAGTTGAAATGTTTTACAACATGCCCATTATGGCTTGTAGTTATTTCTGACTGCAACCCGGTTTTCATATTAAAGTCACGTATTTCCTTGGAAAACGTTGGCTCAGAACGGGAATTAATTTTCTCAGGCGTGATTTACAAGCCAAATCATGCAAAGGGATCAAGTTTACTTTACAACTTGGTCTAACACGAATTAGTGTACGTCTCAGTGCATTAATTTGTTAAAATAAGAGAAATCTTATTAACACCACGAATCAAACTTTTTCAAGATATCAATTGGGAAATGTTTTTCATCATCATTTGACTCGTTAAACAATGACTACAGCTCTTTAAATAGAAAACGGGTCATCGTTTAAGGGGGAGAAAATGTTTCATCATCTTTCACATCAAAAAGATCTTCATAAAGCTTAATGGTTAATGGTTGGATTGCTTTGGCATTTGTCTTGTTGTTGCTTATAAGCTTGTCATGAATAGTTTTGTGTTTGTGTTAAGATAGGATAATCACAAAGGCTAGGATAAATTAACATACGATAGGGTCAAAATGGCTAGTATCAAAACTTGGTAACCAAAAGAATGGGTGAATGAAGCAAAAAGAAAAATTGAGGGGGCAAAGTTGACAATATGTCTAACTTGTGGAAAATTTGACCTAGTCAAACCCCCCCCCCCCCCCCCCCCCCGTTTCGTCTCTTCTTTCACTGTTCCTTTATCTTCTTAGCCGCCATTGATAATCACACACATACAAACTCACGGAAATCAATCAAACACGATACAATCAGTAATCTTCTAGATCAAGATCATCAACAAGGTATTAAATCGGATTAATCTTTCATGTACATCAAGTTAATTAACTGTTTAAATTGAAAACAATCAAAATCAAATTACTGCTTAATTAGGGTTAATTAATTTGGGGGTTTTGCTTGGGTTATATTCGGAATTGATCTATTTGCACAGATTTGTCCTTTAGAACACTTGAATCAAACGATTGCATGCCTAATTAGAAAAAAATATAAGTGTTGAAAAATGTTCCGAATAGGAGTTTTTTGTTCCGCATAGAAGAATGTTCCGAATAGGATTTCATTCCGAATAGGGCAAAAGTTCCGAATAGGACAAAAGTTCCGAATAGGACAAAAGTTCCGAATAGGGCAAATGTTCCGAATAGGGCAAATGTTCCGAATAGGGCAAATGTTCCGAATAGGGCAAATGTTCCGAATAGGGCAAATGTTCCGAATAGGGCAAATGTTCCGAATAGGGCAAATGTTCCGAATAGGGCAAATGTTCCGAATAGGGCAAATGTTCCGAATAGGGCATGTTCCGAATAGGGCAAATGTTCCGAATAGGGCAAATGTTCCGAATAGGGCAAATGTTCCGAATAGGGCAAATGTTCCGAATAGGGCAAATGTTCCGAATAGGACAAAATGTTCCGAATAAGGACTTTATTCCGCATAGGACAAAATGTTCCGCATAGGGATGTTTTTCCGCATAGGCCCAATGTTCCGAATAGGAATTGCTTTCCGCATAGGATAAATGTTCCGAATAGCCTTTTATTCAGAATAGGGATGTTTTTCCGCATAGGCTATATGTTCCGAATAGACTTATATTCAGTATAGACCTATTATTCCGAATTGAGTGATTATTCCAAATAGAGGATGTTTGTATGGTTTCAAAGCTTAAGGGATTATGTCATATGTTCAATGCTTAGGTTTAAAGTCATAATGATATTCATACTTGTTTGTATCAACCTTTGTGTTTTATCTTAAGCAGAGACGATGACTAACCCTACCGTACAACAACTACAAGACAACAGAGCCGCCGCCATTGCTGAAGCCAAGACACTTAAGTTTATTCCGAACAACTTCCGCTTGAAGGAGGTATCTCACTCTACCCATAATGGCTTTAAGGTAGGTACAGCCATGCTTGATAAATCTCATTTCAAGCATGCGCTAAGGAGAAGTGCTTCAGTGCCATATGAATATCTTTACGAGTTCTGGGCTACCAAAGAGAGGACATCGAACAAGATCACTTTTTCCTTGGACAACAAGCAGCAGACGCTTACTGTGTCAGACTTCAGGAAGATCTTTGGCTTTCGACCGATACTCAAAGGTCTCCCATCATACTCACCCAACCCAACTAAGGACCAGATCATGGAGATGTTCACCGCCATTGGATGTCTTGACATACGAACCCCGTCTGAGTTTACTACTGCCAAAGTTGGTCAACCATGGAAAGCTATTTTTGGGATTCTAAGCCGATGTTTAACACCCAAAACAACTGGGTATGATGCTGTTCGTCCACCAATCATCAAGATGTTTTATGGTATGTTCAAAGGTATGGGTATCGATTATGCATCACTGCTATGGGAGGAGTTTACCTTTCAACTCTTCACAAACACAAAGGGTAAGGTTAAAAGCTACCAGTACCCTAGGTTTATTAAGTTGATCATACATTACTTTATGGAGAACGATGCATCCATTAACAAGCGTGCAGGTAGTCGTCACCACACGATGGATGATGATGATTTGGTTGACTTAAGGCAGGAGACTCATTCGAATACGGTTATTCCTGGTCCCATTCCCAGTCATCTTCTGACCAATGAGATTATTGCATCGGCTGATTACAAGAACTTGCTAACCGAAATTGAGAATCAACGAGCAAGTATTCTAGCAGGTGAAGACTCTTCCACTACGGTTAAGAGCAAAGGTAAACGGAAGCAAGCAGGTTTACCTAAACCCAAAACCAAGAAGAAGAAGACAGAGGGTAAGAAGGGAAAGGGTAAGGCTGATGAGATGCGTCTACGTGACGAAGAAAACATTGTTGATCCTGCTCTTGATAAAACTGAGAAACAAATGATGAAGATAGCTATACAAAGGAGCAGGAAAGATACTGGCGGTAGTGGTTCAGGTGCAAGGGTAGATATTGAGGATGAGTATGTGGAACCAGATGATGTTGATGAGGTTGGGTCACCTGAACATTATTCCACTTCGAAGGAGCCATCAATCCCTATCTCAGCTGGTATTGACAAAGAGTCTACTCAACCGTTGGTAACTCAACTTCAACCAACTCAACCCTTACCAACCAGACCGGTTTTTACACCATTTCCTCCACCACCAATAAAGCCCATCCTTAGTACCGCAGTTACAACCGAGCCTATCCCATCAACCCAGAGCAGCTCAGCAACATCTGCAATGGCAGCAATAGTGATGGCCGAGATGTTGGATAAACATGTGGATAATCACAAGAGAGAAATGGATGATCTTCGCCAAGAGCTAAATAGAAGAACTCAAAGTGAAGAAGCATCAAGGAAAGCTCAAGAAGAGTTGATTGCCAAGTTCGCTGCTGACATGGAATTTACACGGAAAACTCATGCAGAAGAACTTGCTCGGGTTAAAAAGGCTGAAGCTGATAGGCATCAAGCACGAATTACAAGACTTAAAGCTATTAAGGATGACCTTAAAGAGCAAAAAGCAGCTCTTGAAGCTACTATTGAGCAAAGAGTGAAAGACTCCGTTGAATCCCTAATGCCTAAACTGCGTGATGATTTGAAGACGCTTGCTGCTGACAACTTAATGATCAAATCTTCCAATCCCTCAGAAGCTGCCTACAAGATCGCTTATGACTTGACGGATTTTGAACTTAAGAAGATCCTCAAAGCTCGAATGAGGGAACTTGGATCGTTTGATAAATCGAGGATTCAACGGGCTCTCTTCAAATCCCTGAACGACGCGATCATGGAGGATGATAAGTTGTTCAAGACATTTGGAAGTGTGGTACCCTACCACATTCTCCCTGAGGAAGAACGGGAAGATAGTGAAGAAGAAGAGGGTACTGGTGGAGAAGAGGAGGAAGAAGAAGAAGAAGAAGAAGATAAGAATGAAGATGATGATGAGGATGATGAGGATCAGAATGATGAGGATGATGATAATGATAAGGATGATGATGATCAGGATGAGGATGAGGATGATGATGATGAGGATGAGGATGATGATGATAATGATGGTAATGATGGTGGTGATGGTCACCAGGAGAGTGTTAAGGGGAGAAATGCGGATAAAGGTGAACAGCCTGAGAAAGGGGATAAGGGTGCCAGCTCAAAGAAACCTGTTAAGTCTGGCGCCAAATCCAAGAAAGATGCAGCACCAAAGGAAAAGTCTACATCTACGGAGTCCAGACGATCTAAGTGGCGCCATGACGTGAATGCCACTACAGGGTCATCTATTCCTGGTACATTTATCCATGCATCAATACCTGTTACCACTAACCCCGTTAGTTCTATTGTTGTTGCCCCTGTGATTGCAGAATCAGTAACCGAACCTGAAGCTGCACAACATTCACCCGTCCATGACACTGCTGAAATGCCTGAATCAGAACAAGCAGATGTTCACGTCTCCACTCCTCAGCAACAAAACCCACAATCTACTATTCCTGAACCAAGCACAAGGAACTGGGAGGACACGTTGGAGATCGACGAGACTGCTCCACCACAGGCTTGGATCACGGCAGCGGCGCAGTATGATCCGATCACCGACGCTGACAAAGATGTCTTGTATCTTCGTATCCGAAGTCCCATTGACTTATGTGCATTTCTTGCTCATGAGTATAAGACTTCGGTTACTCCATCCTTGGTGAAGAAGGTACTGAAGGATAAAAGACTTCGCACCAAAACCCGGTTGACCCAAATGGAGTTCGAATACTATGCCGAGGAGATCCTGAAGGCTCTGAATACCGTTCAACGGCCAGGTCTTCATGAATCAGAAAGAGCTCCACCTCCAATGGATCCTACCCAAGATAATCAGATTGCTCTTGACTTCTTCGTCACCAATGATCTGGTGTATCTACTGAAGGGGTCATCAAAGTACGCAACCTCCCTGACCTTGCTGAAAGCTGCCAACTGGGGGACAATAACCTTTATCGAGGAAAAGGTAAATCGACTCTGGGTCCCTAAGATAAATCGTAATTATGATATGTATACTGTCATAGGTGCATCTCATTGGGACGAACGAGTCCGAAGGGCGTACAGGGGTTGCTGCCTAGTCAATTCTGGAAGCAGTGTTAAATCCGACATCCGCATCTCCAGCATTTTAGGGATAAAAACTGAAGCCAAGAATGGCTATTATCATGTGACGGAGATTCGTTTGAAAAGGGAGGATGACAGGGAATACAAAATCCAGCAGGGAGACTTTTCCATCATTCGCCTTGAGGATATCGAAGATATGCTGCTTCTGATGACCAGAGATCAACTCACACATATTCCTCGTGAAGACCTCATTGCTTTGAATACAGCACTTCGTATGTTCACACGAAGCGTTGTCATCAAGACACGAGTTGAGGACCTTCAGTTGGGAGTCGAAAGCTATCAAAGGAAGCTCAACCTAACCCGTCCAGTGAATAAAGTGCTACCTCAACATGTAGAAAGATGTCCCTATACCGGCATTTCTGTCCCGAATTATGGCATTTTCTACTTGAACAGTCGAGGTTTGATGAAATTTATGAGGGTAGGTGAGCTCCATAAGTACAGCGATGGGACTCTTCTACAAGTCAGAGGAAAGTTGGAGCATCTGAACTCGGGTGGGACGTTGCCAGAAATGACGGAGGATTGGCATCCAGGTTACCAGCAGATGGCGAAGTATGTCATCAAGAAGATCGATCAGAAGCTCCGTGAACGTAGATTGATGAGGAGCTTGGAAAGATTTGTGGGTGGTAGACCATATGGAGTGCACTACAGGACACTGCAATGATCCATCTAATGGGTCGTACATTTCAGGTCACTCTATATTGGTATTATTTGTGAATATGTATATTTGTGAATATTGTGCTTTAATGGCTTGATGTAGTGTTAAGGTTTGATAATTTTTCAAGAATTTCTCACGAGATTCTAAATCTTTCAAAATATATCACACCAAAACACTACAACTATCCCTTATTAAATTAAGGGGGAGCAATAACTTGTTCTATGGCCAAACATCGATTTCATTTTTACCCAAAGACCGGTTAATCCATTCAATATCCCAAATATTAATGGTTAACATTTTGGATAAGGGGAGAAAATGGGATTAAGGAGACGTAAATGATACTTGGCTAAAAGATGAAAAAGACTTAAAGATTATCCAACTTAATATGTGTAAAGCACGTGTTAAGGGGGAGCGTTTTTGATGAACAAAACACCTAAGGTACAAAACTTTTGATTTCAATATCACAAGTACTTTAGGTGATTTTCAATGATTTTTCATGGTGGCAATTCCTTCCCAAAACACGCCTAATTCACGACGGATGTGGTGACAAAAGGGTGGTAGGAATAGGTTTAGTCCAATGATTCATCAGAACCGATGGAATCTTCCCAAGGACAATTCCCTAGATAGAATTAGAAGTCCTAGGAAAGATGGAGAAAGAATGTGAACGTAGCTGAATGCCGACCAAGTACTTAAGCTAGCACTGGAATAATCACAACAAGGTGCTAGTGATGACGTATTGGTAAGCATTGAAGGGGTTGAAGAATGAAAAAGAAATGTAAAGATAAAGGGTGTAAAGAAAGAAGCCCTCCTTACAACTTTAGGCAGAAACCGGGTCAATACATATGCTATTGAGGTCATTTTTGCTAATGATTCTCGGTATTGAAGAAAGACATCATGGACCCAGTGATGCAATGCACAACCCTTCCCCAGCTAACTCAAATATCTCTCAAAAGGTATTTGTTTTAATCACACGGAGATTAACACGTTATCTATTGGTTTATTCACTCCGAATAGACTGGTATTGAAAAGGTGGCACTCCTCTCCAGCCATCGCTCACTAAATCAAAACGCACAATCGAGTCTAGAGCCAAGAGATCATCAAAAGTCTCATTAGGACACTTTCCATTTATTCCTTGCTTTCTCACACACTGTGAAAAGTAAGAGATTTTCATGAGTCCTACGCAATATTCCTGTAATATTGCCAGAACATCCGAGTAATACGCAAGTATTACAATGAAGATGGAAATCTTGCTTGAGCCAACATCAAACAAGCTCATGGTAGGTTACACGTGCGGTTCTTTTAGAACCAATCTTGTGAAAAACTGGAAGGTAACAGTGGTTTAATTCTTAATTGAACTTAAACTCGTTCCAGGCCTCTTCGCATTATCATATGATCTTGCCAGAACACTCAGAGTGACTCTTTATTGACCACAGTGACGAGTGGAAATCCTTCTAGTGTCAACATCAAACAGCACTTGGTAGGTGACGTGCAAGATTCTTTATGAATTGAGCTCGTGACAACTGGAAAGCAACGATGGTGAAAATCTTAATTGAAATTCACTTGTTCTAGGTTTCATGAATTGACGGCTTTTAATCACAAGGATAATTTATCCAAGTGATTCACTCTTTATGTTCGCAGTCAGCTTTGGACGGTCGAATAAAGAGAACGGGTTTACCCCCGAAATCCTGTCAGGAAGTTACTTAATTGAAACTATCCGTCACGGGTACGATATCTAATATCGTCCAACGGTCTTCACCGACCGGAGGTAAAATGCTACCGAATTAGAATAAAATGTTCAAAGCCATTTTATTCGTGTCGTTGCTGTGTACCTGTTAAAGACGGTGGCGTTGCTGTGTACCTGTTGAAGACGGTGGCGTTGCTGTGTACCAGTGAAGACGGTGGTGTTGCGGTGTACCTGTAAAAGTCGTTCCCACATGCTTATGTCTTTTGCAACAAAGTTCAGCAAAAATTCAAGAAAGTACAAGATGAAGTCTTCCGCTGTACCAAACTCTGAAGCTTTCAAGAATTCAACAAAAAGACGTAAGTGTGTGGAACATGAAGTCACGAGGAGGCAAAGTTCACAAGAAAGGCAAAGATCGCACGTGAAAGGCCAAAGAACAATGCTCTCAAGTCAAAGCTAAAAAGATCAAATCAACATATTCACAACAAAAGAAAGAAAAGAAGAAAAGACTACGAGCTAAAGAACGAAGACTTAGTATAGTATGCTAGGTTTAGAACTTTGTAACGTGGAGTGACCACCCTTAGGGGGAGATTGTTAGAAATACGTTTTAACGTATATTAGAAGTATCGGTCACTCCACAATATGATTTATGTTGTAATAGCTCGTAGTTAGAAAATAGTCATTAGTTGCTTATTAACTTAAGTAAGAACCGGTCCATGGGCTTGTCATGGACCGGCCCAAGCCCAATGTTAGGCTTGGAATATAAATACCCCTTTCCACTAAGGAAAGGGGTTGGTTGTTGTTTCATTTGCATTTTCATAGTAATAAAATCACACACATTTTCTCTCACTTTCTCTCTCTAGTTTCTCTCACTAGAAAACATCAACCCACTTCATAGATTCATAGGTTATCAATATTCTACATAGCTAGGTTTTGATTATCTTACCCTGGTTGGGACGAAGTAAACACCAACATTTACTATGTTTAAAGCTCATCCTAATGAGAAGTTAAGTGAGTTAAGAAGTTGTCTTCAAGATATCACTAGCAAGTTGGCTTTCGTGGGAACAGAATTTGAAGAAGACATTAGTGCTGCCTTTCTGGGAGCCCTTGGAGATGCATGGGAGATTCATGAAAAGTCAATCATTGCCACCAAATCTCATAAGAACTCCTCTTTAGATGACATATATAATCAACTGAAGGTGATTGAACCTGAATCTATGCTCAAACAAGGAAGTAAATCAAGACCAGGAAGCATGGCATTCATCTCTCATAATGAGTCCTCAACCGCTGACAATCTTTCACTTGTCAGCAAATTGAATTCATATGTCGGCGGCTCAACTCCATCAGCCACTGACACATACAATGTTGGCTCACCAAGTCTTAAACCAGTTGGAATTGACTTAGATATTGTGTGTGCATACATTGCTGCTTTACCCAATGGTTCTATAGTCTCTTATGAAGATCTTAAGCAAATCAGTAATATTGATCTTGAAGAAATGGACATCAAGTGGAATATGGCACTTAGAAGTATAAGAGCCAATAGGTGGAACAAGAGATTTGGTAGTAAGATGACATTTAACAGCAAAGAAACTGCTGGATTTAATAAATCCAAAGTTGAATGCTATAATTGTCATAGAATGGGGCACTTTATGAGGGAATGCAGATATCCACTTAGGAATGATGCTGGAAAGAACTTAAGTCAAGTCATTAAGGTAGAATATGTTGAGCCAAAACCTATGGTAGCCATACAAGGGATTGATGGCATTAGATGGGATTGGAGCTTTATGGAAAATGATGTGAAGCATAATCAAGAACTGAAAGCTGAGAAGAAAGAAGAGCATGTTCAATATGCTCTTATGGATAAGTCTTCCCCTTCCTCAGACAATGAGGTATATGATGATGCTTTTTGTAGTAAGGGTTGTAGGAAAAATACTAAAAAAACTTAACAAAGAAGTTTTAAAATTAAAATCAGATGTTTTTGATGTAGAGGTCAAGCTAGCAAACTATAAAAGGGGTCTTGCAAAATCTGATAGGATGGTGGAAGAATATAAGAAAATGGAATTTAGTCATAAAGATCAAATCACTGTTTTAACTAGAGATTTAAATATTAGTAATGAAGGAAGGGATTCTCTCATGAAATCTAGAGCTAAACTGCAACTTAAATTAGATGAGTCTATTAAAGCTAAGAATGAAGTAGGGCTTAAAATTGAAAAGTTTGATCAAGCCAGTGTTCTCTTGTAGAAATGTGTAAGTGAGCAAAGAAACCCTAGGGATATGTCTGGAATTAGAATGAAAGAGTTTGCTGATGTTTCACCTCTAGCAGGAAACTTCTATCAGGTTCCTTAAGGTAAAGACCTTTTTTAGACTGGCTTTCCAGAATTTCAAGTGGAGGAATTTACTCCTCCACCACGAATTCTTAGCCCAGTTGAAAAATATAAGCAGAAGGTGACTGACCTAGAACAATGGAAAGCAGCCAACCCTTTTCTGTTAGCCAAGGGTGGACTACTTAGTAATGATATTGTTGACCTAAAATCCATTGTTGTGACTAACCCTAATACTGGTAAAACTGTTAATCTTGGCTCATCAACTAAAAACAAACCTAGTGTTAAATATGCAAAGATCTATAGGAAACCTAAGTCACCTCAAAGTCAAGCTAGTACTAATGGGATAGGGTTTTATCAGTCTAAGCCTAAGTTTGTGTCTAAAAAGTCTTGTTACACATGTGGGAGATTTGGCCTATAACTATATCAATAGATATACCTCATCCGCTGACAATAGGTCAACTATGGTCAACCATAGACCTTTTGTGCAACCAAGTCCACAAGCCATAATACCAGCTCTTTTCTTCTCTAAAGAAGCTAATACCCATGGAAAAAGGCCCTCTTAAAAAACCAACACTTGGTCTAATAGACAGTGGGTTCCTGTAGAAAACCCTAATTTAGCCGTTGACAAGAACAATCTATCTGCTGACAGGATAAAACAAGTCGTTGACAACTCTAGGTTTGGTGTGAAAATGCCACAACTAGCTGCTGTCAGATATTTTGTTAGACTATACAGTGATAGGTATTACAAACCTAAGGGACAGTGGTCTAAAGCTTCATTCATTTTAACATGGAGACCTAAACAAGAACAAAACCCAAATTTTAATGGTGTTTCTATGACCTGTAACAGATTTAAATATCTTGAAAATATCATTAACAAACCTATTGGAACAAATTGGTTGTTTAGGGCACAAAGGGATGAATAGGGGGTTGTTACAAGGAATAAGTCAATTCTTGTTGAACAACCACATGAATCCAAGTCTGCAAAGGCTTGGGTTCCCAAAGAAAACTAATGTGCAGGTAGGGGTGGGAATCGGGTCGGGTTGGTCGGGTTTGGGTTATTCGGGTCGGGTTGAGGGTAAAAATATTTTACCCGAACCCGACCCGAGTTGAACTCGGGTTAGTCGGGTTTGGGTCTATTCGGGTCGGGTCTACTCGGGTCGGGTCTATTCGGGTTCGGGTCAACCCGACTACGGGTAAAATATTAAAAAAAAACTTTTTTTTTAATTTTTTTAATAGAAATTATATTTAATTTTAAATTTAAAAATAAAAAAAATAAAAAAATTTATTATTCGGGTCAATCGGGTTGACCCGAACCCGAATTAAGCATAAACATTTTACCCGATGTCCGACCCGATTTCGAATTCGGGTTAGTCGGGTTGACCCGACTAACCCGAATTGAAATTTCAACCCGAGTAACCCGACCCGAATATGCTCGGGTCGGGTTCGGGTCGGGTCGGGTTCGGGTCGGAAATATTGACACCCCTATGTGCAGGTCATTTAGAAGCACGTCAATGATCATGGATATTAGGACAGTGGATGCTCTAGGCACATGACAGGAAAGGAGGATTACTTGACAGATTTTGCTCCTATTGTTGATGGTGATAAAGTGTACTTTGGAGGAGGTTTTAGGACAATATCTGGTAAAGGTGAACTTATCACTAATAACTTGAGGTTTGAAGAAGTTTTCCTGGTAAAAGAACTTGATTATAATCTGTTTAATATGTCACAAGTGTGTGACAACAAGAATAAAGTTTTATTTACTAACACAGAATGTTTGGTGTTAAGTAAAGATTTTGAGATTCCTGCTGATAATTTCATTGAGTTTAGAACACCTAGACATAAAGACGTTTATAATGTTAATCTCAATGGCATTAAAATGAACAACAATTTGTCATGTCTTTATGTTAAAGCTTAAGTAGATGAAAGTAACTTATGTCACAGAAGGTTAGGGCATATAAACTTTAAAAACATGAATAGACTTGTGAGACATGATCTTGTTAGAGGATTGCCCTAACAATCATTCCACAATGATTATAATTGTGTTGCATGTCTTAAAGGCAAGTAGCACAAGGCCTCATTTAAGTCTAAGAGTGTGCATTCTAGTTCTAAACTACTTCACTTACTTCATATGGATTTGTTTGGCCTCACCAATATAGAAAGTCTCAATGGTAAATCTTATTGTTTTGTCATTGCTGATTATTATTCTAGGTTTACTTGGACTTTTTGGCAGAGAAAAGTGACACTGCTAAGACTTTAATCAATTTCATTACCCAAATGGAAAAGAAATCAGGATATGAGGTTAATATTCTTAGAAGTGATAATGGTGGTGAGTTTAAGAACAACCTTTTAGATGTCTTTTGTAACACTCTCATTTTTCGTATCGGTACAGCGGAAGGGTCTTTCAGAGTGTTACGGGATAGCACAATAACTCCAATCATAGACAACACATAAAAATGGTTGTACAAGGTTTAACAAACATTCATTCGATAAAAAGGTTTAAAAGTGTACAACAGGTCCCAAATTATACAGGTCATTAAGTTTACAAAACACAGATCGAATGAACATTTTTAACATTAAGTGTGGGCCATCAGAGTCGATCTCCATCCGGATTACCTTCAAGCACCTGAGATAGAAAACATGCAAAAATCATATCAGCGAATGCCGAGTGAATTCATAGAGTTTAATGAAAACCGTTATATAAAACAATCATTTACAATCATTAAAATCAGAACACAAGTATAATATCGGAAGTAAGTCCACATATTGCTAGTCAGGCAATATATAAATCAAGCATACATCTGAAACCGTCCATGAGACCGTAGTCTCTATATTACCATGATAGGTAATATATTCATCGTAATAGCGTCGTTATCGTTTATTATTTATGTCTTATAGCATACGTTGTATATTGTATAGGATTATTATTAGCCGCATGACATTGTTACCTTACTGTGAAAACAGCGGGCCGCGAACCCGACAAACAATTTGCCCATCTAAGTTAGCGTGTCGTCACAAAAATCACGCTATGGAATCTTCTCATACATAAATTCGCTTACCAATCAATGTGGTACGACGGGGATCAACCGTCAAGGCGCGAACTGGGGTGATCGTCCCCAAATAGTACTATCAAATGCATAAGCGTCTACCAAAACCCGGTAGTTCACAATTCATGCTAATGGGACTTTAAGTGACATAACCTAACTACTAATAATCCTTTTAGTCTCGAATATAGGGTCATAGCATCATTCGGGTCCATCTCATTTAGCATACAATCGGGACTACTTGTGTTCTATTTTTATAAAAATCTAGCATGTTATCTCCCTCGCGGGTTTACAAATCATTTTATAAAACATTTAAAAGAGTGCGAGGCTATGAACTCACGTTGTTAATGAAAGGCGGATTATCGGCTACGGGCGTGCTTCGGTCACAGAAACCTATATAAATAATAATCGGTCTTAGACTCGGTCCAATGACTTTTATCAAAATAACAATATACATATATATGATTATTGTACATATGATGATGATCAAGTGGGTTTATAAATCCTCATTTACTCATTTCAGCGTTTACGTTTTAGTATCGTCTTACTAGTTCACTAGTTTTACCGATTTTACCTATTTTAAGTTCATTAAGTCTTTTATAAGTTCTTTAACTTGTTTTTACCCATTATATACTTATATGATCAGTATATGTATTTTTCATGTTGGGCCCTATTGGGTTAAGCCCAAATAATTCTTTTTACAAGTATTTATCTTATTAAGTCCAATTATTAGTCTAATAGGTTTAGTTAGCTCGTAAATGTCCGTAATTCTTATAGTTCGGGTTTTATCGGTTTTTACTTGTCTTAGTTACTTATACATCAGTATATATCTTTTATAAACTTTACATTAGACGGGTTTGGTCGTCTAAGTTTTATTTGATAAAAAACGTTAATTTCACGGCGATAGCCGAAAAAGTCGTAAAAATCAAGTTTATAGTTTTTATTACTTATAAATATTACTTTTACCACCATTTATATATTTTACCCATTTAATTAACCTTTTATACATTTATATAAATAAGTTTTATAAGTTAGTGGGTTTATACTTTACATTTTATAAATTATAAAGTGAGTGCTTATATAATAATAATAAACATTATTTCCAAAATCTGATTTTTAACTTCATTTTCACCATTTTTATCATATCTAGAGTTCTATAATGACTTAGAAACTCATTTTTAAATGACAACTTCTTCATAATATGTGCTAAATATAACTTAGTTATAGCTACTGCCCATTTTGAGTTTAAGTTGCCTTAACAGTCCCTACAAAACTGCTTATTCAGATTGTACCACCTAACTTGTTTTGATCATATCTCACTCATTATTTTGATTCCATTGCATGGCCAACTCTCACATGTGTATAACATCATATACTTTACTGTAAATAGATCAAACCATGCATTTTTATCAGTTCTTCATTTAGTTATCTACTGTTTTTATACAGCCAACTAATTAGACATGATTTTAGCTTCATTTCTTATGGTTATCATCATTTTTAAGCATGTTTATCAACACTTGATCCCCACACAACATTTTTATCATCATATATACATCATATACATATACAAAATGAAAGAAAATACATTTGTTCTTTACAAAATAATAAGAGAAAAATGTAGAGGATGATCTTCTTTACCAATCCAAGTGGATTTCTTGTTTTAGGAAGGCAAGAACTTGATGAACACAACAAGTATCTCCAAGACCATCAAATAGCAAGATCATATGTTGGAAAATCAGCCCTAGGACACAAGCAAATCACCTCCAAAGTTGGTTATATGGCCACCAAATGATCAAGGTTTCAAGGAAACACCTTAATAGGACTAGTAAACATGTGGTTTATAGTTGGAAGAGATCAAAAATGGTGTTTGTGGCTTGAGTTGGGACGGCACATAGATGAAGTTTGAGAGAGTTTTGAGAGTAAATTGCATGTAAGAAATGGTTAAGTGAAAACCATGTGATGGTTTTGTTAAGTGGTGGAAGGCTTAGCCTAAAGTGTAAGCTAAAGCTTACACTTGTTATAAACAAGTTAAGTTTGTGCCACCTAATGGTGGTGAGGTGTTTTTGCCGTCCCATGTAAGCTAGTGGGATGGGGCAAAGTGTTTTGTCCCATCTCACTAGTTTACGGGTATTTCTCGATTCTAGTTTTCTCGATTTGCGTGCCCTCGGGTCGTTTTACGAAAAACGTTTTTATAAATTATGAATCACCGTCACAAAACGAATCCAATAAAAATTGTCTCATCAAAAACGGAGTTCAAAAACGTAAATACGTAATCCTAAGGTTTCCGGTTTAGTCGTAAAAGACGCCAAATTATGCACGTAAGCCCAAATTTAAATCCGTAAATTGTGAGTTCGTCAACCAACATAAAAATAAGTTTCAAAATATTATACGAGAAAATATTTAACTACCTGAAAATGTTAGATTTGTCACAGCTTTTCCTCCTAAAAGGGATCAACGTCCTCGTGATCCATTTCATTTGGATGTCCGTTTCTTATTGAAATCGAAGAGGTGTGGATATTTCTTCCACATTTCATCCTCTCGTTCCCAAGTATACTCCGGTCCATGCTTTGAATTCCATCGGATCTTGACAATAGGTATCCGACTTTGTTTCAGTTGCTTTACCTCACGGTCCATAACTTCTACGGGCTCTTCGATAAAATGCAACTTCCCATCTATTCGAACCTTACCTAACGGAATTTTCTCATCACTCACTGCTAGACATTTCTTCAGATTAGATACATGGAATGTGTTGTGAACACCATGAAGTTCTGGGGGTAACTCTAGTTTGTAAGCCACCGGACCTACTCTAGATAGAATCTTAAAGGGTCCAATATAACGGGGATTCAATTTTCCTCGTTTTCCAAATCTTATAACGCCTTTCCATGGCGATACTTTCAACATTACTCGGTCACCCACTTCAAACTCCATTGGCTTCCGCCGCACATCCGCGTAACTTTTCTGTCTACTTCGGGCAGTCAACAACCTCTTCTTAATCTGAACTATCATCTCCGTAGTCTCCCGGATCAGTTCCGGTCCCGTGAGCTGGGTATCCCCAACTTCACTCCAACATACAGGAGATCTACACTTCCTACCATACAAAGCTTCAAACGGTGCAGCCTTAATACTAGAATGGTAACTATTGTTATACGAAAACTCTGCTAACGACAAATATTTATCCCAATTCTTACCAAAGTCTAACACACAAGATCTCAACATATCTTCCAGTGTTTGTATCGTCCTTTCACTCTGCCCATCAGTCTGGGGGTGATAAGCAGTGCTCATATCGAGATTCGTTCCCAAAGATCTTTGGAGAGATTTCCAAAAATTCGATGCGAATCTAGGATCTCGATCTGAAATGATCGATACAGGCACTCCATGCTTGCATACAACATTATCAAGGTATATTCGAGTCAGCTTCTCCAGTGAGAACTGCTCCTTAACCGGAATGAAGTGTGCTGATTTGGTCAGTCTATCGACAATAACCCAAATCGAATTATTTCCAGATGATGTTCTAGGAAGCTTGGTGATAAAGTCCATCGTAATTCGCTCCCACTTCCATTCAGGAATCTTTGGTTGTTGAAGTAGTCCTGATGGCTTTTGATGTTCAGCTTTGACTCTGGCACAAGTCAAGCATTGAAGAACATACATAGCTATGTCAGCTTTCATATTCGGCCACCAGTACAACTTCTTCAAATCATGGTACATCTTATCAGATCTCGGATGAATGGAATACTTAGATTTATGGGATTCTAACATAATCAAATCTCTTAAGTCTCCAAACTTAGGTATCCACATACGACCTCTTAAACATTTCACTCCATCAGCTCTAACCTCTAAAGGATCTCCTTCTCCTCGGAACCCTTCATTAACAAAATTCTCCTTCTTACAAGCTTCTATTTGCGCATTTCTAATTTGCTCAGGCAAATTATTGTGCACGGTCAAGACTAGAGAACGCACCCTGATAGGCTCTCTATCTTTCCTACTCAACGCATCAGCAACAACATTGGCTTTTCCTGGGTGATACTTTATATCACAATCATAATCACTTAACAACTCTATCCATCTTCGTTGCCTCATGTTCAACTCTTTCTGGTCGAGAATATACTGTAGGCTTTTGTGATCGGTGAATACCGTACACTTGGTGCCATACAGATAATGTCTCCACAACCTAAGAGCAAAGACCACAGCTCCTAACTCAAGATCATGAGTAGTATAATTCTCCTCATTCTTCCTTAATTGCCTAGAAGCATAAGCTATCACTTTCTCCCTCTGCATCAACACAGCTCCATAACCTCTAAGAGATGCATCACAATACACTACAAAATCTTCACTCCCTTCGGGTAATGATAAGATTGGCGCACTACATAATTTTTGCTTCAATGTCTGAAATGCTCCATCTTCATCACTTCCCCAAACGAAAGGTTTATTCTTCTGAGTAAGCTTAGTCAAGGGTTTAGCTATCAAAGAAAATTCTTTAATGAATCGCCTATAATAGCCAGCTAATCCTAAGAACTGTCGCACTTCCGTTGGCGTTGTCGGTGCAGACCAATTCTTAATAGCTTCAACCTTTGCAGGATCAACATGAATTCCATCTCTGTTAATCACATGACCAAGAAATTGCACAGAATCCAACCAGAAATCACACTTCGAAAACTTAGCATACAACTTTTCATCCTTCAACAACTTCAAAACAATCCTCAAATGTTCTCTATGCTCATCTTCATTCTTAGAATAGATTAGAATATTGTCGATAAACACAATCACAAATTTATCCAAGTAGGGCTTGCACACTCGATTCATTAAATCCATGAAAACCGCAGGTGCGTTAGTTAACCCAAATGGCATTACTTGAAATTCATAGTGTCCATAACGAGTTCTAAATGCAGTTATAGGAATATCTTCTTCACGGACGCGAAGTTGGTGATATCCTGACCGCAAATCTATCTTAGAATACACACTAGATCCTTGCAGTTGATCAAACAAATCATCAATCCTAGGTAAAGGATATCGATTCTTAATTGTCAACTTATTCAGTTCCCTATAATCAATGCACATACGAAAAGATCCATCCTTCTTCTTAACGAACAAGACTGGAGCTCCCCAAGGCGACGAGCTCGGTCGAATAAAACCTTTATCAGACAACTCCTTAAGTTGCTCAGATAACTCCTTTAATTCAGAAGGGGCTAATCGGTAAGGCGCACGTGCCACCGGTGCAGCACCAGGAATTAAATTGATTCGAAACTCTTCTTACCTTATCGGTGGAAGTCCTGGTAAATCTTTAGGAAATACCTCAGGAAATTCACAAATAATAGGTACATCTTCCAATCGTTTCTCCCTAGACTCATTCCCGGTCACTTGAGCTAAGAATAACTCACAACCGTTCCTGATGTACTTTTGGACTTTAATACATGAAACGATTTTCAAACGGGATTCACCTCGACTACCATCAATTACTAACGTCTTATTCCTAAGAGGAATCTTAACCTTCTTCTCTCCACATAAAATAGTAGCATTATTCAACGACAACCAATCCATACCAATAATAATATCGAAACTACCTAATTCTATCAACATCAAATCAATCGGAAAGGAATGGTTCAAGAGATTTAGAGAGCATCCTTCTAATAGCTTATTAGTTTTCACTAATTTACCATCAGCCAATTCCACCTCGTAACTGGTACTTATCTCAACAGGTTCAATATCAATAAGGGCACTAAATTTAGTGGATACAAAGCTCCTATCGGCACCCGAATCGAATAAAGCAACAGCATAATGATTGTTGAGTAAAAACGTACCGGTAACGACATTCGGATCCTCTTTCTTCACCTCAATTGTTCCAAGTTGGTAGATACCACCCTGGGGGTTTCTTCCAGGTACAATCGCTTTCAACTTGGGGCATTCCGATTTCCTATGACCTTCTTCATTACAGTTGAAGCAAATCGTTCCCTTCTTACACCTTTCAACCTTGTGTCCAAGCTTTCCGCAATTTCGGCACTTCCAGCAGTCGCCAGGATGCCTCTTGTTGCTACACTTAGGACATCTATCATCGTTGCGCGGTGCATTGTTGGTAATAGCATTTGCATTCCCCTTTCTCTGGTTCTGACGGCGATTGAAATTCTTCCTATTATCACCTCTATCTACACGATCACCGTCTCCCTTTCTTTTCTCACCTACACGGGCTTCATCTTCCTTATCCTGAATTATCTGTCCAATGAGTTGGTAAGCCATTCGAACAGCATCATCAATGGTCAGTGGTTTCGATGATGTCACGTCCCCCCGGATATTCCTGGTCAACCCTTTCACATATTGCTCAATTCGGATCTCTTCGGGTTCAACCAATCGAGGACATAGCAAGGCCAACTCATGGAATCGATTCGTGTAACTATCAATGTCCACACCTTTCATTCTCAAATGAATCAACTCCTGTTCTAACCTAATAATCACACTACAAGGACAAAACTCCAAAGTCATCCACTTCTTGATTTCAGCCCAAGGAGTAGCATTAGCAGCATCAAGACCCATGAAAGCAATTCTCCCGTTCCACCAAGTCAACGCACGACCTTTAAGAGTAGCCATAGCAAAAGTCACCTTATCTTCCTCCTTACACTTACTAATCCTAAACACCGATTCAATCTTCTCGATCCACTGGCTTAGTCCTACAGCACCTTCAGTTCCATTAAAAGGTAGAGGTTCACACTTCATGAACGTCACATAAGTACAGCCACCAATTTCAGGTGCATTCGTTCCAAGTCCTCCTACATTTCCTCCAGCATTAGCATTCACATTATTAGCATTCACATTCACATTAGTACCGCCGATTCCACTACCGCCAGCTCCACTACCGCCAGCTCCACTACTGCCAGCTTCATTTCTAGCATTTGCCATGAATTCAGTCATAGATGCGGTAACTTGCTCCGTAATAATCCTACGTACATCATCCTCAGTCACAGCCTTCTTGGGCGGCATAGTTCTATAATTCCACAATTTCAAAGTATTAAGCATTCATCCAACAAAGGATTCATATAATATGGATCGAATTCATAATCAAGATACAAATAAGGCACAATATGGAATTCAAGACAAGATACATATTTCATTCGATCTGAAACAAAAGTATTGTCTTAGTACATCCATATCAAAGTTCTAACACTATATACACTCAAAATTCGTGCCAAGTCTATAACTAACAAGTCAGTTCAGTCAAAGCTATAAACACAAAAGATCTAAAGGTCACTACTAAATACAGACTGGTCTACTGAGAACCGCCAGATGGTCCATCGTCCATCGTCTTCTGGATCTTCGCCGGACGATCACTAGACTCATCTTCAGCTGGGCGCTTACGGATTACTCCTCTTTCAACCATGTCGGCATAAAATCTACTGTTCCAACCCACTGATATATTTAACTCCTTTTCAGCTTTCTCACGCATCGCACGAGCCACACTCAACTGAATCTCCAAAGAATTCACCTTTCTCTTCATATCTACATACTCACGGCTTTCCAATACCGATAACCTCCTAAAAGCCTCATTCAAACCACGTTCTACATCACTCAAATCCAAACTAAGCAACTCCCGCTCTTTCTCGCCAACCTTTGCCTTCGACTCCAAATAAGCAACCTGAGTCTGAACAACACCTAATCCAACCTCTGTCACACAACTCTTAACACGGGAAGCATCTAGATCACGTCTCAAGGCCCATGGTGCAAGACCATCAATATGTGTAGCCTCTCGAGCACTAGACGACTCTCCTATCTCACGTCTACGAGTATCAATACCATCGGTACCATCAGGTGCATCGTCATCCTCATCCTCCTCTGATTCAGAATCAGATTCAGACGATTCAGACATTTCATCCCTAGGTAACTCATCCTCGGAATCAGACAAACAAACTGGTGGGGGCAAAGGCTCGCCCTCTGGAACATCATACGGATATATAAGCTCAGCTTCCTCATCGTCATCAACCTCAACATCTATACCTACATCCTCCTCGACATCCTCGTCGTCAATCTCATCCTCTAACTCATCTAACCCAATCTCATTCTCATTCTCAATATCAGCATTCTCAATATCCACGTCCTCATTACCCACATTCTCAATCTCATTCTCTACTAAGTCTTCCTGAGGGGCAATCTGATCTCCTAGTCCTAACTCGGGCTCGGGATCCTCAAATGGTTCCTCCTCGTCATCAATATCAAAATCTACTAAGTCTAAATAAGGATCATCTTCTATATTAGGTTCGGGAATAGCATGGTTTTCTACAGGAATATTAGGGTCAGCCATGACAATCTGCATTAATATATATTTATCTCGTATTAGGATAACATACTAGTTAAACAATTACATAATGAAATCACGATATATACATATATATAAATTAAATTATATATATCAAAATATATATCTTCTCAATAGGGCTTGTTGGTAACGTCGGAGATCTCTGGCACCGTTATAGTCAAAAGATTTTTCAATTATTTTCTCAAATGTTCATTGTCAAAAGATTTTGAAAAGTTTTGTTCAAAACCTTGGTTTTTAAAATATTTTGTTCTCTACAACGAGAGCTCTGGTACCAAACTGTAACACTCTCATTTTTCGTATCGGTACAGCGGAAGGGTCTTTCAGAGTGTTACGGGATAGCACAATAACTCCAATCATAGACAACACATAAAAATGGTTGTACAAGGTTTAACAAACATTCATTCGATAAAAAGGTTTAAAAGTGTACAACAGGTCCCAAATTATACAGGTCATTAAGTTTACAAAACACAGATCGAATGAACATTTTTAACATTAAGTGTGGGCCATCAGAGTCGATCTCCATCCGGATTACCTTCAAGCACCTGAGATAGAAAACATGCAAAAATCATATCAGCGAATGCCGAGTGAATTCATAGAGTTTAATGAAAACCGTTATATAAAACAATCATTTACAATCATTAAAATCAGAACACAAGTATAATATCGGAAGTAAGTCCACATATTGCTAGTCAGGCAATATATAAATCAAGCATACATCTGAAACCGTCCATGAGACCGTAGTCTCTATATTACCATGATAGGTAATATATTCATCGTAATAGCGTCGTTATCGTTTATTATTTATGTCTTATAGCATACGTTGTATATTGTATAGGATTATTATTAGCCGCATGACATTGTTACCTTACTGTGAAAACAGCGGGCCGCGAACCCGACAAACAATTTGCCCATCTAAGTTAGCGTGTCGTCACAAAAATCACGCTATGGAATCTTCTCATACATAAATTCGCTTACCAATCAATGTGGTACGACGGGGATCAACCGTCAAGGCGCGAACTGGGGTGATCGTCCCCAAATAGTACTATCAAATGCATAAGCGTCTACCAAAACCCGGTAGTTCACAATTCATGCTAATGGGACTTTAAGTGACATAACCTAACTACTAATAATCCTTTTAGTCTCGAATATAGGGTCATAGCATCATTCGGGTCCATCTCATTTAGCATACAATCGGGACTACTTGTGTTCTATTTTTATAAAAATCTAGCATGTTATCTCCCTCGCGGGTTTACAAATCATTTTATAAAACATTTAAAAGAGTGCGAGGCTATGAACTCACGTTGTTAATGAAAGGCGGATTATCGGCTACGGGCGTGCTTCGGTCACAGAAACCTATATAAATAATAATCGGTCTTAGACTCGGTCCAATGACTTTTATCAAAATAACAATATACATATATATGATTATTGTACATATGATGATGATCAAGTGGGTTTATAAATCCTCATTTACTCATTTCAGCGTTTACGTTTTAGTATCGTCTTACTAGTTCACTAGTTTTACCGATTTTACCTATTTTAAGTTCATTAAGTCTTTTATAAGTTCTTTAACTTGTTTTTACCCATTATATACTTATATGATCAGTATATGTATTTTTCATGTTGGGCCCTATTGGGTTAAGCCCAAATAATTCTTTTTACAAGTATTTATCTTATTAAGTCCAATTATTAGTCTAATAGGTTTAGTTAGCTCGTAAATGTCCGTAATTCTTATAGTTCGGGTTCTATCGGTTTTTACTTGTCTTAGTTACTTATACATCAGTATATATCTTTTATAAACTTTACATTAGACGGGTTTGGTCGTCTAAGTTTTATTTGATGAAAAACGTTAATTTCACGGCGATAGCCGAAAAAGTCGTAAAAATCAAGTTTATAGTTTTTATTACTTATAAATATTACTTTTACCACCATTTATATATTTTACCCATTTAATTAACCTTTTATACATTTATATAAATAAGTTTTATAAGTTAGTGGGTTTATACTTTACATTTTATAAATTATAAAGTGAGTGCTTATATAATAATAATAAACATTATTTCCAAAATCTGATTTTTAACTTCATTTTCACCATTTTTATCATATCTAGAGTTCTATAATGACTTAGAAGCTCATTTTTAAATGACCACTTCTTCATAATATGTGCTAAATATAACTTATTTATAGCTACTGCCCATTTTGAGTTTAAGTTGCCTTAACAGTCCCTACAAAACTGCTTATTCAGATTGTACCACCTAACTTGTTTTGATCATATCTCACTCATTATTTTGATTCCATTGCATGGCCAACTCTCACATGTGTATAACATCATATACTTTACTATAAATAGATCAAACCATGCATTTTTATCAGTTCTTCATTTAGTTATCTACTGTTTTTATACAGCCAACTAATTAGACATGATTTTAGCTTCATTTCTTATGGTTATCATCATTTTTAAGCATGTTTATCAACACTTGATCCCCACACAACATTTTTATCATCATATATACATCATATACATATACAAAATGAAAGAAAATACATTTGTTCTTTACAAAATAATAAGAGAAAAATGTAGAGGATGATCTTCTTTACCAATCCAAGTGGATTTCTTGTTTTAGGAAGGCAAGAACTTGATGAACACAACAAGTATCTCCAAGACCATCAAATAGCAAGATCATATGTTGGAAAATCAGCCCTAGGACACAAGCAAATCACCTACAAAGTTGGTTATATGGCCACCAAATGATCAAGGTTTCAAGGAAACACCTTAATAGGACTAGTAAACATGTGGTTTGTAGTTGGAAGAGATCAAAAATGGTGTTTGTGGCTTGAGTTGGGACGGCACATAGATGAAGTTTGAGAGAGTTTTGAGAGTAAATTGCATGTAAGAAATGGTTAAGTGAAAACCATGTGATGGTTTTGTTAAGTGGTGGAAGGCTTAGCCTAAAGTGTAAGCTAAAGCTTACACTTGTTATAAACAAGTTAAGTTTGTGCCACCTAATGGTGGTGAGGTGTTTTTGCCGTCCCATGTAAGCTAGTGGGATGGGGCAAAGTGTTTTGTCCCATCTCACTAGTTTACGGGTATTTCTCGATTCTAGTTTTCTCGATTTGCGTGCCCTCGGGTCGTTTTACGAAAAACGTTTTTATAAATTATGAATCACCGTCACAAAACGAATCCAATAAAAATTGTCTCATCAAAAATGGAGTTCAAAAACGTAAATACGTAATCCTAAGGTTTCCGGTTTAGTCGTAAAAGACGCCAAATTATGCACGTAAGCCCAAATTTAAATCCGTAAATTGTGAGTTCGTCAACCAACATAAAAATAAGTTTCAAAATATTATACGAGAAAATATTTAACTACCTGAAAATGTTAGATTTGTCACATCTTTTGTGTCAATAAAGGAATTTCTAGGAAGTTTAGTATAGCAAGAACTTCACAGCAGAATGGTGTAGCTGAAAGAAGAAATAGAACTCTAATAGAAGCACCTAGGACCATGTTGGCATATGCTGGTTTACCCATTGCTTTTTACGTTGAGGCTGTGAACACGGCATGCTATGTTCAGAATAGAGCATTGGTCAATAAGTCCTACAATAAGAATCCTTATGAACTGCTTTGGAATACGAAGCCTAATATAGACTTCTTTAGGCCCTTTGGATGTCATGTAGTAATAATGAATACTAGTGATAACCTAGGCAAGTTTAATTCAAAAAGTGATGAGGGATATTTCATGGGGTACTCCATGAATAGCAATGGGTATATGGTTTATAACAAGAAATCTAGAATTCTCACAGAAAATATTTATGTTGACTTCTTGGAGAGTAAACCTAGTGAACTTGAGACTAGACCAAATTGGCTATCTGATTTAGAGCCATTATCTAGGTCCATGAATTATATGCCTGTACCTAATCCAGATGTTTTGGAAGCACCTATTATTGATAATGCAGGTATACAGGTCAATGAAATGAAAGGATCACATGTAGATGAACCCACTCCTTCTTTCAACTTTATTAACATACCAATTTGGAGAGGAAAAGAAAAGGAAAGAAAGCAACAAGTGTAACCACAACTTGATGAAACAGTGAATGAATCTTCATCCGCTGACAACTCCATACCAGCCGCTGACACATTAGATTCAGTCGCTGACAGCTAGCTTTCATCCTCTGAAAAAAATATTCTTGAACTTGTTAATGAAGATCCCATACCCAATGAAGGTGTGAGTAGCTAAGTTCCAGCTGCTGACAATATATCTCCTAGTTCAAGTGGACATGGAAGTAGTTATGATGGGGATCTTGGCAATTTGGAATCCACAATTCAAGACAACATAATATTTGGGGGAGGAATTCTTACTAAGGTGGCCAAAATTCATCCTCTCACTCAAATAATTGGTGATATCAATACTCCTGTTCAGACTAAAGGGAAATAGAAGATTCAAGGTGGATTCATTGCTAATATCCATAAAAAGGATGATACTCCTTTTGTTCAAGAATGTTTGTTTGCATGTTTCCTCTCTCAGTCAAAACCAAAGAATATTTTTGATGCTCTTAAAGAAGAAAGCTAGGTTTAAGCAATGCAAGATGAGCTTCATCCGTTTGCAATACAAGATGTTTGGGAGCTTGTAGATTGTCCTAGAAATGTTAGACCTATTGGAGCATTATGGGTTCTAAGGAACAAGAAGGATGAGAGAGGCATTATTATTAGAAACAAGGCAAGATCAGTTGCTCAGGAATATACACGGGAAGAAGGTATTGATTATGAAGAGGTTTTTACACCTGTTGCTAGAATAGAAGCAATAAGGATTTTCCTAGCCTATGCTTCCTGCATGGGCTTCAAAGTCTACCAAATGGATGTGAAGAGTGCTTTCTTTTATGGCACAATTAAAGAAGAAGTTTATGTGATGCAGCCTTCTGGTTTTGAAGATCCTGAGCATCCAGACAAGGTTTATATAGTGAAAAAGGCTATGTATGGTCTTCATCAGGCCCCTAGAGCTTGGTATGGTACACTTTCCACATACTTGGTGAAAAATAGCTCTAAGAGGGGCACCATAGATCAGACTTTATTCACCAATCAGAAAGGGAAGGATTTTCTACTTGTGTAGGTCTATGTTTATGATATCATCTTTGGTTCATTTAACCAAAGAATTAATGATGATTTCTCCAAGCTTGTGACAGATAAATTTTAGATGAGTGATATGGGAGAGATGAACTTCTTTCTTGGTCTACAAGTTCAACAGAAAAAAAGATGGTATTTTTATCTCTCAAGACAAATATGTGGCTAAAATTTTGAAGAAGTTTGGTTTCTCACCCCATGAGAAACGGGCTAGCACACCCATGGATAGGGAACATCCCTGGGGAAAGCTTGGAGATGGAAAGGAAGTTGATGTCAGGCATTATAGATCAATGATTGGTTCATTGATGTATCTCACAGCTTCAAGGCCTGACATTATGTTTGCAATGTGTGCATGTGCACGACATCAAGTGACTTCCAAGGAATGTCACCTTCATGCTATCAAGAGGATCTTTAGGTACCTTAGGGGCTTTCTAACCTTGGGATTATGGTACCGTAGAGACTCTCCATTGGAGCTTATTGGCTATTCAGACAGTGATTATGGTGGTGATAATGGGGATAGGAAATCCACAACTGGTGGATGTCAATTCCTTGGAAGTAGGCTTATATCTTGGCAATGTAAGAAACATATTGTGGTAGTCAATTCAACAACTGAGGCTAAGTATGTAGCAGCTGCTACATGTTGTGGGCAAGTGCTATGGATTTAAAATCAGCTATTGGATTATAGGTACAATTTTATGCATACTAAGATTTTTGTAGATAATAACAGTACATTGTGCATAATTAAGAATCCTATACATCATTCTAAAACCAAACACATAGAAATCAGGCATCATTTTATAAGGGATTGTTTTGAAAAAGGTTTGATTTATCTAGATAAAATAGACATAGAGGAGAATGTGTCTGATCTTTGACTAAACCTTTTGATGTTGGGAAATTCTAGTACTTGATTTCAAGTATTGGAATGATCAATCCATAAAATATGTGGTTTTTGAAATAAATGTAAAGTATGTACACGATGTGCACTTTATTAGTTTTTGTAAAAGTTAGATTTTCCACTTTATTTTTCTATCCGTTGACAAAGACATTCTATCAGCTGACAAGTGGAAAGAAGCCGTTGACAGCTTTTGTGGAAATTTTTGTGGTTTTTCATCTAACAATACAGGCATGTATGGATATTGTACATATGGATACAGAGTTGCTTATGGACTAAAGGAGTGTGCCAAAAGGTTTATTTATGATGGTTGGAATGTTTACATTCCTATCTTGAAATAAAAATTTTGTCACATATATATTTGAGCATTCTTATCATAGTTTGAGGGGAGGTTTAGGACACCCTTTAGGCGTTGGGTATTCTTAGAATGCTCTTATGACAGTTCTAGATTGTGTCCACATGTGAGTGGGGGTTAGAAGTTATGATGCCATGTTTGCATAAATATGGTGGAATTTCTAATTTTCGAGGCACTGTAGCATGCACGTAATTTATTTTGCATGCATGCTGCCAAGACTTCGACCTAGATTTGGGCTTGGTCGGATGGGATTCTTGGGGTATATAATTTTGGGCTTACCTGGGAGTTACAAAGATTTTATAAAAGATAACTTCATCTTTAAGAATTGTGTAAGCAAGGGACTCTTGAGGACAATTATGTTTATCTTGCTTAAGCAAGTGTGCATGATTGGACAGTGCTTGTGATGCTCAGTCATTTAGGGATAATGTTGTTTTCCTTAGGATTAAATTCTTTGTTAGGTCTTTTATTTTTATTTATTCTTTTTATTTTTGACCCCCTAACAAAATTAATTTTATCCACAGATAAGCACATTTTTAGCCCCAGACACAACAATTTTATCCGTTGACAAATATAGTTGTTGCTGCTAACAAAATTTTGACCGTTGAAAACTACTACGGTCCTACCTAGTTGTTACTTTTATGATATTTTGAGCCGTAATTTTTGGGGAGTGGTTATTTTCTTTAATTGGTATGAGATAAGTCTTATTTTTCAAAGATTTTCATTATTACTTTTGAGACTTTTTCTCACTTACCTCTATTTTCAGCCAATCACGTCCCACTTATTTCTACTATATATTTGGCTTACCATATTGTGTCCAGGGCAACTTGCATTATTTGTTTCACATACATCTTTTACATATTAACCTTTACCTTCCTTAAAAGCTTTTCACTTTCATCCATAGCGCTAAAGTTTAAAACCACTGATGATGTCTTGGAATTCAAAGATCAACATAATATGCTTGCATATCTGACCACTGATAGAACACAGCCTCAATACACACAGATGATAGATTATTTGTTAGCTTCTCCTTTAAGGTATGCTCTTACTCATGCTCCTATCATCCATGTCACACACATCAAATAGTTTTGGAACACTGCAAGTTCCACAACAGTTGATGGAGTGACTAGAATAGAAGGCATCATCCATGGGAAACAATGGGTGGTCAATGAGGCTTTGGTTCGCCAAGCCTTGCATCTTATTGATGGTGGTGGTGTTGTCACCCTTCCCAAAGAGTTGCTACATGAAGGCCTTCAAGGTTTGGGGTACAGACTCCCCCGAATGGGTAAAATCAATAAATATTCTAAGGGTCAGTTCCCACAGCCTCGAAGTTTTTGATACATGTCCTTCTTCAATGCCTTAGTCCTAAATGATGTTCATTCAATGAAATCAACCATTCCATCGGTAGTGCTCTTGTTTGTTTGGCAAATGGGCAACTTTATAATTTTTCTAAAATTATTTTTGAAGGCATGTTGCACAACAAGGGTAGCAAGATGACTCTTTCTTACCCAAAATTTTTACAAATGGTGTTTGATCTCCAAAGAGACTGTGGAAGAGATCATGAAAACTTTTATGAGATCCCTGCCCAAAAGAAAAATCTTTTTATCACCCTGAACACAGAACCTTATACACCCCTTCCTTTGACACCCCTTATGCTTGCTGTAATTGAAGCAGCCTTACACCCACAACCACAACCAGACCCTGAACCAACACCACAACAAGATCAACCACCACCCACACCACAACCACATCTTGAACCCATTCCTGAAGCCGTTGACATTTCTATGTCAGCCGCTGACACTTTCATTCTAGCCCCCGACACCACCCAGATAGACCCAAACACCTCTTCAGACTCTACACCCCATCATTTTCACCTAGCCAAAAGACAAAGGACTGCTGGGGTGTTCTCCCTTGGTGGTTCTAGCCATGATACAGAGAGAACCACCACCATAATTATGGTTGGTGACATGGGGTGGCTGGACCTATTGACCTTATTACAAGTCAAGCCAGGTCAATTGTAGATAAGCCCACCCCCATGCCCCATGATTCCTCATTAGGGATTGAGTTCCCTCATGTGGATGAGCGCAGTATGCAACCAATGAATAACATAAAAGTGACGGACCTCTGCATGAGCTTGCAAAAGCAAAATGCAGAGTTTGTACAGAATTTAACAGTCCCAGACCTTGACTCAATACATTAAGGGAGAGGATTGTACAGTTGGAGACAAGGAGATGGTTGGTAGTAGAGTCCTCTGGTGAAGCAAGGGATGATTCTTATAAAGGGGAGGATGAACCAACAGATCCCTTCATTGCCAATGATAAAAGTTCAAAAGAGGATCCTTTCGGTGAGAAAGAAATAGTTGCTGCTCTCACAGGGATGAAGGAACAAGGGCAAGGGCAGTTTGATTCTTCAAAGGTGTCTCTGGTGACACCTAAGCAGTTATCATTTATGGAATTGATGAAACAAGAAGAAACAGGGTCAGCCACTGACAAGACCATTCTACACGCAGACACTTCAATGGTAGCAGCTGACAAACCCATTGATGTATCCCAACCATCTTTGGTGTTTAAATAAGTTTCTCCATATGTACCTATAATTTTATGGACTTATATTTAATAGTCGTGTGATAGGGTCGAACTCGATATTACGGGATTGCACATAATACGTAAAGAGTTAATTTAATTAATAAATATATTTATTGTATTTATTAGTTTATTTAAAAAATATATATTTATGTATTTATTAAATTAAACCGAGCAAGTAACTATATGACTTTAGCGATCGTTAATTAATTAATAGTTAAGTATTAACGAATGTTAAATAAATATATAGTATGTAAACAAAAGGAAAGAAGTTTGGAGGATTCCGGAACACCCTTAATGGGTGTTTGGTCGGTCGGTTATGGGCTCCAAGGGGGGGCAAAATTTGTCTTTTATTTATCTTGGGCTACAAGAGTTTAGGCCAATAAATACACCTCCTAATCCCTCATAATTAACACAACATAAATCTTTCTCTCCTCTCTTTCTTGGTTCGATCGCAGGACAAACCCAAAGAAGGGTTTCGGTTGGTTTTTCTTTGTTGATCGATTGTATACATAATCTAGTCCTAGCCCCTCTCCAGGGCTGTTGGGTAGATTAATTACAAGTGTTGTAACTCGATTTTCACGTGCTAGAATCACGGTTAGCTCGTTGTATTACGTTTGTACAAGATCGTAATATAGTCTTACTTTAAACTATATCTTGGTGTATACGGTATTAACTGAATTGGTGATTCATTCTTCGTCTTGTGGAATTGCTTTAGCGTAAAGGTATGTAACCCTAATTCGATTAATTATAATTGTGTTATTATTATGATCTTGTTAAATCGCTTCCGCTATATGTGCTTTGATCTCGTTTAGGGTTTTATATAATTGTTATGATATTAATAAACCTTCAGTGACATCGAGAGCCGTTTTAACATGTTATAGTTACCGAAAATCTAAAGTTTTTTAACTATAAATTGTTTAGAGTTAAAACTACATGTTTTTTAGGTTTTCATAAAATTAGGGTTTTGTTTTTTAAAAATTAGGGTTTTGGCCGAATTTTTAATAAAAAAAGGAATTGTTTTGAAACCCTAAATTACATGTGGGATAATTTTAGATTAAATTGCATGATTAATTGTTATGTCATGTATGATTACGATCCGTAGAGATTAATTGTTAAGATTTGTGGAGAGTCCATGATTACGTGCATATTTTCATGGATTATAAAATTATATGTTTATATGATTTTATCTGCTACGTGATTATTTGATTCAATAAATCTCGAACTAGGGAAGACTTTTATATGAATATAAAGACCTAGATTTTGTAATTATTGAATAAATCATATGCATGTGGCTATTTGATTTATTTGTTGCACATATAAATTGTTATTATGTGTTTATGATCTAGTTTTTTCTTGTTTATATATAAAATTGTTGAATTATTGTAAACAAGGGTTTTTTTATGAAAAGAAATAATATGGACTAAATCATATGAAAATAATGATTTGTTAGAGATCTAGATTACATAAGATTAAGTTTATTGGTGAATTTCAATAATAATCTAACGGCCTACTCCTTTTGACAAACTATAAAGTGGGTATAACGCACCGCTGGTCATGTAGCTGACCGAATTCCCGGCTCTCCTGTGCGTCAAATTGAAAGTACCTACGATTATTAATTGAATTATACCTTAAGGGTGATTTATCACAAATTCACATCCGAAACACAATGAATAAGGGTATTGCTTTGTGCGTAACCGAGTTCTAGCAAAAGTACGTTGTGAATAGTTGTGGATAATTCTTTAAATGGTTTAACCAATACCTCAACATAATTTATGTAGAAATTTAGTCTCGTGAAGAAGTTTACTAAATGTTTTATTAAACTTATGCTATGGAGTTGTATGCATGCTTCTCCATACATTGATTTTGACATCAAAATTTCTACCCTTAAAATTTAAGTCTAATGCTCCTAATTGACGAACACTTGAAATTACTTCATCATCAAATGAGATTTTTGGGTGATGTTGTGATGGAGAGAAAACCATTTGTAGAATGAGAATTCGTATGATGGTTTTATGTTACTCAGATTAGATGACTTAATTAAGTTACTCAGTGAGATCTAGAAACTTAATGCATTCAGAAGCGATGAAACATGTTTACAATGCAAAAAAAAAATTTGGCAATGTAAATCCCTTAAATATTTAGATATTGAAAATTGTTTGTCAATTGCATTGTTTAACAAGTCGCTATGTTGAGCACATTCATTACTAGCAGATCAACTGATGTAATGGATTTATGTCAATATAGTTCTAGAATTCAAGGAAAATAATATGGTTTTATACCAGGGTAATTTTATTTTCTTGAAAGTATTTTGTTATCAAAAATACTAATATTTTAACTTATTTCTGTAGAAATGGCTCAACCCGAAAACAATATGACTATAAGTTCTGCGTTCAAAGCTTTCTTTGATCGTCCTGAACTTACTGGCCCAAACTTCAATGATTGGTATCGCTCCCTAAGAATTGTCTTGAGAGTAGCGAGTACTAACGATATCTTGACTACTCCTTACCCGGAGGATCTTACTGAAGGAGCATCTGATGCGCAAAGACTTGAACACGCTGCTAATGTTAAGAAGCACTCTGAGGTGGTTGCCTTAATGTTAGGAAAAATGGCTCCTCCACTTCAACAGAAGTATGAGCTATGGAGATGAGGGGTTATATGGAACAGCTGCAAGCAAGCTCCTGGAAAGTCTATAAGTGCCCATTTTATGGAGATGAGGGGTTATATGGAACAACTCATTGCACTAAGACAGCCCTATGATCATAATATGGCTATCAACTTGATCAATAGGTCCCTTAACAAGGACTTCAATGATTTCGTTCGAAACTATAATATGCATTACACGGGGAAGACAGTTAATGATTTGCATGCAATGCTCATTGACTATGAGAAGGGGTTGAAAGACAAGGCATCTACCGCTATGCCTTCTGTACTAACCATATAAAAGGGTAGAGAGAGTAAGCCAAAACCGCAAGCGAATAAGAAGAAAGGCAAAGGCAAGGGTGATAAGGGCAAACAAGTTGCGACTTATTCGAAACCTAAGCAGAACTTTGTCAAGAGGAATAAATCTCAGAAAGATGATACTTGTCACCATTGCAAGGCAAGTGGTCACTGGAAGAGGAATTTCCCTCTTTACCTCGAAGAATTGCGAGAAATAAAGAAGAAGTCTGAGCAGAGCGTTGCAGCTTCAGGTACTTTATTTATGATTGAATTGTTCAATTTAACATACAAAGTAAATTTCTGGGTATATGGTACGGGATGCGGTATTAACATTTGTAATACGCTGTAGGGGTTTAATCTAGAAAGGAAGCTATCCTATGGGGAACAATTTCTGCAAGTGGGAAATGGCGCACAAGCAGCGGTTGAAGCTATAGGAACATTTAATCTAGTTTTACCTTCGGGTTTAGTACTGAGTTTAAATGATTATCATTATGCACCTACAATTGTTAGGGGTGTTATTTCCTTTTCTTGTTTGTTAAATGATGGATTTGTGCACACGATTAATAATAATGGAATTTATGTTTGGAAAAATGGTATTTTCTATTTTAATGCAATTTCTGTGAATGGTGTGTTTGAAATAGACATGCAATGTGATAAAGACGATACGAAGTCTCAGACGGCTTCTGTGACAGGTTTCTGTGATGCGTCTTGGCAATGTGATAAAGACGATATGAAGTCTCAGACGGGTTACGTTTTTGTTATCAATGGAGGAGCAGTTTACTGGAAGATCAAGAAACAGACAACGATTGCAATGCATGCTACTCAATCTGAGTACATGGCTGCTTCAGAAGCTGCAATGGAAGCTGTTTGGATTAGGAAGTTTATTGAAGATCTTGTAGTGATGCCTTCAATTAAAGAACCAATAGATATGTATTGTGACAATTCTGCCGCAATAATATTTGCCAATGATCCTAGAGTCATGAAAGGCGCCAGACACTTATGCGTAGACATCACTACGTACGAGAACAAGTTGAAGCTCGTGAAATCAAATTGATAAAATTTCACACAGATGATAACGTAGCTGATCCTTTAACTAAGGCTTTGCCTAGACCAAAGGTAGTTAAGCATGCCAAAGAAATTGGGCTGCGACTAGCTAGCGAATTCATGCAATAAATCTGTGATTAGTATTTGGATAAAGGATGTTATGACATTATTATATAATAAAATAAAGATTGGGTTTCATTTTTTTTTATTTAATAAGTTTATCCTATTTTACATGTTTTAATCCATGAATAAACGTTATGCTAAATGTCCGTTGTCGATAAATAATATGGGAATATTATTAAATTAAGACAAATCAAAATAGCGATAGAGTATACTTTAAAGTATATTGATCGATTTTGTATGATATTCGATGAATCGAATATTGGACTTATTCCAACTATATGATTTTACTTTATGGATCTTTGTCATCAAGTAAAACATAAATAGTTATCCTCAGACTTTAGATACCAAGAAACTGTTGTGAATCTAGTGCATTTCTGTGGAATAATATAACGCTAAACGTAACTGGTAGCTATAAGGATTATTTTCGGAAGTATTGCAAAATTCATAAGTTTTGCTCGTAATCAATATGGGATTTATTTCCTCCAATTTCGTTTTGGAGTTTAATACAGCTGGGCCCCTCGTGGGATTAGTAAGATGTTTGTGTGGCCACACCCAAATTTGTTTTGGTAATCTTGCTGAATCTATGAACGAGAAACATAAAGGTTAATGAAAGGAATGACTAAGATCCATATCCTTATTAACGTTGTATTAGAAATAAAAGGATAATAATAACGATGCAGAATCGTTAAAAGGTTTTGTCCAGGAGACCTTACTCGAGTTGTACTAGAGACATTGCTAAGTGTAACTAGACGCTAGTCAATGTAATCACGATATTCAAAATATGAACAAGTGGGAGTTGTAAGTTTATGGACTTATATTTAATAGTCATGTGATAGGATCGAACTCGAGATTACGGGATTGCACACAATATGTAAAGAGTTAATTTAATTAATAAATATATTTATTGTATTTATTAATTTATTTAATAAATATATATTTATGTATTTATTAAATTAAACCGAGCAAGTAACTATATGAATTTAACGATCGTTAATTAATTAACAGTTAAGTATTAACGAATGTTAAATAAATATATAGTATGTAAACAAAAGGAAAGAAGTTTGGAAGATTCCGGAACACCCTTAAGGGGTGTTTGGTCGGTCGGTTATGGGCTCCAAGGGGGGGCAAAAGTTGCCTTTTATTTATCTTGGGATACAAGAGTTTAGGCCTATAAATACACCTTCTAATCCCTCATAATTCACACAACATAAATCTTTCTCTCCTCTATCACTTGGTTCGATCGCAGGACAAACCCAAATAAGGGTTTTGGTTGGTTTTTCTTGGTTGATCGATTGTATACATAATCTAGTCCTAGCCCCTCTCTAGGGTTGTTGGGTAGATTAATTACAAGCGTTGTAGCTCGGTTTTCACGTGCTATAATCATGGTTAGCTTGTTGTATTACGTGTGTACAAGATCGTAATATAGTCTTACTTTAGACTATATCTTGGTGTATACGGTATTAACCCGAATTGGTGATTCGTTCTTCGTCTTGTGGAATTGATTTAGCGTAAAGGTATGTAACCCTAATTTGATTAATAATAATTGTGTTATTATTATGATCTTGTTAAATCGCTTCCGCTATATGTTCTTTGATCTTGTTTAGGGTTTTATATAATTGTTATGATAGTAATAAACCTTCAGTATCCCCATCTACTTTGCCTATTATAGATCCCAAGGATAAAGGAAAGTTAATAATGGTAGAAGTAGAGGTCCCTAAGGATGATGCACAGGTCAAGTTTGATGCCATGTTGGCTCAACAAATTCAAGAAAAGGAAAACAGGGGACTTATGAAAGGGGATATAGAAGCTTAGATTAGTTTAGAATCTGAGGGAATAAGGAGAGTTGATGAGAGTGGGGAGGAAAGTAGTGGTCATGGTTCTACTGCTGATGTTGATGATGAACCAAAGAAGCTTGAGTATGGTGATGATGAGATTACCAAGTAAAGGTTGAGGCAACTGAAGCTGCAACTTGATTTTGATGTACCTGAAGTTGCTAACATGTTTTACAGGTATGAACAAAGAAATGTAGGAGATCCAAGTATTACCCTCTCTATGCATATGGGGTTTGGAATTGTTGCTTAGGATTCAGCATGATGTCAAGGTGATCCTAGCAAATAAAGCTTCAAATATTAAGGCAAAGTCAAAGACTTCAAGAAGGGAGTTACACTACTTATTGCTGAGAGGTCATCAAGCTGGTTGGACTTACAAAAAGTTGAAGGCAATATCTTTTGACCAGCTGAGTTTTTGGCTTATCCCATTTGGCAACAAGTTAGTGAGCACAACACACACCTTTAGTTGTCTGCTGAAAGAAGAGAGGATATAGAGGAAGAGCTGAGAATCAAGAAAGAGTCAGTTGTTCCTAGGCCTGTCAAGAAAGAAGGAAAGTTTTTGTTTCCTGATTTTGGTCCATTGGATCCAAATTTTAATGAAGGTCCTTTGAAGAAGAATTTGGAACTTTCTTCTTTGGAAGTTGGTGACATTGCTGCTGTGATACCCCTTCACTTCAGAAATCTTATTGTTAAATATGAAGAAGATCCAACAACAGGTTTCTGGGTGATCACAAGGTATGGGGACAAGGTTCATATGTTTACATCTCTTTTGTCCCTGTTTGGCAGTATTGACAGAGAAGATTTGGAGACTCTATAGAGTCTATTGAAGGAGAAGTTTGAGGATGATGCTCCCACTTCTCAAAATGGAATAAAGATTTGGTCAACATTCAAGAGAATGTTTGACTGTGATGAAGCTGATCCAGTTTGGCTAAATTTAGATGATTTAAGCACTTTGGAGTGGCGTTTGTATTCTGCTGTAGGAGTTTATCATCTTTGCACAACAAAAATTTTAGAGTTCTTACTGGTTGACAGGAAATATCCATTGTCACAAGGAGTTTTGAAGAAGATAATGACCACCAAGCTCAAGGTGGATTATACCAGTGGTGTAGGAGTTTATTTGATGAGATTTCTTCTCACACAGATCAAGGAATAGGTTTATTTATAAGAATCCTCTCTATATTTTGTTTTTATTCAAAAACATGATGATTAGGGTAAATATCAAGTTTAGGGGAGGACTGTTGGGAATAAAATTTGTTAAGTCATCTAGCCGCTGACACTTCGAATCAAGCCGCTGACAAGGTGTTATCAAGCCGCTAACAAAATAGGTGCAGACAAGAAGAATCAAGCCAATGTCAAGACTTATTAGCTATTAAAGTCAAGACTTATTAGCTATTAAAGTCAACACGTTTTATTAAGTTAGGAAGATATGGGTGAATATTGTATTTTGTTATGTTTATCTTATTATATCTTCCTAGAATAGTTTATACGATAGTTTTATGTACAAGGCTCCTTATGTGTATAAAAGGAGGCCTTAGGGTTTATGTTTCATAGACTTTCAATCACATTGTTCACTGTTCATATTATTAGTCGAAGTTGAAAGTTTGGTATACGTGTTTTGTTATTTATTCTTTGTTCTAAGTATTAATTTCGTGTAATACTTAGATTGTTAAATACACAAAGGTTTCTCTACGTATTATACTTGATCTAATCTCGATAATACAAAAGCTCAATCGATATAAGTTTGGGATCAACACAATGGAGCATGGTAATCTTGAATGGTCATGGGTTTAGTGTTATTGAATAAGCTTTAGGTTGGTTTAGAACACTTGTTAAGTGTACACATCTTTCGTCCTTGTCTTATATGTTAACCAACGTTTTTCGTCCTTTGACCAAAAAAATGCACCATCTGTCTTTAACCAAGAAAAGTTATCTTTCGTCAATCCCTCCATCTAACAAACACTCACTAACACTTGTTAAGTGTACACATGTAAGATCTTTTGATCTTTTTACTATTTCTTTTTCCACTTACTTTTTTCACCTTTTATGCTACCAACACCACCTCTACATTCATATACCAATTTCCGATCACTTTTAAAAAAGTGTCCATTATCGAAACAAAAATACTAATAACCATTACAATAATCACCAACACAATATTTCACGAAATAAAATTTCCAAAAAACTACTTTTATTCTAAAAAGAAATTAGAAGTGGATACCTCATACACTATATTATTTAAATTCAGTTTTCTAATCATTTATCACCCGCAAACAACAATTATAAACTCAATTAATCTATTTTCTTTTAGAATAGTTTGAAATCAAAGAAGGCAATGATTAAAGGAATAAAAACTAAGTGAAATAAAATCATTGCCCACTAGCTTTGATTCAGTTTGGATCGTTTTTTGGCTAAAATCAAAACCGAAACTAAATATTCGGTTTTATAAAATCATAAACGAAACCGTTCGGTTTTGTTCGGTTTTGGGCCGATATTTTTTCCTATTTTAAAAACCATTTATATTTGGGTATGACAAATTTAGATTAACAAACTTGTTTTATGTATAAAATTGATTATTTTTTCCTTTTTTGCCACACTAAACCTGATAATAAGATACGCCTGTTTTAAAACCCCATTTATATTTTGGTACGACCAATTTAGATTAACAAACTTGCTTTATATATAAAATTGATTATTTTTCTTCATTTTTGTCACACTAAGCCTGATAATGGTTATTCCAAACTTATAGAAGTACACACATATAAATAAGATACACATTTATACAAGTGAACATACGATACGATTATTATCATATATTTAATAATATATCGTCAAGTAAACACAAGTACATAACAAACACGCATATAAATATTAAGATATACTCTTATTTCACTGACAAAATGAATATTAATTTAAAATTTAAATTTTTACTTATTTATATATTATATATTTTTTTATAATAAAATGGTTCTGTTTTTACAATTTCGGTTTTGGATGAAAACCAAAACTGAACCATACGTTTTTTGTTTTTAAAAAAGTAAAAATCAAACCATCGGTTTTTAGTTTATGGTGTATGTGAATATTTTATGGTTTTGAATATGATGGTGATGATTATGAGTTATGGAGGTGATAAGGATAACTGAATTATCTGATGTTGTGGTTTTTAATTGACTGGGAAAATTGAGGTAGATTTGGTGTTAGTGAGGGCAGTGACGAAGCCAGGATTTTATATACGGGTGGGCTAAATGTCAACGTCGCAATTATTGGATAAAAATAGTCGTGATAAAATGTATAGCTATGACTTTCTACTTCAAATGCATGCTTGAACACTAAAACTTGAATCTTACATGAACTAGTAATACAATTTTGACCTAAAAATTGTATTAAAATGTAACAAAATGTGCTTTCAAAGTAACTTGGAGCATTAAACAAGTCATAATAGTTTTAAATACATGTAATAAATAAAAGTAAATATCTAAAGAATATGTAAAACTTGCACTTTCAAGTTTATATAGATAAAAATTTATAATAAATGTAATGCAATCACAATTAAGTTATACATTAGTCTTGCTCACTCTTGCCTTTTAGTTCATATGTAAAAATTTGGTGGGCCAATTTATTTATTAACAAACCAATATTAATTTAATAGTATATGCATGTAGTAATTCCTGGAATTTTGTGGTAGGTTTTGGCCAACCCAAAGTTATACATGTCTCCGTCCCTAAGTGAGGGTAAAGTGGAAGCAAAATGACTAATATATCTTTGTGTGATAAAACTTAATGATAGTGTGGCTTGTTAAATTGAATGAAAGACCCCAACACTATAAGGGTGTTTGTTATTGCATTTTGGAGGTGATTATTTGAACATCAAGTTGTAAAAACAACAAATAAGAAGTTTTGAGTGTTTAGATAAAAGAAAGCAAAAATCACTTAACTGAGTTTATATGAGTCAAAATGGAGTTTTGAATAAGCTGGCAAAGACCCCCAGTTAATGGAGGTTTGGAGTAGCCATAAATTACTTAAAAAATTAAAAAAATACTCTAAAATATTATCATCTACTCCATATGATAACTGGTCTAACTCCATTTTATTACAACTGGTTAACTAATTATTTATTTTCAAAATAAATAATCTATTTTGAATAAAGAATCTCAAACACTGATACGACCCTCTCGGGTAGTATCGGGATAAGGCACTACTATAGCGTGTGTTGGCTCCTTAAGAACGAGAGATGAGAAAACTAGACATTGTTTTTCTGTAAACTTGATTGATTATATGATTACACTGTGAAACCTTAAATACTAGTTGTGTGATAAACACTAGAATAAATGATAAACATAAAAGATACTAGACATATATCTAAGCAAATTAAAGATATCTTAGTTCCTTTTGGATAGACATGCACAGACGTATCATTCCTCACTCCTTCGAATTCACCTTGCCCTCAAGGTGATGTCTTGAAAATCTCGTGATTCTGGAATCCCATAATCTTCTTTGAATCCTAGCTCACTCCAGTCTTGCAGTCCAAGAGTTATCCACCCATATAGTTCTCCACTCTAGTACCCCAACATAAAGAGTTCTCCAACACAGTTTTTTCTCCACCCAAGTTTGTTCTTTGTTATCTATGAGTATATGATCATCGACATCATTAACAACCTCGTTAACATTCAATTCTGGCGTCAACTCATCAATGGATACAGCGTCAAACACACTAAACCCTTTTGTCCCATTATCATCGGCATCATTAACGTTAAGGTTTTTCATAACTTCTGGATGACAAATAATATTAACGACCTCCTCCTTAATGGGCAGTATATTCTCCTCAACTGCCTCAAAACGAGCCTCCATTATACGTGCACGAAAGAAGGTTTCTCCTAAAGTTGCAGGATTCGACCTCAATAGTTCTGAGAGTTCTAGGCTCATGAACCGTGTTTCTGCTGCCCGGGCTAATGAAAATGCTTCGTCTAAACTTGTGGGTTTTAACCTCAAAAGTAAACATTATAAAGATGGTTTAAGTCCAATGATATAATAACATTTAAGTAAAGATTCAGAAATTTCTGTCACTCGACTTGCAAGTATCACAAACTCACTCTCGTATTCGATCACCGTACCCATTTTCAATAGCTTAAATAATGCATCCCGATCGCTAGTGCTCAATGTCATGAAAAATAAATCGGAAGAAAAAATTAAAAAATATATATAATTGTTTTTTCACTGATGAACAGTTCCGTGAATAGTAACCGTATGAATAGTGTCACTGATGAACAGCGCGGATGAACAGTAGCCGCGATGAACAGTAGCCTCTGGATGAACAGTATTTTTTTTTTGTTTATTGGAAACCTTGATCAAAATCCCTCAACGAATTGAGGGCTCTCAATGAAAGCACTAATTGATACGACCCTCTCGGGTAGTATCGGGATAAGGCACCACTATAGCGTGTGCTGGCTCCTTAAGAACGAGAGATGAGAAGACTAGACATTGTTTTTCTTTAAACTTGATTGATTATATGATTACATTGTGAAACCTTAATACTAGTTGCGTGATAAACACTAGAATAAATGATAAACATATAAGATTCTAAACATATATCTAAACAAATAAAAGATATCTTGGTTCCTTTTGGATAGACAAGAAGACTTAGAGATTTATTGATTTCCTTTCATTGATAACCCATTCGGTATATATAACCGAATAACCTAGCTTGGAAAACAAGATAAACATAATACATTCCTATTATGACTCAAACACACTATTTTCCTAACTCGACATGATAAATGACATAAATAAAAATAGATAATAATCTCGGGTTTAACATTCCTTACTCCTTTAAATTCACCTTGCCCTCAAGGTGATGTCTTGAAAAACTTGTGATGCTGGGATCCCAAAACCTTCTTGGATATGCAGCGTCTTCTGAATTGCAACTCAATGAATTTTGCACTTTTCGTATCAACATTCACTCTTGGCTCCTTAGAAAAAACTCACTTGCACTTGGCGTATCAACATTCACCTTGCCAATCCTAATCCTAGCGCATTACCGGTCGTAGGTCTCCTTCCTCCCGCGACCAACACTTTTTTTCCTCTTCCGTCTTCAGCTTCCTAGGACATAACACACCACCTTTCTTTCGCATACCGCTTCCCATGGGATATTACTCTTCACTCCTTCAAAAATCACCGTGCCCTCAAGGTGATACAGAGAATTTATCAATTCAAAGTCCGCCATCCATTCTCGTGTAGCCTCATCACAACTCAGTTAATGTGTACCCACTACTTTAAAACCCTTGCCCAGATCACTAGCTAAACCTTCATGCGCAATTGTTGTTGGTACGAATTCTGGTCCAATCGTGGGTGCAACTTCTAATGTTGTAGAAGAATCAGACACCTTATTTTCAAGGGTATGCTCTTTCTCTACAATTGCTTCAAGACGAGTCTCTACTATACAAGCTAAGTAGAAGGCTTCTCCTAATGTTGTTGGCTTCGAGTACGACCGCAATAGTTCTAGTTGTACCTTCAATTAAAGTCCGCAAATGTAAAATGAGGCAAGCAAACTTTCAGACATACCCGTTACTCGACTTATAAGATCCTTAAACTCATACCTTGATATTCGACTACGGTACGCATTTGCAAGAGTCTAGATAAAGCGTCTTTCGCGGGTCGATCGCTGCTACTCGTTTCCATGAACAATAACTCGAAAAATAAAAAATATTTTTTTTCGTGGATGAACAGTAATTCGGCCCGATGAACAGTACTCCGCGCGGTGAAGAGTATTTGGTTAGATGAACAGTACGTCAGTGAACAGTAACTTCGCTTAAGAAACAGTATCTTTTTTTATTGGATCCCTGGATCAAAAACCCTCAACGAATTAAGGGCTCTCAATGAAAGCACCAATTGATACGACCCTCTCAGGTAGTATCGGGATAAGGCACCACTATAGCGTGTGATGGCTCCTTAAGAACGAGAGATGAGAAGACTAGACATTGTTTTTCTTTAAACTTGATTGATTATATGATTACATTGTGAAACCTTAAATACTAGTTGTATGATAAACACTAGAATAAATGATAAACATAAAAGATACTACACATATATCTAAACAAATAAAAGATATTTTGGTTTCTTTTGGATAGACATGCACAGACGTATCATTCCTCACTCCTTCGAATTCACCTTGCCCTCAAGGTGATGTCTTGAAAAGCTGGTGATTCTGGGATCCCATAATCTTCTTTGAATCCTAGCTCACTCCAGTCTTGCAGCCCAAGAGTTATCCACCCATATAGTTCTCCACTCTAGTACTCGAACACAGTTTGTTCTCCACCCAAGTTTGTTCTTTGTTATCTATGAGTCTATGATCATCGACATCATTAACAACCTCGTTAACGTTCAATTTTGGCGCCAATTCATCAATGGATGCGGCGTCAAACACACTAAACCCTTTTGTCCCATTATCACCGGCATCATTAACGTTAAGGTTTTTCATAACTTCTTGATGACAAACAATATTAACGACCTCCTCCTTAATGGGCAGTATATTCTCCTCAACTGACTCAAAACGAGCCTCCATTATACGTGCACGAAAGACGGTTTCTCCTAAAGTTGCAGGATTCGACCTCAATAGTTCTGAGAGTTCTAGGTTCATGAACCGTGTTTCTGCTGCCCGGGCTAATGAAAATGCTTCGTCTAAACTTGTGGGCTTTAACCTCAAAAGTAAACATTGTAGAGATGGTTTAAGTCCAATGATATAATAACATGTAAGTAAAGATTCAGAAATTTATGTCACTCGACTTGCAAGTATCACAAACTCACTCTCGTATTCGATCACCGTACCCATTTACAATAGCTTAAATAATGCATCCCAATCACTAGTGCTCATTGTCATTAAAAATAAATCGAAAGAAAAAATTAAAAAATATATCTAATTGTTTTTTCATTGATGAACAGTTCCGTGAATAGTAACCGGATGAATAGTGTCACTGATGAACAGCGCGGATGAACAGTAGCCGCGATGAACAGTAGCCTCGGGATGAACAGTATTTTTTTTTGTTTATTGTAAACCTTGATCAAAATCCCTCAACGAATTGAGGGCTCTCAATGAAAGCACCAATTGATACGACCCTCTCGGGTAGTATCGGGATAAGACACCACTATAGCGTGTGTTGGCTCCTTAAGAACGAGAGATGAGAAGACTAGACATTGTTTTTCTTTAAACTTGATTGATTTTATGATTACATTGTGAAACCTTAATACTAGTTGTGTGATAAACACTAGAATAAATGATAAATATAAAAGATACTAAACATATATCTAAACAAATAAAAGATATCTTGGTTCCTTTTGGATAGACAAGAAGACGATTTATTGATTGCCTTTCATTGATAAACCATTCGGTATATATAACCGAATAACCTAGCTTGGAAAACAAGATAAACATAATACATTCCTATTATGACTCAAACACGCTATTTTCCTAACTCGACATGATAAATGACATAAATAAAAATAGATAATAATCCCGGGTTTAACATTCCTTACTCCTTCAAATTCACCTTGCCCTCAAGGTGATGTCTTGAAAAACCTTTGATGTTGGGATCCCAAAACCTTCTTTGAATTGCAGCGTCTTCTGAATTGCAACTCATGAATTTTGCACTTTTCGTATCAACATTCACTCTTGGCTCCTTTGCAAAAACTCACTTGCTCTTGTCGTATCAACATTCACCTTGCCAATCCTAATCCTAGCGCATTACCGGTCGTAGGTCTCCTTCCTCCCGCGACCAACACTTTTTTTCCTCTTCCGTCTTCAGCTTCCTAGGACATAACACACCACCTTTCTTTCGCTTACCGCTTCCCATGGCATATTACTCTTCACTCCTTCAAAAATCACCGTGCCCTCAAGGTGATACAGAGAATTTATCAATTCAAAGTCCGCCATCCATTCTCGTGTAGCCTCATCACAACTCAGTTAATGTGTACCCACTACTTTAAAACCCTCGCCAGATCACTAGCTAAACCTTCATGCGCAATTGTTGTTTGTACGAATTCTGATCCAATCGTGGGTGCAACTTCTAATGTTGTAGAAGAATCAGACACCTTATTTTCAAGGGTATGCTCTTTCTCTACAATTGTCTCAAGACGAGTCTCCACTATACAAGCTAAGTAGAAGGCTTCTCCTAATGTTGTTGGCTTCGAGTACGAGCGCAATAGTTCTAGTTGTAGCTTCAATTTAAGTCCGGAAATGTAAAATGAGGCAAGCAAACTTTCAGACATACCCGTTACTCGAGTTATAAGATCTTTAAACTCACACCTTGATATTCGACTACGGTACCCATTTGCAAGAGTCTAGATAAAGCGTCTTTCACGGGTCGATCGCTGCTACTCGTTTCCATGAACAATAACTCAAAAAATAAAAAATAACTTTTTTTTCGTGGATGAACAGTAATTCAGCCCGATGAACAGTACTCCGCGCGGTGAAGAGTATTTGGCTAGATGAACAGTACGTCGGTGAACAGTAACTTCGCTTAAGAAACAGTATCTTTTTTTTATTGGATCCCTGGATCAAAAACCCTCAACGAATTGAGGGCTCTCAATGAAAGCACCAATTGATACGACCCTCTCGGGTAGTATCGGGATAAGGCACCACTATAGCGTGTGTTGGCTCCTTAAGAACGAGAGATGAGAAGACTAGACATTGTTTTTCTTTAAACTTGATTGATTATATGATTACATTGTGAAACCTTAAATACTAGTTGTATGATAAACACTAGAATAAATGATAAACATAAAAGATACTACACATATATCTAAACAAATAAAAGATATTTTGGTTTCTTTTGGATAGACATGCACAAACGTATTATTCCTCACTCCTTCGAATTCACCTTGCCCTCAAGGTGATGTTTTGAAAAGCTCATGATTCTGGGATCCCATAATCTTCTTTGAATCCTAGCTCACTCCAGTCTTGCAGTCCAAGAGTTATCCACCCATATAGTTCTCCACTCTAGTACTCCAACATAAAGAGTTCTCCAACACAGTTTGTTCTCCACCCAAGTTTGTTCTTTGTTATCTATGAGTCTATGATCATCGACATCATTAACAACCTCGCTAACATTCAATTCTGGCGCCAACGATGCGGCGTCAAACACACTAAACCCTTTTGTCCCATTATCATCGGCATCATTAACGTTAAGGTTTTTCATAACTTCTTGATGACAAACAATATTAACGACCTCCTCCTTAATGGGCAGTATATTCTCCTCAACTGCCTCAAAACGAGCCTCCATTATACGTGCACGAAAGAAGGTTTCTCCTAAAGTTGCAGGATTCGACCTCAATAGTTCTGAGAGTTCTAGGTTCATGAACCGTGTTTTTGCTGCCCGGGCTAATGAAAATGCTTCGTCTAAACTTGTGGGCTTTAACCTCAAAAGTAAACATTGTAGAGATGGTTTAAGTCCAATGATATAATAACATGTAAGTAAAGATTTAGAAATTTCTGTCACTCGACTTGCAAGTATCACAAACTCACTCTCGTATTCGATCACCGTACCCATTTGCAATAGCTTAAATAATGCATCCCGGTCGCTAGTGCTCAATGTCATGAAAAATAAATCGGAAGAAAAAATTAAAAAATATATATAATTGTTTTTTCACTGATGAACAGTTCCGTGAATAGTAACCGGATGAATAGTGTCACTGATGAACAGCGTGGATGAACAGTAGCCGCGATGAACAGGATCCTCGGGATGAACAGTATTTTTTTTTGTTTATTGGAAACCTTGATCAAAATCCCTCAACGAATTGAGGGCTCTCAATGAAAGCACCAATTGATACGACCCTCTCGGGTAGTATTGGGATAAGGCACCACTATAGCGTGTGCTTGCTCCTTTAGAACGAGAGATGAGAAGACTAGACATTGTTTTTATTTAAACTTGATTGATTATATGATTACATTGTGAAACCTTAATACTAGTTGTGTGATAAACACTAGAATAAATGATAAACATAAAAGATACTAAACATATATCTAAACAAATAAAAGATATTTTGGTTCCTTTTGGATAGACAAGAAGACTTAGAGATTTATTGATTGCCTTTCATTGATAAACCATTCGGTATATATAACCGAATAACCTAGCTTGGAAAACAAGATAAACATAATACATTCCTATTATGACTCAAACACACTATTTTCCTAACTCGACATGCTAAATGACATAAATAAAAATATATAATAATCTCGGGTTTAACATTCCTTACTCCTTCAAATTCACCTTGCCCTCAAGGTGATGTCTTGAAAAACTTGTGATGTTGGGATCCCAAAACCTTCTTTGAATTCCAGCGTCTTCTGAATTGCAACTCAATGAATTTTGCACTTTTCGTATCAACGTTCACTCTTGGCTCCTTTGCAAAAACTCACTTGCACTTGTCGTATCAACATTCACCTTGCCAATCCTAATCCTAGCGCATTACCGGTCATAGGTCTCCTTCCTCCCGCGACCAACACTTTTTTTCCTCTTTCGTCTTCAGCTTCCTAGGACATAACACACCACCTTTCTTTCGCTTACCGCTTCCCATGGCATATTACTCTTCACTCCTTCAAAAATCACCGTGCCCTCAAGGTGATACAGAGAATTTATCAATTCAAATTCCGTCATCCATTCTCGTGTAGCCTCATCACAACTCAGTTAATGTGTACCCACTACTTTAAAACCCTCGCCCGGATCACTAGCTAAACCTTCATGGGCAATTGCTGTTGGTACGAATTCTGGTCCAATCGTGGGTGCAACTTCTAATGTTGTAGAAGAATCAGACACCTTATTTTCAAAGGTATGCTCTTTCTCTACAATTGACTCAAGACGAGTCTCTACTACACAAGCTAAGTAGAAGGCTTCTCCTAATGTTGTTGGCTTCGGGTACGACCGCAATAGTTCTAGTTGTAGCTTCAACTTAAGTCCGGAAATGTAAAATGAGGCAAGAAAACTTTTAGACATACCTGTTACTCGACTTATATTCGACTACGGTACCCATTTGCAGGAGTCTAGATAAAGCGTCTTTCGCGGGTCGATCGATGCTACTCGTTTCCATGAACAATAACTCGAAAAATAAAAAATAATTTTTTTTTCGTGGATGGACAGTAATTTCGGCCCGATGAACAGTACTCTGCGCGGTGAAGAGTATTTGGCTAGATGAACAGTACGTCGGTGAACAGTAACTTCGCTTAAGAAACAGTATCTTTTTTTTATTGGATCCTTGGATCAAAAACCCTCAACGAATTGAGGGCTCTCAATGAAAGCACCAATTGATACGACCCTTTCGGGTAGTATCGGGATAAGGCATCACTATAGCGTGTGTTGGCTCCTTAAGAACGAGAGATGAGAAGACTAGACATTGTTTTTCTTTAAACTTGATTGATTATATGATTACATTGTGAAACCTTAATACTAGTTGTGTGATAAACACTAGAATAAATGATAAACATAAAAGATACTAAACATATATCTAAACAAATAAAAGATATCTTGGTTTTTTTGGATAGACATGCACAGACGTAGCAAGCACCGCCGATATAATTCACTTAAAAACGAACGGTGTATTTTTTTTTGTGAAGAGGAATCATGTTAATAAAGGTATACCACAAGGACCAACCATGTAATTTACTAAAGAAAAGTGAACAAAATCCAATTTTCAATTTTCATTTCAAACCAAAAAAAATTTCAAGAAATCTTTACAGTCCTCAATTTAGGGGTGAAAATATAGTAAACCCAAGACCATTTGATATCTTACAAAATATAACTGATATTAAAATGGTATATCCCCTTCTTTTTATTTTCCTTTTTTTTTTTTTTTTTTTTGGTTATAGCTAGGGGTGGAAACGAGCTGTTCGTAAAAAACTCGAGATTGGATCGATAAAAATCTCGAACGAGCCGAGCCTAAACGAGCTCAAGCCTAAATTTCGTTTATTAAACGAGCTTGAGCCCGAGCTGTACATACAAAGCTCGTTTGGGCTCGTGAGTCTAAACGAGCCTAATGTTTTATACACAAGCTTATTAGCGCTTGATAACGAGCCTAATTTAAATATATTACGAGCCGAGCTCGAGCCAGTTTTTACATTGCCAAATAGCCCGAGCTTGTGTACCATACCACGAGCCGAGCTTGAGCCTAACTCTAAGGGTAGAAACGAGCTGAGCTCAAACTTTGTAAAACTTAAACGAGTCGAGCTCGACTCGGCTCGTTTTCACCCTTTAGGTGACTTTTCATATTTTTTGTTATTGTTTGGTTTGGCTTATATAACATAAGGTTCAATTCAATTTTGCGGCTTATTTGGAGACTTATGGGCTTATATAAGTTTATTATATCATGATAAACTTACATAAGCCCCTACGTCTCAAAATAAGACACAAAATTGGAGCTTATGTTATATAAGCCGAAAATAGGCCATATTTCGGCTTATAATTCACAAACCCCGGGTTTTTAAGCTTATTTGGAGATTTATGGGCTTATATAAGTTTATTATATCATGATAAACTTATATAAGCCTCTAAGTCATGAAATTGGGGCTTATGTCATATAAGCCGAAAATAAGTCATATTTAAGGGGTGTTTGGTTAAGCTTATGAGTTTAGCTTAGGCGTATGTTATATAAGCCATTTATGGCTTATATAATAAGCTTATATGCCTATGTTTAGTGTTTGATTTAGCTTATTAAAATTAGTAAGGTTAAATGACAAAAAAATGCATGAATATTAAATGGTGTAATTATTAAATGTGGGTATAAAAGACTTTTTATATGTTATTGTTATATAAGCTCATCTTTTTTTATAAAAGCCACAAATTTTGGGCTTACCAAAAGCCCCTTATATAAGCTTATAAGTCAACTTACATAAGCTTAACCAAACACTTGGTTTTGGCTTATAAGCTTATATAAGCTAATAAGCTTATAAGCCCAATATATAAGCTAAAACAAACACCCCTTTAGGTTTATATTTCATGAAACCTGAATTTTAAGCTTATTTCGAGACTTATGGGCTTATATAAGTTTATGATATAAGTTTATGATATCTATAATAAACTTATAAGCCCAAAAGTCTCAAAATAAGCCAAAAAATGGAGGCTTACTTTATATAAGCCAAAATAGGCTTATGTTATACTCGTATAAGCAAAAACAAACAGCCCCTTAGTCCCTAGTCCCTCGAATAATAGTTAGCAACTATTTCACAGTACTCGACGCATTTATAAGGCAACAGAAACAAATTTATATGTTGTTTGGGGGTTTGGGGTAGTTTTTGTGTTTAGGCTATATAGGTGCCTTTCCATGTTGTTTCGGGGTTCGGGGTAGTTTTTTTCGTTTAGGCTATATAGTGCCTTTCCGTGTTGTTTTGGGGTTTGGGGTAGTTTTCGCGTTTAGGATATATAGGTGCCTTTAGTAGACCTTTTCAATGGTATGCGCCCACTTTTTGGCCTGTGCAGATTTGTGTTTTGGGTTGCATCTATGCGTTTATGCGTGCTTGTTTATGCTTTTTTATGTGCTGCCGTATAAACTTTGCTACATATTTGCTATGTGTTTTTTACGACCTTTCAACTGTGTGCAGCCGTATGAACGTGCCTATTCTAGGAGCAGTGAGGATGAGATACATTCAAGGTACATAACCATTCAGATATTAAACCATCCTAGCTCAGCGAACACCTTTCTGACCATTTCTAATGCACGTTACACTCTTAACAGGATAGATAGAATTAGAAAAGGCGGGGAGATGTGTTAGGTCTTTGTGTAGGTCTTGCGCGTTTAGGCCTTTCGGAGAGATGATTATACCATACGCGGGTTGTTTGGGGGGTTTGGGGTACTTTTTGCGTGTAGGCTGTATCGGTGCCTTTCCATAACCATTTCTAATGTACGTTACACTCTTTACAGGAGAGGTAGAATTAGGATAGGCGGGGAGATGTGTTAGGTCTTTTTTTTGAACGGCAGTTTGGTGCAGTGGAGTATCTTGCGTGCCACCGAGGCACCAAGTCTCTCGACCCGAGTTCGAATCATCTCACGAAGAGAATATCAACCCCCATGCTAGCCATCCAGTTTCCCATTAAGGGTCTTCAAGGCATTGTGATGGGATTCAAACCTGGCTGCCAATTCTAGGAAAATCCCCCATATGAGGAATGACAGGACTTCATTTTCAAAACGTTGGTGTAGGTCTTGCGTTTAGGCCCTTCGAAGAGATGAATATAGCATACGCGGGTTGTTTGGGGTAGTTTTTGCGTTTAGACTGTATCGTTGCCTTTCCATAATCATTTCTAATGCACGCTACACTCTTAAAACTCAGTCAAAATTAAACCACAGATGTTGTAACAGTCAACAATAAACCACATTTAGGGATGGCAACGGGGCGGGTTTGGGGCGGGGCGACCGTCCCCATCCCCAAACCCGATTAGTAAAGTTCTTCCCAAACCCGCCCCGATCCCCATCGGGAATTTAATCGGGGTGCCCCGTTGGGGCGCAATGCTCCCCCAAACCCGCCCCGTACTAATTGGGGATCTTATCGGGTACCCTCTTTGGGTGAAATTTTCTATCAAAACCACATCATTTTACATTTATTATTATTTTTAAAATGTTAGAAATAAGCTTGAAGTATTAAAAACTTACTAATTATATAATAATGAATTACAAAAAAGACTTATAAGGTTTAAAACGATACTATTATACATAAATAATGATATGTTACACCACAAAAAACTTACAATACATTAAACAAGTTTTGGTAATAACAATTTGCAATATTGCAAAGATAAAATACTAAAGAAATATTTATTATGACGTAAATAGTAAGAAAATACTATACAAAAATAATTACATTTGTATATGTGTATATTAACCGGGTGGGGCGGGTCGGGGACCTTATTCCCCGCGTTTGCCCCAAACCCGATTAAAAATCCCCGTTTAAGCCCCAAACCCGCCCCATAACCCAATAAAGTTGACCCGCCCCGCCCTAATTATTTCGGATTTCGAATTTCCCCGTCGGGTTCGGGTTTTTTTCCCATCCCTTTCCACATTCTCCCCTTGATGCTGAGATTTTCAGTCCCGGTCAACCTTCTCATCTCAGCGAACTTGACCTGAGGCAGCGCCTACGTCAGGATATCCGCCTTTTGTAAAGCTCCACTAACATGTTCGACATAAATTTGATTCCTCCACACACTCCCGTATGAAATGGTATTTAGTATCGATGTGCTTGCTTCCCCTGTGAAACACAGGATTTCTATATATAGCCGATTGATTATCGACTAGAAGCTGCACTCTTTGACCTTCTTCTCCTGTTAAGAAACGAACCATGTTTCTTAACTATAACGCTTGACATGCCGCGGCCGTCGCAACTCGCAACCATGAATTCATCGTCACATGAACTTAGAGCAACCGTTTGCTGTTTCTGATATGCCCATGTAACTGGATTTTGTGAATAGCAGAACACCATACCATACCCGGTTGTACCCTTTAGATATCGTAAAATTTTCTTCACAGCTGCATAGTAACTCTCTTTAGGTGCCTGCATAAATTTACTCACTACCCCAACCGAGTAACTGAGATCGGGATGAGTGTTAATCAGGTATCGAAGGCTCCTGATTATACGTCTGTACTTGATGGACAGTTCCTGATCATTATGCATTTTGTAGGTCTACTAATAGATCTCCTTCGCCATACAACACTCGCTGCGGTTCTGAATCTCCCCCAGCTGCTAGGAGAACTACTAAGGAGAGGAGGTATTGTAGGCTATTAGTTTACAAATTTTGCTTGTGCGATGTTTTGTGGCTTATTTGCGATTCTGTCCTTTTTATCACTCACGATATCTGCAAACGATTCAACATGTTTACTGAGATTTTCTTTTACATACCGACCGAGGAAAGAGAGACGGGGTATAATTTTTTTTCCTTTTGTAACTTAACAGCACGAAGGACGAGAGAAGGAGGAAATATGTCAGGTCCTCTCATCAAGAAGACAAGAAGAAAGCTAAGAGAAGACCTGAAGACGAAATGAAACGTCACGAAGAAGCTAGAAGGCCGATGGACTGAATAGCTAAAGGGCGTTGGCCTTGTTTACTGATGGTAGTGGTAGATATTGTCTGGAGTGCATTATGCTGACTGCCTGCTAAATTTTCGGGTAAAAAATGTCTTGTTGCTGGAACTCGATGGTAATCTAGTTTTCTTGTGCTGGCCTGATACGGTGAAATGTTAGAGCATCTGGTTGGTGATTATGCAGAAAATGATATTGTCGAAAATCAAGATTTCTTATTCACTTACGCGACCTTGACTTGTTTAGTGCATCTCAAGTACCCTTCTTTGGTCGTGTCTATCAACTTCTAGCTTTTCTTAAACAAACTCCTAACCGGTCGAGTTTAGTGGCAAATCTTGGAAAATAACAGTTCGGGATGACATATAATGTGGCATATGATCTCGACAATGCTGGATAATTTCTTGAGCATCAGCATGATAACCTTCCTTTAACTTCACAAATGCACATGGAGTTTGACCCCAAAGAGAGTCAGCCTCAGATATTACGACAAGAACAGTACAGGCGCGGTTTTGGCAGCTTCCTTGGCCTTTTGAAGTAGTTGGTAGTCAATGAAGAGGATCTTGGTTTCTGAGTTTTCGAGAAGGGCTGCAATCATATTTGGATCGAGGTGTGTGTTAAGGGGACGGATTATCGCTCCAGCCATGGGAATTGCAAAATGAAGTTCCAGCATTGCAGGGACGTTTGGCGCTGGTATCGACAGCTGCAGTCTACAAACTTAAGCAGCGAAACTAGTGTACGACACGAGTAGTACAGCTAATTTTCGATCATGAATAAAATTAATCCATTGTAGAATTGCACATTAAACATGTAAACAAAACTACTTAACATTAGAAAGAAAAAAATAACTATGCACCTATGTTTATGTCTAAGTAAACAATGTTACAACATCTTTCCGGTAACCTCGAACGATCAATATCCTAGGAACATTTTCGACCAGCAAGTCCATATACTCCATGTAAAAGTACGACGGGTGGTTCACGGGGGGCGGAGGAAGGCTCACGAGCACTACGGCCGCCATTCTCGAGTTGTTCATAATAGTAGAGTTTAACTTAAGAGTTGTGTACAGAAACTTATCGACTTGTTGCTCGTTCACCACAACTTTTTTTCCGTCTGCCATCATCGGTTTTCCTTCCTTTTCAGCTTTCGTTTGCATTTCTGTTAAGTAGTTTTTTATCCGACCCTGAGCTGCAGCAAAAGCCTCGACTGATTCGTCTTGAGGGCTGGACGCACTGTCTTTATGGTCCCATGTCTTCACTGAAATAACAATGACATCAGCTTGCATGCGCAGATCATACAGAAACTTTTTTACGTCGGTTTTGAGTTCTTCTGCGTCAGAATCCTCCTCAGCAGCACAAAAGACACGAATCTTGCAGCTCTCGAACATCTGTTTTGTTAATAGAAGCTGAGATAAAAGTAGCATTAGACCACCATCTCGAACGATCCAATACAGATCAATCGTCCCATACTGTCGTTGATACTCATTAGGCCATTCGTCGAGACCTTTTACTATTACAACTGCTTTATTAGCAACGATACAATCATTTATCATCGAGACAAAAGTAGCTGGGATCTCGGTCAAATTTTCCCTACGCCATATTTCAGGATACCGGATCACCACAATATTCGGCTTGAGATTACCAAGGCCCATGGTCTGCACAATTCCTCTGAAGCCATCTGCCATGGTTGGGGCGACTATTATCTCAGACACACTTTCACAACGTCTGTAGTCAGTATAGGCTGCAAGCTGCTTGCGAGCGCTTTTGGCATCTTCGGCACACTTGTGATAGTCTCCGTCTAAAATAGACACAAATATCGACATTCCTCTGCCTTTTTTCTTCATACAGTTGGCAAAATCAGCAAGCTTCGGATGGCATGGGACGTTTTCTGGTAGCTTACCCCACGGACGACAGAATATGAGAGGTATCGGATACCAGTTCTTTGGATGAACATTGTTTGCTGTAACCATTCAAAACCATAAAGCGATAATAGACTAAAACTATTGTAAGCTGACTTTAGTTGTCATGGAAAAGTATAAACGAACGCACCTCCTAAAGATCGAAGACTACGAAGAGCTAGTTGAAAATACGCACTCTTGAAACCATCTCCCCAGTTACCCGCTTTTCCCTTAAGGCACACGTAATAGTATATTAAGCTGACTAGAGCTAGCGAGACCACAGTGAACGACCACGAAATCAGAAACATAATCACTGCAACCAAACAAAACTCGTATCTTTAAAATCTCATTCAAGGGAAAATAAAAACACGACGAGTATAATTTAAATTTTAAAATATACCAATACAAAGACACGCTCCAAATAATGAGGCACTCCAATGATGAAACTTCCACCTTGGACGCCAGCTGGGTGCGTCTAAAAGATCGAGAAGAAAACAGGATAAGTTCACACCAGCATAACACAGAAGATAAAACATTGTTATGGTCGGGGAGATAAGATCCAGATTCCCGATAACGACACATCCAATACATAGGAGCGCTGTAAACAACGTTGCTATATGAGGTTCACTATTATCTGGAACCTTAAAGTAGTTGAGAACTGGTAAGATGTTATCATTGGCTATTGCTGCAAGTAGTCGTGGGGCTCCTGTTAGGCTTTGTAGAGCCGCACCTAACGTCGAAAGAATAATGCCCACGTATATTATTGTTGAAGACGGCCACGCAATTGTGGCTGACAGTAACCTGTAGATAAATTTTTAGTTATTTCTATTTTCTAAACAATATGTATTGTTTAGCGTAAAACGCTCACCTGTCGGTATAAAGTTGTTCTCTTGTAGCAACAGATCCAAAAAGAAAAACGGATATCAAGTACATGAAGGTCGTTGTAAGTGTTGCTGCAAGTGTCCCCTTAGGAATAGACCGTTGGGTGTCTTTTAATGAAGCTGAACGATTAGAACCAGCCATAATCCCCGTTACAGCAGGGAAAAAAAGTCCAACCAACGCACTGTTGATGGAAATAGGTGCAGTCGTTACACAATAACTAAAACGGGACAAACGAACAATTGGTGCATCGGGAACTTACTTGAAGTTCCAGTATCGATTTCCATCAGGATCAGGTATCCCAGCATCATTCGTTTTCTGATAATCAGAATTCCAGTTATCACTAAAAGATTTTGAGCTCAACCCCGTGACTCCATCAACTACAACCATCGCAAAAAAGTGTGGTTAGTTATACTTCTCATAGAAAACGGGCTAAAAGATTAAAAACGAAACCAAACCTGGATCATCTCTCCTTGACAGAAGTATCCCAAGGAAGATGCAGATTAGCGAGAATAAAACAGGTAGGAGAAAGGCCGGTGCGACTTTGTTAATTATTTTCACTCCACCAAAAACTATAAAAACTAAAACGATTGTCACAACAATGCCATAGATTTGGAGGTCGTGTAAACTTGGAGTAGTAATAGGCTCTGCAACTTCCGTTCCATTTACTTTTGTCACGGTCTCTGCATCAAAAAACGTCATGAAAAATGTTTTCAAATTTTGACCTTATCGTTCTAACAAGTATTTACCTCTGAAGATCCCAGCCTCCGGCACAGCATTTAGAAATGTCTCGACCGCTCCCAACACATACCTATAAAAAGTTCGAGTATACATGTTAGTACAACGTATAGAAAGACGAGTGCAAAATGTAATTCACGGTATATGCTCACATAGCACCAGCAACTGCATTTCCTAAAAAGAAACATAGTCCGATGCTGACTCCAACTTCAGGCCCCAGCGCACGACCAATAAGATAATAAGGTCCTCCACCCTGATAAGGTTATATAAGAAACGTTAACTTTTCAAGTAGAAGTAAAAAAAACGTCGAAAGCTATGTTCAATTGGGCCATGAGAAACAACGGAAGTACAAATTTACACCTTCATTGCACCATTCGTAGCAATCGCACTCAGAGAGACGGCTGTCAAAAAGGTACATAAACCGCATAATGCTACTAACACTAGGGATTCGCTTATACCCGCGATCCCAACAATCCTAAAAAGTCTCAAATCCACAGTAAAGTCGATGTTTAATTGGCAAACAAACAGACGATTTCACATAATACGTTAAGCCACAAAAAGATGTACCAAGAAAACCGAATGTAGTAGATGATTCCCAAAATGTTTTGCAAACATGGGATAAAGACTCCCATCATCGTCCCCAATTTGAGACTGCTACGAGCCTGCATCAAGTCATTCCAAAATAACGTAAGTAAACCACCAAATGACGCAAGAAAACTGAAACTCGTAAAAAACAATACGTATAGGTATAGTTTAATACCTTGGGATGTTCCGCAGAAGAAGAACCATCTTCGTTGTCTCTTGGAGTTCTAGGCGTGGGGATCTGCTCTCCTGTCATGCTGACATTCGAAGCTTATTATAACTTACCGTTTCAGAAACAACATACTTTGTTACTAACGTATACACAAATCTATTTCGTTAAATACCTTTTCAGACCAAGAATATTTACGAGAGAATCAAACCCAAATAATTCAAGTTTAGATTCTCCCCGAGCACCATTGGCTCCTCGGTCACTACTCATCGACTCTTCTCTTGCTGGCTTCCCGCTTTTTACCTTCCTGAAATATATCAATGCATTCGGTTTCAAGCTATTACTAGCGCAGCATATAGATGTAAAAGTAAGCTGGCATTGTATGGTTATGTTCTGATTATGCATATTTCGTGCTGTTAAAAAGCCCCTCGCTGCCGGGTCCAACCCAACCCGAACCCATTTTGACCCGTTTCTTGAAATGACCCAAAAGAAGTGGAGGGAATTAAAAAGAAAAAACTAACTTTAATGAATTGTTGGCCTTGGATGAAGAAGAACCAGGATCAAAGGAGGACATTTCGAGGACGACAGGGTCGTTATCTTGCGTGACGACAGGGCCGTAACTCTGACCTCCTCGTTTTGCCGATGACGACATTTCATCGTCTTCAGAACCTTCGATATCTTCATTCCTCATTCAGTTTCCTGAATAAACAACTAATCAACAGAAACAATATTTCGTAATATATGAACGCGGAACCTAATGGCAGATTGAAATGCCAATAATTTCGTCGTGTGTATACAGATACGATACAATGAGGATTGTATAAAGTTCAGGAAAAAATTTAGGAAAAAAGTTGTTACAGTTTTTCGATTTTTCTATTTATACAAAATCTAAATCTTGTTGATGGAGGACATTTCGAAAACTTTGAACCAATGATTTGTGTCGTAATCATCATTCGTCAAGATAAACGGACGAGGTTTTCCCTGTTTAAGTTACTCAGGAACGGCGCTTTTAACTCAAACGCCCAGACCAAGGTATCCCAGGTTCCCCATGACTGTTTCCGGTTTTTCCCGACCCACAAATTATGTTTAACGAGTATAATGTAAGAAACGCTAAAGAACAACAAATCAGCAATATAACGAAAAGAAAACCTCGCAGTTATCAGAAAACCTCATTCATTCGAGATCTGAAAATGTAACAACAGTATACAACATTAAAAAAAACCAACACCCTCAAATCGTATTCGTTGGCTTATTCCTACTTTAGTTCCTTACATCGTACACCCCTAAAAAAAACTAAAAAAGACCAAGCCAACTTTGAGGACCTCGTTTATCCCATAACGAAAAAACTTGCAAATTGCGGATCCCAAATTTTCAGTACACAAATAAATTAAAGAAAAAGAAAGAAAAACGGTTGCCTTCTATGGAGGTATTCTTTTATTACTGCTCTGAGCCATTATCGCCCCATCGAACCTTGTATCTAGCGGCAAGATAGTGGGACCCAACAGGACCTCGGCTGCCATATGGGTAGTATTCGGGTACGATTTTCTTTTCTTCAAGCTCCTTTAGTACGGGGGTGAATAGTGACCAAGCTGCGTCTAGTTCATCACTTCGTATGAATAGTCTTCTTTCTCCTTCGATAGCATCGAGAAGAAGTCTTTCGTATGCATCGGGGATTTCCTTATCATACCTGTTGACACATATTATAACAAATTAGGCTTCCCTCTCTTTTGATTCACTTTCGGGATCAAGGTTTTCTAGTTAACGGAATAAAAAGATTACCTAGATGCATAGAGAAGATTAAGGTTGCTTTGGTCCAATCTCATGCCCAAACCCGGGACTTTGTTATTGATCTTGAGATATATGGCTTCGTCAGGCTGCACGCGGATAACAAGCTCATTTGTTGCTAGGTCAAGCTCTGTCCCGATTTTTTTGTTATACAGGTTACCAGGCACGTGTCTGAACTGCACTCTTATCTCGGCCCTGGATTAAAAAAACGGGGTGCATGTTATCTCGAGCTTAAGTGAAAATGGGTCAAACATTGGAAAAGATAGTTCATATATCCAAATTACGAACCCGCGATTATGCAAAGCCTTTCCAGCCTTCATTAGAAAGGGGACTCCGTCCCATCTAGCATTGTCAATGAAAAGAGCAGCAGCCGCAAAAGTTGGTGTCAAACTGTCTTTAGGTACAGTCTTGTCATCAGTATAAGCCGGATACTTAACGCCCCCTCTTGTGTGACTCTTATACTGTCCTATTACCACATCATCAAGTTTCAAAGGCCTCATCGAACGTAAAACCTTGACCTGTCAAGCCATCAAAAGATAAGCAACGACAATACTCTTTTTGAATTTCTGAGATTTACATTTACGCAAAATACTAAAACCTTTTCGTTTCTGATATCTTCTGCGTCCAAACTGACGGGGGTTTCCATGGCAAAAAGAGCCAATATCTGAAGCAGATGGTTTTGCATAATGTCTCTAATTATTCCATAGTTGTCGAAGTATCTAACAAAGACAAATAAGGTAAATAACCGCCCTGAACAAATTTTTGATAATAGAGTATATACGAAGGAGAAGATTAGTACCCTCCTCGTCCTTCAGTGCCAAAATCTTCAGCAAATATGAACTGTACGTTTCTGATATATTGTCTTGACCACAAAGGTTCAAAGATTAGGTTAGAAAAGCGAAGAACGGAAAGGTTCTCCACTAGCTCTTTCCCAAGATAATGATCTATCCTGCAAAACGAGAATAAGTTCAATTAAACCGATGTCTTATTTCAGTTTGTTAGCGAAAAGGCGTTGAGAATAACAAACCTACCTGAAAATTTGATCCTCGTCCAAGTATTGCTTGAGGGAGCTTGTTAAAGCAGCAGATGATTCAGAATCCCGACCAAATGGCTTTTCGACAATTACCCTTGTCCATCCATTTGCGGAGGATGCAGACGAGCTGGCACATTTAACCGCGTCGATGAAGATATTTGGTGGAATTGATAGATAGAAAAGACGGTTTGCCACTCTTCCTTCCTACATCATAGCTAAAATTTGTCAGCCTAAAATATTGTAAAAGTCGAAAAAATTATTTTAAGTACTTATAAGACGAACTCAAAATTAAGCTGCTTTGATATTACCTCGTGTTCCTTGAGCTTTTTGTCCAACTCCAAAAAGTTATCTTGAGAGTCGTATTGACCCGGGTGGTAAAAACATCTTTCAAGAAACTGGTCCATCTTTTCACCGCAGTTCTCCCTAAAATACGTCATCCAACCGTTAATAAAGGTTTAGAATTTTTTTACTCGAAACAATCCGAGGCTCATAGAACACGTCAAAAAATGGAAGAGTTTTCACCTTTGGTCGATTCTGCATGTAAGTGTCTTGCTAACCATAGTTCTAAGTTCAGCATCACTCATCTTACTTCTAGCATATCCAAAAACAGTGAAATGCTGTCCACGACAAAAAGACGAAATGTACTCATTAGCAAGCGTTCATATGTGACGTTTTATAGTTGCTGAACTGAACTTTTATGATACGATGAAAAAAGGAGACGTACCTCAGGGAGACAACCTTCGTAATAAAGTGCAAAGAGTGCAGGAAATATCTTCTTCTTAGCAAGGTCACCGGACGCTCCAACCACAGTTATACTAACCGTTGACTTGTCTTTATTAGAGTCAAAGTTAGCAATGTCTAGGCTATCTTCGGGAGGTGTAACCGGTGGGACTGATAATATTCCATCTTTCAATATGTCAACAGGACCGTCATTCTCATCAGGAGATGATTTCATGGTTGCAGCACCTAAACATACGAGCCAAATATAACCGTGAATTAATTTTTACACTAGGTCTATATGTAACACATCTATGCACCCAAAGACCAAAACCGCCAATTTTAAAATAACTTAAATGATAAGCAGATAGCTAGAGTTATGGTTTTAACTTGAGGTCAATACTGGCATGCATTTATTTAAAATAAGTTGATAAGCTCATAACCCAACAAATTGAGCTTATCAGCTTTCCGAAAGTTCTATAAGGCCATAAGCCGGGCAATAGGCTCAAACAAAGAACCCCCCTTATCTAAAGAATTAATTTGCAAATGGCGTCTCTACATTTTAAAAGAAGGTCGATAGCATCCTTGACATATCCCCAAATTACACATTCGTGTGCATACAAAGTCGACAACATTCTTCTCCCTAGTTCAATGACAACTAACAAACTCTTGTGGGGCCTCTTTGATCCTAGTAACTTTGTCATCAACATCCGAACCGCCTTGGATGATGTAACATGTCGACACAAACAATAGCATCCCATTTTTCGCCCTGAACAAATTCATTTTCGATCACCGTTACAACTCCAACTTAAGGGGTGTTTGTTTCGGCTTATGGCTTATTTGGTTTTGGGCTTATGTTTCATAAACTCGCTTTTTGTGGCTTATTTTGAAACTTTTCGGTATATATAAGTTTACTACGGGGTGTTTGCTTAAGCTTATATGTGGGCTTATGGGCTTAGTTGATCTCGGCTTATATTTCATAAGCCCTAATTTTCTGGCTTATTTTAAGACTTATCACTTATGGGTTTATATAAGTTTATCAAACCAGAAAATTGTGGCTTATGAGATATAAGCCGAATCGAATAAGCTTATAATCCCACGAATAAGCTTAAAACAAACACCCCCCATCTCATAATAAACGACAAAATGTGACCTTATGAAACATAAGCCCTAAATCAAATAAGCCATAAATTAATCCAGCTATATAAGCAAACATTCATAAAGCCATAAAGGCAGCTATAGCATCAATCATATGAGCACTAATAAAAGTCAACACGGGAACAAAAATGCTACTAATAATTAGGTGCTAATGAATATAAAAAATTAGGGAAGACAACAAAATGGCTAATTTAATATACTAACTTTTTGTATTTTGATTATTCTGCATATCGATTGACGTATTTTCGGGAATCAAATCAGTGATTAAATAGTCCGATCCTAACGATAATACACAGCTCAAACGAGTGACAAGTAAGTAAGTAACCATCGACTTATATAGCTCCAGCTATATAAGCAAACATTTATGTTTGGTTTTGGGCTCTTTTTAAACTTTTCGACTTAAATAAGCTTTATAAGTTCAAAATTATGCTTCGGCTTATGAAACATAAGACTATATCGGCTTATATTTCATAAGTCTCAAGTTTGTGGCTCAAAATGAGCCAAGACAAGCACCCGCTAAATAAGCTATAAGCCGGCTATGTAAGGTGAAACAATAGGCAAACATTCATACAAGCAGCTAGACCATCAACCCAGTCAATATATCTCCTATATTAACCAACTGGGTGCGGAGTCGAACCACTAATTATTTTTCGAGGTTGGTTGGTCCTAACTATACTAACTCCTCGTTCCAAAAACAAAATATATCTCCTATATAAACCAACAAACACTCTCATACTTGCCGATGCGGGTTCATAACAGTAAGTCAGTAACATACTATCTATCATCACTAATTATTCAGAAAACCACCAATATAAATGATTAATAAAAGTCAACAAAGTGACACAAATGAAAACAATAATAAAAACCAGGTGTCAATCTATGTGTTCTACAACATAGTACTACGTGGAATCAAATCACTAATTATTATTCGAGGCTTGTAAGGACTACCTGGGTAAGTACTCAACTACACTAACTCGCTGTTCCAAAAGAAAAAAAAATACATATATATCTCCTATATAAAACAACAAACAATCTGATACTTGGTCGATGCGGGATCATAAGAGTAACATTCTAACATTATTATTAATAAGACCAATCAAAGTCAACAGAGTGACACAAACAGAAATAAATGTAAGTATTTAGGGGGTGTTTCTGTCGGCTTATGTTGCAGGTTTATTGCTTATTTGGTTTTGGCTTTTTCTTTAATCATTTCGGCTTAGAAAAGCCCTGGAAACCAAATAAGGCATAAGCCGGCTATATAAGCCTATAAGGCGAAACAACACTCAAAAATTCATAGAAGCAGCTAGAGCATCAAATTAGATGACCACTAATATGACTCATAAAAGTCAACACAGGTACAAAAATGCCAATAAATAGTAATGTACTAATTAGGTGCTACCGAGAATATAAAAAATTAGGTAAGACAAAAAAAGCTAATTGTCCGAAAATGTATCATCGTTAGGATCGATACGAAATTCAAAAAGTTTCTTACTATTAAATAGTCTGATATACAACTAAAAACGTGACAAGATACATTTTCAGAAAGTAAGCCAAAAACAAGGTTGTTTCCTTTCGGCTAACGCACTCCTAGACTTAATAAACCACCAACTAATCCCATACTTGGCTGATGTGGAATCATAACACTAACATAGTAACATTATTATTAGGATTTTTCTAAGTTGCACCCTATGGGCACAAGATAAGAAGAAGGCAGGGATCCGTCCCAAAATTATTGTCCCCTATTGACTATATCGGTCTTTTTCTCTCAATTTTGACCTTAAATATTTTTGTTTTTGTTGTATAATACTCTATGAAAAATATATGAATTGGTTAGTTTTTAAATGTATTTTCATCAATCAAGTATTATACAGTATAATACAAACAAAAATATTTAAGGTCAAAGTTGAGAGAGAATGACCGAAAAAGTCAATAGGGGACAATAAATTTGGGACGGAGGTAGTATTAATTACTGATTTCTCGATCTTATTTACTTTTTAAAATGACAGTTTTACGCTTAGCTAATTAATTAACTTGATAAAACTTCTCATTTTAAGGCTACTCATTTGATATTAACTCCTCCAATAAAAGTCAACAAAGTAACACAAATAGAAATAAAAACAAGTGGCCCTCTAACCTAAAGGTTGTGGGTTCTAAAGGTTGTGGGTTCAAGTATCGGTGGAGACATGTGAGATAAAAATTGTGAGATAGTTTGGCGTGAGTTGTAAAAATTGTCATTCTAATAAATAAATAATAATAATAATAATAAATAAATAAATTAGTGGGAAGCCGAGATACTATTTGGAGTGGAGCCTAAATAGTATCTCGGCTTCCCACTAATTTCTTGTAAATCCTATTATTCTAACGAAGCGATGTTTATAATAAAAAAAATAATAAAAAAAAAAATAATAATAATAATAATAATAATAATAATAATAATAATAACCAGGTGGCAATAATTAGGTAAAAAAAAAAGAAACTAACCATCTTGAACATGAACAGCTCTAATAACCGAAGCCCCTCCATTAGATGATATCTGTTTGAAACAAGACACCTTCTTCCTCGTACTAAGACAAACCTTAGGATTATTAACCAAACAAAAACGTTGTTGTTGTTGTTGAGTAATCCTAGTATTGTTGTTCTTGGAATGAACATAAGAAGAAGATGATGGACAATGTGTAGATTGAGAAAAAGTAGCCATGTAGAATATAACTAATGATATAATTAATGAATGAATAATATTAATGGAAATGATGGAGGTTAAAAGGGTGTTCGGAGAGGACGATGAGATGAAGTGTTGGAGTCCCTTGATAACTCCGAAGAGTTGTGTGTGTCTGTTGGAACTCACCAAACTCAAAGTTAACTAATAGTACTACAGTATGTTTTTTTATGTCGATCAAATGTACTATGTGTTCGCCGTCTTTTGCTACTAGTACAGTTTTGACTTTTCTTTTTTTGGGCTTATTAGTTTATGTCTTCTTGGGCTAAGTTTTTCTAATGGGATTGATGGGCCAGTTCATGACTCATGACACTAGTTAGTTGGGAAATATACCATTTTTTAACTCATACCATCAGCACAGGATATAGTGGTGTAGTGTGATAGAGAAAAGTGATGTCATAGCTAATATGTAGGCCATGACACCACAAAATATGAGATAACAGAAGCCATACATAGCCCTTTTTTTATATATATCATTTAAATATAAACAAATAAATTTTTATTAATAAAAAAATATATTTCTATCTAATAATCTATAGAAAAAAAAAATCAAACCATTTATCTTTATTTCTTCCTATTCCTGTGGTGAAAAACACACACACATAAACATCATTGTGTGAAAAAAACACATACACATAAACATTTATTGTGTGAAAAAAACACATACATAAACACAAGCAAAAACACACACATAAACATCATTGTGTGAAAAAAAACACATACATAAACACAAGCAAAACACACACACACTGTGACATCCGTCAAATTTTTCATCTTTATTTCTTCATATGTTGAATTAACGTGAGCTTTGAACTTGTTGGATTTATCGAATTGAGAATTTATATCATATTTATTAAGTATCCTTATTGTTTACCAATGTGGTGTCGACGAAAATGTATCGTTTGTTTAGCTTTGCGGACAAAGCCCTCTTTAGAGAGAGCGAATGTAACAACTCGAATTTTTCGCGTCATATATATATTGTATTTTAGACGTGCTTGTAATGTTAAGACACATTATCGGTATGTGTCGACTATGAATGCACGAAGGGTTATTTAAACATACGTGTTCGCTTGTGTGTTTTCATAACATTGTTGTTAGCGTGTCGATACTTTTATTTTTGCAACATTGAGACCTATTAAATAAGTAGTTGTGTTTAGAACCTAGGCATACTTTACAAATTTGCACCATGGGCCAAAATACCCATCAACCACCTTTGGGTCAAATGCTGGCATGATAAGTACATACAAACTAAATATAAAGATTGACTTAATAAACTTGTATTTGGAAAGTTCTGTTTATTACAAACATGGTCAAGTAAAGTCAAACATAGAAGTCTGGAAAGTATAGAAAAATCCTCCACTCACCATAAGCAGACAACACACATGCCGAGTTTACCCAAATAGAGTGTATCACAGGATGCAAAACCTGGACATCAACTAACCCTAAGCCAAAATATTACAAAATATAAACACCCCATTCCACCCCCAACACCAACACAAATACAAAGTTGCAAACAAATTGGTTCACAGAATACAAGTGTTGGGAACAAGTGTCAAGCAAGTACTGAGCCGAAGCCCACGCCCTGTCCAAATCGCCTAGTCGAATACAGCCGAAACCAGTTTCCTCATTGTGAGTCTTTTATCGACATTTCTCTTTACCTTTCCGCATGCTGTAGTTGTGCTTGCACCTATCGAAACAAACAAAAATTGTATTAGACATTTTCGAATTAATATTTTGCTAAGCACCAAACCTTTTAGTAATAAAAATAAACGACAATAACTAGACCCTTTAGACAAGAGTTTACGGCCCCAATACAATATACTATCTCCGTCTCATAATAAGTGTCTACTTTAACTTTTCTCGGTCTTTTTTATTCAATTTTAACCATAAATATTTTCATTTGTGTTATATAATATTGGATGAAACCTATATGTATGGATTAAGATTTAAGTGCGTTTTCATTATATATATTTTTCATCCGGTATTATATAACAAAAATAAAGATATTTATGGTTAAAGTTGAATAAAGAATACCAAAAAAGTCAAAATTGACACGTATTATAGGACGGATGGACTATTCTTTCATATAAAAAATACAATATATTCAAGAGAAAAAAATTATAAAATAACTTTGATATGGCTGGAAGTTGAAAGAAATACCGATGACAAATGTTCTTGTAACTCAACCCGCTGCCCAGTCGATTTAAACCTACCAAAAAAAGAACTTGGTTATATAACCTTTAATTTAACTGTGTTAAGATTTTGAGACATAAAAACCTGTGCATTAGAAAAGATAAAATTCCATGCCACAAAGTTTTTGTATTATTGTTGCAAAATCTACATTTTCTCATCTAAACATTAAGTCAAGTTGTTATCTACAAACTAAAATGCAGATCATACCAATGAGCCGCAACTTTCGAAGCAGCATAAGGCCACCACGGATGAAAAGGCGTATCCTCAGCTAGCGGATGCTGAGTGGATCGAAACATTTCACTCGGTCCCGCCTGATTGTATTTAACCCCCTTCCTCCCTTTGAAATTATGTCTTATTTTAGTGTGTAGTTCAGTGAAAGGTGATGAGGCGAACGAAGTTTAGATGTTTATTAAACAGCATGTTTCATACAGTTCGCCAACATGTTTCATAAGTTTCCAAACCCGCGGAGGATCAATGCCCGCGCTCCGCCGCGGGGTGAATAGATAAAGTGATAGATAAAGTGTTGGTGCAAAAAGAGATTAAATAAGGTAAGCATAAGGTAAACACACTGAGTACGCGTTAAGAGAGCCGAAACGGACATAAGTTTTACAAACCGGACGCCTAATGCGTATACAGAACAGGTATTAGAGACTACTTTTGGACCTGTTCTTGTAGCACAGTTGGTGATGGCGTTAGCTGCCATTAGTTTACAAAAGAGCGAATTTAACAAACTGTCCCAAAAGGTAGTGGCCACCGGCATTAGTACATACAAAAGCAGTTAACAGTTTATTTGTTGACCGTGTGCGGGTCTTAAGATTTGTTTTTTTTGGACTCGGATTCCAGTTCATCGAGCAAAGATCTTTTCACAGGCTTGTTCTGGGCAACATCGGATTTCTCTTTGAAAGAATCAGCACGTGTTTGTGCAGCTTTGGTTGCAATGGGTATTTTTGAGGCACCTGTACAGGAAATCACAGGTAAGATAAGGTAAGTATATTTATGGCATTTTTTGTTAAAAGAAGTACAAAAACCGTCTAGAACTGATAGGAGATTAAAGTCTGTACATGTATGCATAAAAAAGGAAAGAAAGATAGCAAAAATTTGGTTTTTTTTAAAAATAAATCCAACAGTTGGTGTGACTGTTTATGCAGGCACCAAGTGGTTCAAATTAACAGCAAGAGCATCTTGTTGAAAAGCTAATGACTTTGACAGATTTGTCTTGACCAATATGTGGATACCATTATTGTTGGAATATTTTTTTTACCTATTTTGGGTATGGGAAAGCCTGGTGAGAAGATTTGGTGTTGGAAACTGTGTTTCTAAGTTGGGAACTAACCATATTGGTCCTAACAGTGTCTATTTGTGAGATAGGATTGTCTAGTTACATGGACAGATATGTAACTGGAATCTGTACTGTAGAAACAGTAAGGGGCAAAGTTTTTCTATTTAAGGAAATGGGTTGGGTTGTTTATTTCACACAAACCACTACCCTCTTAATATCAACCTACTTTGCAAACCTAATGGACCCAACAATGGAGTATCGTCGCAGGTGCAACGCACTCGAAGCTGAAACTGGGACAGCGAATTTGGCAAGCATGTTTGTTTGCTATCTGGGAAAGGATGTTGTGGCAGACAAAGCATCGAAGTTGAGGGTGGAGTCCGCTGCCAAAAAGGTTTTTGGCAATGTTGTTGAGAGGGAGCATTTCATTCAGGAGCTGAAAAGCTTTCCCCGCGACCCTATGCTCGACAGGATGATAGCCCTGCTTGACAAAAACCAGACCGAGGATAATGCATTTCTTGCAAGTTTGAAGACCGAGGCAAGCGGCGTGCAGGCCATGATTGATCGCAAGAAGGCTCTGGTTGAGAAGCTCAAGGCTGGTGGACCCTGGTGAAGGAAGGATGGTAAAGCAGTTTTTCTGCTGGTCTTTTTAGGTGTCGAATAAAAGGTCTATGTTCTTGTGTCTCCGGTTTGTCCACCGGCGTGTCTGTAAGAGTATGTGGTTGTCTCGTGGTTCGTTTGTCTGTCTGTTTTATGTTCACTTTGTATTATCGGTTTCAGTCTACCCTTGTGATTGTAATATATTCAGTTTTTTAGTGCTGTTTTTTCTGGACTTATGGTTTGAATGTAGATCAACATAGGCTGATAAAGTTGGTATAGATTAGAATTATAGATGATGTACCTGTTTTAGTTTCTGTTTTTGCATCCATATTTGAGACTTTGGATGAAGGACCTTCCATTTGTGAGACTGTCTTTGAAGAACCTTTAAAAAAAAAGATTACTTAAGTGGTTGATGAATGTGAGATTAGAATTAGAAGTAAAGAGGCTGTACCAGTTTCTGTTTTTGTATCCATCTGTGAGAGTTGGGTTGATGGACTTCCCATTTGTGAGATTTTGTTTGATGGACCCTGTTGTTTAATGTCCCTAATTGCTAGCGGTGTTGGGTCGGGCGTTGCAACTGCTAACGGGGTTGGGTCTGGAGTTGTTGGCGGGGAAGTCTCAGCAGGCGCGATCAGCTTTTGCATGGTTAGCACTGAATCGACTGCAAATTCACCAGACCCCTTGCGCGACCCAGTAGTGTAGCGAATGAGGAATGTGTGGGTCTTGCCTTCAAGTGCGCGTATCTCAGGAGGCGCCTGCCTTTCGTCTGCTGTCCTGTATTTGCGCGCCAGCTCTGAACAGGGGTAGGTTGTGATTTGGTCTCTGGCTGGACTGAAGAAAGTGAAGGTTGCCGCTGCTGTCGCATCACTAACCGTTGCCTTGAAATTGTACCTGCATCGTGCGGTTGGGCCGCCGTTGAGTGTCTGAATGAGCAATTTAAACATAATATGAGCAACACAAACATATACTAACTTGAAATCTGGTGCTTCTAGTTCCCCATCGTCTTCACATTCGTAAATCCCGTCATAGTCATTTGGTTTTTTGCCGCAGATGGCACACGAAATGTAGTGCCACGCCCTGTTATCCTCGATTTTTTCTATGGTAGCCTCGCAACTGAATTGCACTCCCTAGAAAAAAAACGTGTTAGGAAATAATGGAGGGCATAACGGGCAAGTGATGTTTACGCGTACCTTGTATGTTATTGGGTTATATTCGAGCAATGCTGCCAATGTTGCGATGTTTTGCTGTTTATCTAGGGTGGGCTCATTGAACCGATGCATTGTAATCTGCAGGGGTGGGTGTTTTTCAAACAGGTCTTCAAACCTGCATGTTATGGTTGGCAAAAAAGCGTCACTTACCTATATGTAAAATAAGAGTATAAGATGGGAAACGGTATAAGGTATGGAAAGACATACGATGCCTGTGCAGCGTCTGTTTCTGTTGTCGATGGATTCACGTAGTAGTGGGTGGCTGGCATTGCAGATAGCTGATAGCCTGTGGCAAAAGACCGTTAGTCATCTTGCCATAGTCACGCCCTTATTAAGATCGATTGTGGAGGGCGACTTACCTCTGTATTTTCCAACTCTGCAGGATGAGACAGCAATCATGATTGGTTGTGGTAGTTTAAGTATGGCCTCCTTCTGAAACTGCCTAGCCATGGAGTCCCACAATGTCAACTGAATAACATGCCCTCTGTAGAAAGTAGACTGTTAGACGTTGTTGTTAGTAAAGATGTTGTACATGTTTCTTTAGATATGAGACTTACTCCAGGTTTTGGATGTCAATCCTTCTGGTAACACGCTTTCCTGAAGCTATTTCTTGGGCAGATGGTAGGTCGCCTATTCTTGTGATACATCCGTAATAATCTGTTGAAAGGAAAGATTGTTTATTAGTTGTTAGCAATAGTAGCTAATCAATTTAAGGGGTTGATAAGAATCAGACGTTGTTACCTGTGAGGCGCGGATAAACCATTTTGTTGTTGCTGTCGCGGTATGGCACCCTTGATTCCAATTCCGCATGTGGGACAAACTCAAAGTAATGCGCTGGCCATGCTGCCTCTTTGCCTTTTAGGTGTTCAAACTTGGTGATTTTTCCAAACTTTAGGCTGACTGGGTTTTCGAGTGTCTGTTGGTATGGGCTTGTTTTTTCGCAGAAGAAACGCGTGATCCTGTACACCTTGTCAAGAGAAATGATGTTGTCAAAGTAGGACAGATTGCCGATGTCCATGTTTGCCTGAATCGCCTTTCCCTGTTAACGTAATAAGGCCGTATTAAAAGATAGGCTAACAAAACCATCGTATAATGAACATTGGGTTTGTAATAATTAGTGACCTGTTCGTCTATAAGCATGCAACAAAAAGCTGTTTCCTTCATTTCTGGCAGAGATTTGGCAATCCATTTTCGGTAGATCCTGGCTTCGAGGACATAATTTCTCCCGCCTAAAACGATTTCGTCAATTGGTGTTGCTGTTGTTACCAGAGCACTTGTTCCCGCGACTGTCAAAGGCAGGGATGTCATACTTCACTTTTATCTGTAAAATATAGAACAATGAACAGACAGTGAGTTGTGTTACATAAATGATAGCTGTCTCAAACCATGGTACTGTATCTACATTATGCAGACGCATTATAAACATGGGTATAGGCATGTAAAAGGCAACATGTATACGGTAACAGAGTGTATGTTGTTAGCGACTGTTGCAATTATTAATGGTGTCAACTGTCATTTACCTCAGCGTGTATCATGTCACCGGCCAAAATTATATAGCCTACTTTTATTGAAATATGCATAATGTTTTTGTATAGAGCATGTGCTAATTGGACGTTCTCGCTTGTGAGGCAACGCGGTGGTTTTCTATAGCATTTAAAAAGTCGGTGTAAACTATGTTTTTCGTTGTGTTGGGCGGGTGGCCGTCTTCTTCTTGAATGAGGATCTTCAGCCCATCCGGTGAGGTAGCCCTTGATAACGCGACGTATAGTTGTCCATGGCTGAAAACGGCCTTTGGGAGATAAACACCTATCTTAGATAGAGACTGACCTTGGCTTTTGTTGATGGTCATGGCATAACATAGTTTAACTGGAAACTGTCTACGCTTGAATGTGAATGACAAATTGGGATCGTCATGAATCAAAGCAATTCTATGTACGTAAACCTTTTCCCCAATTCGTGTCCCGGTAATAATCTGCGCTTCTATAAGCTTTGTCTTCAGTGACTTCACAATCATCCTTGTGCCATTACACAACCCACCAGCCAAGTTTGTATTTCGGAGGAGCATGATAGGGGATCCGATCTTTAGTTTCAGTTCATGGGCTGGAAACCCCGGGAATGACAGCGTGTTGAGGTACTCCATCGGATAGAGCATGTCCGTCTCAGATGTTTCTCCACCTCTTGGGAAAGCTTCGTCATTGCTCAGGTAAGTTGTGGAGCTTCCTGGGATGGTCGCCAAGACTTTTTATGATGTCTGCGGTTTCGTTTTTCGGACAAACAATGGCCTTTTCTTGTAGACTTTCTGGCGTAGGTGATCGCAGAGTGTGTTTGTCATAGATAAAATCTATTAGGTGTGCAAGTCCTTCGTCAGTGGGCGGGAAACAATGTTCTGGTGGTATAGTTATCAAGCGTGAGTCAGTATCATCGTTGCTGTCTGGTATGCCAGCGTCTCCATTACCGACATCTAACAACCAGTTTGCAAAAACCGTTGCGTGTGCCTTTTCAGCTTCAGTCATGCCTTCACGTTGGAGCCGCATATTCTGGGTGAGCGTATGTATTTTGAAGTGTTGCCACAGGTCTGAGAGAGCAAGTGACGAAGTTATAAGCTCTATTTTGGAGGCTCCTTTTTTGACCGGGAGTGTTTGTCGAAAGTCACCGCCCAAGATAACTGTTTTCCCACCAAAGAGGTTGTTGGGTGCACACATAAGGTCCCTGAGGCTCCTGTCTAAAGCCTCAAAACAACGTTTGTTATTCATTGGGGCCTCATCCCATATGATTAAACTTGTCTCAACCAACAGAGTCCCTAGTTGGGTGTTCTTTTTAATGTGGCAAAGGGATTCGTCGGTTAATTCTAGGGGGATTTTGAAGCGGGAATGCGCTGTGCGGCCAGCAGGGAGAAGTAGAGATGCGATGCCAGAAGAGGCAACTGCCAAAACAATTTTACCTCTCGCACGCAGGGCGCTGGTAATGGTCTTCCACAGGAATGTCTTGCCTGTTCCGCCATGACCGTATACAAACAGCAGTTCCTGTGTGTTTTGTTCACACGCGGATATGATGCGGTCGTAGATGGGCCGTTGGTCAGAATTCAGCTTAGGGACAGACGATGCTGTTTCCTGAGACAGCATATCGCGGTTGTAATTCCTCTCTTCCATGAGAAGTTTGTTTTTTAGAATATTTAGCAGCCACTGAGGAGGGTTTGGAAGTCCATATTCCAACAAAGTTTTGCCATACCCGGCTAAGATGGACTGTATCTCAAAAAGAATAAAGTCTTTCAATTCAGGATCGTTCACATGGTAATTAGGGATGCCAGTGGTTTCTGACACCCTCATCGGTATGTCATCAGACATATTTCTCCAATGTTTGTCCCAAAGCCGACCTGGGTCTGAAACTTCACAATGAACCAGAAGCTGTGCAAATACGACTCGGATCTCAGAGGCAGACCCATTTCCTGATGCCTCTTCTAGCGCGATATCCCATTCTTTGTCGTCACCAAGCAGGCCAAGGGCTTGACATGCAGCCCGGTAGGTAGGCAAGACTATCTCGTTAACCGTGCGCACGTCTGTAGGCGATTGACAGCCCTTCTGATGGGAAAGGAGGATTCTGAAGTAGAAAAGTTCCCCCGAACTTGGGTGGACGTAAGCAAGTCTACCAATGGAATGCTTGGTTTTGACAACGCGGCGTTTCCACCTTTTTGAATCCGCATACCATACAAACTCAGATGGAAAATCAACGTATGTTAAGTTGGCACCATCTTCATACTCTGCGTTGTACGCATACCATTCAGTGAGAGTGGTTTTCTTCTTCTCAGGGAGGTTGACAACGATATCTATCCTGTCGCGTGCACGGAAGTTTACGGATTGCATGTCGTGTAGATGGACAGCGAGTATTTGCACAGCTGGCTCTCTACTGTGTATGGGAAAGTCCAGCAGTCTCCAGCAAGCTTCGTGTGGGCATATGTACCGTCCATCTACATAATTTTGGATTTCATCTTTTGCCTTTTCTTGTATGTTAGCCGATGTAGAAGCCTCACCAACCGGCCTTGTGATCTTTGCAAAGATGCGGTCGGGCCCTTTCGAAATGTATTTGAAAAGGTATTTGATGAGCATGCTCCATCCACAGTATTCAACATTTATGTGTGCTCGGAACATGAGACACAAAGAACGGTTGTAAGGAACGACGTAACAATTGTCCAATTGTGTGTCACGTTTTGTGATGTACAGGCCTGTATCTCTTCGTCGATAGTGAACGTACCCTTTGTCATCTAAAAAGGTAGCTTTGTTGTATTTTTTGGGGAAGCTCTTCCCGCAAGAGCCATCCTTCATACACGGGGCAGACATATTTGGTGGCCCGCAAGGACCATGCATCATGAGTTCCGTGACAATTTTATACGTCTCTGGGTCAAGCACGGGGTCTGGAAGTTCAGCCGAGATGTAGTTGTCCAGCTGAGATGGTTCAGTTATCTTGTCTTTCGCGTCAACCCATAAAAGAGTGTGACAATGGGGGAGACCACGCTTTTGAAACTCTATTGTGTACAAAACTACGGTAAAGAAAGAGCAGAAAGAGGTACGTGAGCGCGTGTGAGGATCAAAGCCATGAAAGTTATAAAAGGCAACCAAGACAATTACCGCCTGCAACAGCACCAAAAGGACGGCCCTCCTTTAATTATCGCACAAATGCTTTAACTTTCTGTTCAAAGACCCGACAGCCAACATCTGGTCTGTCAGCCGTTGTAAGAAGCGGGAATTCAGTCATGAAGCGTTCGATTTCTGGCCATTTAGCGTTACACGTAAATGTGATGAAAAATTGTGGATTCCCCAAGGCTCGGCAGATGGCAAGTGCATCCAAATAGTGGTTGTACATATACCTTGGGCCCCCGGTAAAAGAACGGGGCAAGACAACCTGTTTTCCACACGTTATCCCCTCTATGTCGCCTCTCCCTATGGCATCATACAGACCTGCAAGGCATTCGCTGCGTATGTCGCTTTGGTGTGTGCGTATGAAATCAAGCCTTGCCTGCTCGACACAGCAGAAAACACCCACAACATACTGTTGGAAGAGTCGGCCCGTTTTGAATATCAGTCCAAAATCACCAGCGCGTGGATGGAGTTGATACTTATAGTACTGGTTCATCGAGACTTTTTTTGCTCGTCCACCACCACCCCTAGGCCTCAATTTCAATTCCCGGTAAAACCCTGGCTCGCCATACGGAAATAACAGCGGGAACTGCAATGACATATATGACTGGTCAAGCTTGTTTATCCGTTTAAGGTGACCTCCACGATATTCGATTATAACATCGTAATCAGTTTTGGTCCGAGGGCCGCTTTCAAACACAATGCCCCCAACATCATTAGAAGTAGGCATTCCATACCCTCGGATGCTACACATGTTGTAGAGCCTGAGCCTAAAGGGCTCAATGTTCGCATCGGCACATTTATCGCGAGCGGTCCGGAAAAGCTGAACCAACACATTGTTCTGATCGAGGATTTCAATTAGGTGTTGCACCACTTGTGGGTCAAGACCAGTCTCAAACTCGCCACCAAAATGGGCCATACGATTCGCGACTTCGTTCGATGTGTCATACACATACAGCTGTAAGAACCGAGGTGGCTCCCCTTCTTCAGGACAAAGGGAGCCAATCCGATGGTAGATCTGACCAGAGACCTTGAAAACATATGGCCCTCTGCCTGTATTGACGGAACTGTCAATAGTTGCACCAAAAGATGTCATAGCAAACATTTGGTTATACGCACGTATGTTGTCCATAAACCGTGCATCGAGCAGAAATGCGCGCATAGCCTCTGGAGGCGGAAGGTGTGGTTCCATGTATATTTTCCCACCCATGCAGCAAAGATGATATTCTGGACGGCTTGCAAACCGATTTGATTTAAGGCGTTCACTCATCCAAAATCTAGCGCGACAGTGCTCACATTGTTGGTCACAGTCGCCTAGGTCAACATACGTTGGCACATCAGCAGATGCACGATGCGGGGCACCTGTGGGCGTCGGACGACGCGGTTCATTTTTTGTGCGACCACGGCGGCGGCTACTGGTTCCGCGGGCAGGAGTGGAAGGTCCTGGTACAGAATGTCCTGCATACACGTATACACAGGCAGAACAAACATAAATAAAGATAACTTTAAGCCATCGATGACACGACTGGGCAACACGTTGATGAACACAGTTTGTTTACCAGGCGTTGCAGATGGCCCAGTCGCAGAACGGGATATAATGACCGATTCCTGGGCAAAACAATAAGAAGCACATGGCACTTCAGTAGTTCCAGGAAGGGAGTTTGTGGCTGCTTCGGTTCCAGCAGGACCAAAATAAAGCCTACGTTTGGCAGACGGCTGCCAGCCAACGTTGCAGCCTACATCAGGAACACGTTTCTTTGAGGGTGTGCGACCACTCCCGAACCCTAGGTCACCAACAGGTTGCTTTCCTGCAGCCAGGCTCGAAGAGGAGCCGCGAGGCTGTTTGGGTTTTCTTATTAATATATAAGTATCAAGTTGATACATGGCTGCATTAGTAAGTAAAAAAGCCAATACTTGGTTCCTTTTGTGATATGGTAGTCACAATCAGTCTCATAATTCCCATAGGAAGGAAATAGTGTTTGTTTTTTTTACTATAGTAACTTATTCGGTCTCATAGTGACTTTGACGAAAACTAGATTCGCTAGACCTGATTTCACCTTTAACTGATATTAAAAATTCCTCTGAGTTTCATGAGTGTAACTAGAGGAATACATGTCATAGGAAAAGCAAAAAGATAACACAACTTCTGGTTCCAAAATCCAAAACATTGTGTCTTCATTATCTTGATTTGCTGTAACTCATCCCGTTTCATCTGTACCCCAGAATAAGTGCACTATTCATTAGATATAAGCTGTGTAACTAATGCTTAATGGTGACTAATTTTGAACGTTGCAGGTCATGAACGAAGGGCCTGGACATATCCCCATGCATAAAATTCCTGAGAATATGCAAAAGCAGCTAGAATGTTGCAATGAAGCACCATTCTACACTCTTGGACCTTTGACTACAGACATTGCTCTAGGCTATAATCACATCACTTTAGCCATCGGAGCTCCCAACATTGGAGCCCTTGGCACTGCGCTTCTCTGTTACGTGACACCAAAGGAGCACCTTGGTCTACCCAATCGTGATGATGTTAAAACTGGTGTTATATCATACAAAATAGCTGCTCATACTGCTGATTTGGCTAAAGGTCACCCACATGCAACTGGATATAGGTTGCTGATGACAAACAAACAATGAATATATGTATTACTTGTACTTAAAGTTTCTCATTTATAGTTTCTGATTGCCTGTTGTTGCTCCCTCGAGTATGTTTCCTTTTTCCTAGATATAGGTTGCTGGTATGGCTTCTAATTCGGCTTGCTGATGCATCCTTCTGGTAGGGCATGCTGATAAACCTTCATCTTTTCGATATTGTACACAAAACAATCATGCATTATATTTGAATGTTGTTGGTACATTCCAGTATACTATCAATTTGAAGTAGTTGTTTAATGTGTTCTTAGTCAACTGTATACTTCCAAACCTTCCGTTATCAATTTGAAGGTTTATCAGATAAAGTGTTGGTGCAAAAAGAGATTAAATAAGGTAAGCATAAGGTAAACACACTGAGTACGCGTTAAGAGAGCCGAAACGGACATAAGTTTTACAAACCGGACGCCTAATGCGTATACAGAACAGGTATTAGAGACTACTTTTGGACCTGTTCTTGTAGCACAGTTGGTGATGGCGTTAGCTGCCATTAGTTTACAAAAGAACGAATTTAACAAACTGTCCCAAAAGGTAGTGGCCACCGGCATTAGTACATACAAAAGCAGTTAACAGTTTATTTGTTGACCGTGTGCGGGTCTTAAGATTTGTTTTTTTTGGACTCGGATTCCAGTTCATCGAGCAAAGATCTTTTCACAGGCTTGTTCTGGGCAACATCGGATTTCTCTTTGAAAGAATCAGCACGTGTTTGTGCAACTTTGGTTGCAATGGGTATTTTTGAGGCACCTGTACAGGAAATCACAGGTAAGATAAGGTAAGTATATTTATGGCATTTTTTTGTTAAAAGAAGTACAAAAACCGTCTAGAACTGATAGGAGATTAAAGTCTGTACATGTATGCATAAAAAAGGAAAGAAAGATAGCAAAAATTTGGTTTTTTTTAAAAATAAATCCAACAGTTGGTGTGACTGTTTATGCAGGCACCAAGTGGTTCAAATTAACAGCAAGAGCATCTTGTTGAAAAGCTAATGACTTTGACAGATTTGTCTTGACCAATATGTGGATACCATTATTGTTGGAATATTTTTTTTACCTATTTTGGGTATGGGAAAGCCTGGTGAGAAGATTTGGTGTTGGAAACTGTGTTTCTAAGTTGGGAACTAACCATATTGGTCCTAACAGTGTCTATTTGTGAGATAGGATTGTCTAGTTACATGGACAGATATGTAACTGGAATCTGTACTGTAGAAACAGTAAGGGGCAAAGTTTTTCTATTTAAGGAAATGGGTTGGGTTGTTTATTTCACACAAACCACTACCCTCTTAATATCAACCTACTTTGCAAACCTAATGGACCCAACAATGGAGTATCGTCGCAGGTGCAACGCACTCGAAGCTGAAACTGGGACAGCGAATTTGGCAAGCATGTTTGTTTGCTATCTGGGAAAGGATGTTGTGGCAGACAAAGCATCGAAGTTGAGGGTGGAGTCTGCTGCCAAAAAGGTTTTTGGCAATGTTGTTGAGAGGGAGCATTTCATTCAGGAGCTGAAAAGCTTTCCCCGCGACCCTATGCTCGACAGGATGATAGCCCTGCTTGACAAAAACCAGACCGAGGACAATGCATTTCTTGCAAGTTTGAAGACCGAGGCAAGCGGCGTGCAGGCCATGATTGATCGCAAGAAGGCTCTGGTTGAGAAGCTCAAGGCTGGTGGACCCTGGTGAAGGAAGGATGGTAAAGCAGTTTTTCTGCTGGTCTTTTTAGGTGTCGAATAAAAGGTCTATGTTCTTGTGTCTCCGGTTTGTCCACCGGCGTGTCTGTAAGAGTATGTGGTTGTCTCGTGGTTCGTTTGTCTGTCTGTTTTATGTTCACTTTGTATTATCGGTTTCAGTCTACCCTTGTGATTGTAATATATTCAGTTTTTTAGTACTGTTTTTTCTGGACTTATGGTTTGAATGTAGATCAACATAGGCTGATAAAGTTGGTATAGATTAGAAGTATAGATGATGTACCTGTTTTAGAATCTGTTTTTGCATCCATATTTGAGACTTTGGATGAAGGACCTTCCATTTGTGAGACTGTCTTTGAAGAACCTTTAAAAAAAAAGATTACTTAAGTGGTTGATGAATGTGAGATTAGAATTAGAAGTAAAGAGGCTGTACTAGTTTCTGTTTTTGTATCCATCTGTGAGAGTTGGGTTGATGGACTTCCCATTTGTGAGATTTTGTTTGATGGACCCTGTTGTTTAATGTCCCTAATTGCTAGCGGTGTTGGGTCGGGCGTTGCAACTGCTAACGGGGTTGGGTCTGGAGTTGTTGGCGGGGAAGTCTCAGCAGGCGCGATCAGCTTTTGCATGGTTAGCACTGAATCGACTGCAAATTCACCAGACCCCTTGCGCGACCCAGTAGTGTAGCGAATGAGGAATGTGTGGGTCTTGCCTTCAAGTGCGCGTATCTCAGGAGGCGCCTGCCTTTCGTCTGCTGTCCTGTATTTGCGCGCCAGCTCTGAACAGTGGTAGGTTGTGATTTGGTCTCCGGCTGGACTGAAGAAAGTGAAGGTTGCCGCTGCTGTCGCATCACTAACCGTTGCCTTGAAATTGTACCTGCATCGTGCGGTTGGGCCGCCGTTGAGTGTCTGAATGAGCAATTTAAACATAATATGAGCAACACAAACATATACTAACTTGAAATCTGGTGCTTCTAGTTCCCCATCGTCTTCACATTCGTAAATCCCGTCATAGTCATTTGGTTTTTTGCCGCAGATGGCACACGAAATGTAGTGCCACGCCCTGTTATCCTCGATTTTTTCTATGGTAGCCTCGCAACTGAATTGCACTCCCTAGAAAAAAAACGTGTTAGGAAATAATGGAGGGCATAACGGGCAAGTGATGTTTACGCGTACCTTGTATGTTATTGGGTTATATTCGAGCAATGCTGCCAATGTTGCGATGTTTTGCTGTTTATCTAGGGTGGGCTCATTGAACCGATGCATTGTAATCTGCAGGGGTGGGTGTTTTTCAAACAGGTCTTCAAACCTGCATGTTATGGTTGGCAAAAAAGCGTCACTTACCTATATGTAAAATAAGAGTATAAGATGGGAAACGGTATAAGGTATGGAAAGACATACGATGCCTGTGCAGCGTCTGTTTCTGTTGTCGATGGATTCACGTAGTAGTGGGTGGCTGGCATTGCAGATAGCTGATAGCCTGTGGCAAAAGACCGTTAGTCATCTTGCCATAGTCACGCCCTTATTAAGATCGATTGTGAAGGGCGACTTACCTCTGTATTTTCCAACTCTGCAGGATGAGACAGCAATCATGATTGGTTGTGGTAGTTTGAGTATGGCCTCCTTCTGAAACTGCCTAGCCATGGAGTCCCACAATGTCAACTGAATAACATGCCCTCTGTAGAAAGTAGACTGTTAGACGTTGTTGTTAGTAAAGATGTTGTACATGTTTCTTTAGATATGAGACTTACTCCAGGTTTTGGATGTCAATCCTTCTGGTAACACGCTTTCCTGAAGCTATTTCTTGGGCAGATGGTAGGTCGCCTATTCTTGTGATACATCCGTAATAATCTGTTGAAAGGAAAGATTGTTTATTAGTTGTTGTTAGCAATAGTAGCTAATCAATTTAAGGGGTTGATAAGAATCAGACGTTGTTACCTGTGAGGCGCGGATAAACCATTTTGTTGTTGCTGTCGCGGTATGGCACCCTTGATTCCAATTCCGCATGTGGGACAAACTCAAAGTAATGCGCTGGCCATGCTGCCTCTTTGCCTTTTAGGTGTTCAAACTTGGTGATTTTTCCAAACTTTAGGCTGACTGGGTTTTCGAGTGTCTGTTGGTATGGGCTTGTTTTTTCGCAGAAGAAACGCGTGATCCTGTACACCTTGTCAAGAGAAATGATGTTGTCAAAGTAGGACAGATTGCCGATGTCCATGTTTGCCTGAATCGCCTTTCCCTGTTAACGTAATAAGGCCGTATTAAAAGATAGGCTAACAAAACCATCGTATAATGAACATTGGGTTTGTAATAATTAGTGACCTGTTCGTCTATAAGCATGCAACAAAAAGCTGTTTCCTTCATTTCTGGCAGAGATTTGGCAATCCATTTTCGGTAGATCCTGGCTTCGAGGACATAATTTCTCCCGCCTAAAACGATTTCGTCAATTGGTGTTGCTGTTGTTACCAGAGCACTTGTTCCCGCGACTGTCAAAGGCAGGGATGTCATACTTCACTTTTATCTGTAAAATATAGAACAATGAACAGACAGTGAGTTGTGTTACATAAATGATAGCTGTCTCAAACCATGGTACTGTATCTACATTATGCAGACGCATTATAAACATGGGTATAGGCATGTAAAAGGCAACATGTATACGGTAACAGAGTGTATGTTGTTAGCGACTGTTGCAATTATTAATGGTGTCAACTGTCATTTACCTCAGCGTGTATCATGTCACCGGCCAAAATTATATAGCCTACTTTTATTGAAATATGCATAATGTTTTTGTATAGAGCATGTGCTAATTGGACGTTCTCGCTTGTGAGGCAACGCGGTGGTTTTCTATAGCATTTAAAAAGTCGGTGTAAACTATGTTTTTCGTTGTGTTGGGCGGGTGGCCGTCTTCTTCTTGAATGAGGATCTTCAGCCCATCCGGTGAGGTAGCCCTTGATAACGCGACGTATAGTTGTCCATGGCTGAAAACGGCCTTTGGGAGATAAACACCTATCTTAGATAGAGACTGATCTTGGCTTTTGTTGATGGTCATGGCATAACATAGTTTAACTGGAAACTGTCTACGCTTGAATGTGAATGACAAATTGGGATCGTCATGAATCAAAGCAATTCTATGTACGTAAACCTTTTCCCCAATTCGTGTCCCGGTAATAATCTGCGCTTCTATAAGCTTTGTCTTCAGTGACTTCACAATCATCCTTGTGCCATTACACAACCCACCAGCCAAGTTTGTATTTCGGAGGAGCATGATAGGGGATCCGATCTTTAGTTTCAGTTCATGGGCTGGAAACCCCGGGAATGACAGCGTGTTGAGGTACTCCATCGGATAGAGCATGTCCGTCTCAGATGTTTCTCCACCTCTTGGGAAAGCTTCGTCATTGCTCAGGTAAGTTGTGGAGCTTCCTGGGATGGTCGCCAAGACTTTCTCGTTTATGATGTCTGCGGTTTCGTTTTTCGGACAAACAATGGCCTTTTCTTGTAGACTTTCTGGCGTAGGTGATCGCAGAGTGTGTTTGTCATAGATAAAATCTATTAGGTGTGCAAGTCCTTCGTCAGTGGGCGGGAAACAATGTTCTGGTGGTATAGTTATCAAGCGTGAGTCAGTATCATCGTTGCTGTCTGGTATGCCAGCGTCTCCATTACCGACATCTAACAACCAGTTTGCAAAAACCGTTGCGTGTGCCTTTTCAGCTTCAGTCATGCCTTCACGTTGGAGCCGCATATTCTGGGTGAGCGTATGTATTTTGAAGTGTTGCCACAGGTCTGAGAGAGCAAGTGACGAAGTTATAAGCTCTATTTTGGAGGCTCCTTTTTTGACCGGGAGTGTTTGTCTAAAGTCACCGCCCAAGATAACTGTTTTCCCACCAAAGAGGTTGTTGGGTGCACACATAAGGTCCCTGAGGCTCCTGTCTAAAGCCTCAAAACAACGTTTGTTATTCATTGGGGCCTCATCCCATATGATTAAACTTGTCTCAACCAACAGAGTCCCTAGTTGGGTGTTCTTTTTAATGTGGAAAAGGGATTCGTCGGTTAATTCTAGGGGGATTTTGAAGCGGGAATGCGCTGTGCGGCCAGCAGGGAGAAGTAGAGATGCGATGCCAGAAGAGGCAACTGCCAAAACAATTTTACCTCTCGCACGCAGGGCGCTGGTAATGGTCTTCCACAGGAATGTCTTGCCTGTTCCGCCATGACCGTATACAAACAGCAGTTCCTGTGTGTTTTGTTCACACGCGGATATGATGCGGTCGTAGATGGGCCGTTGGTCAGAATTCAGCTTAGGGACAGACGATGCTGTTTCCTGAGACAGCATATCGCGGTTGTAATTCCTCTCTTCCATGAGAAGTTTGTAGGTTTTAGCATATATGTGAAGTTTTTCTTTTGATAACCATTTTAGTCAATTCTGAATTATCAATATTCTACCAGGGTTTGTGCTAAAAGTGTGTTGTATACGATGGTTATTAATCAAACGAAAACAAATCACTATAAGGAATCAAACAAAAACAAATAACTATAAGGAACAATTTCCTAGATGCTTGCGTATATAATCAAACTCTCCAATAGGAAACAAAGTTAAAGCCCAAAAAGGAACTACCTTTGCATCCAACCCTTGTAGAGAAGATTACTCAAGGAATTTGTTTGTTGGTGCTGAATGGTTTTCACGCTAGCTGCAGCCTTTTCTTATACGACATCCTTGGTGTTCCTTGGATAATTGAAATTTGCGTTTAAATTAGTTTCAGTCAGGTTTTATGTTTTTGTGTATGAATGGAGTGGATGTTTTTGAGTATGTATGGAGTTATACCTGCGGGTTTGGCAAGTTAATGCTTCTTGCCTACAATGGAAAGCAGTGGAATAATTCCACCGCGTCTGTGCACATTCCGTTTATTAAACTGCTAGGATGGCCGAAACATCTAGAGTCGCCCAAGAAAGCATACACAGCTTGAAGACCGTCTCTGCGGATGATTTGGTCCTCTTATGACATCTTCAGCGATTGAAAAACAAAAAGGTGTTATTCTTTCTAGCATCTGAAAACTCGTACGGACCTGCATTATGCTACAAATTCTCAGCCTTATTTAGAGATCTTATGTCATATGCAAATAGCTTCAAGGCCCGTCCGATAGGCGACTATCTTTAAGATTATATTTGAAGATACAAATTTTGGTTGCATGAGAGATAAAAATACCACTAAAAGATTAAAATGTTTGATAAAATAACATAAAGAATAAAATATTTAAAAAAAATCATGTTTTTCCAATTCAATAAGAGAAAATTAGAATAGCAAATAGACTACAACCTGTTTCTGTTAGCAACTGCTGGCGTATGTTAGCAACCAATGCGGCCACTCTCTATTTTTTCAACTTCTGACACATACCATAATAAAAATCAGCAGCCCGTCTATCTCAAAAATCCAAGTTCCGCCATTTCCTATTGTTGAAACAGTGGAGAGGTGTCATACATGTGGTGATACAAAATCTTCCTATGTGATTTTATCAGCAAGATCCTTCAGCTCAACTAATACCTAAATGATTTTTCACTATAACATTATAACTTAAACTAAAAAGCCATAAAATAGAAATATTGAATTATAGGTGAAAAGAGTAATTCTAGCAGCGGTAGGCGGGAGAAATTATGTCCTCGAAGCCAGGATCTACCGAAAATGGATTGCCAAATCTCTGCCAGAAATGAAGGAAACAGCTTTTTGTTGCATGCTTATAGACGAACAGGTCACTAATTATTACAAACCCAATGTTCATTATACGATGGTTTTGTTAGCCTATCTTTTAATACGGCCTTATTACGTTAACAGGGAAAGGCGATTCAGGCAAACATGGACATCGGCAATCTGTCCTACTTTGACAACATCATTTCTCTTGACAAGGTGTACAGGATCACGCGTTTCTTCTGCGAAAAAACAAGCCCATACCAACAGACACTCGAAAACCCAGTCAGCCTAAAGTTTGGAAAAATCACCAAGTTTGAACACCTAAAAGGCAAAGAGGCAGCATGGCCAGCGCATTACTTTGAGTTTGTCCCACATGCGGAATTGGAATCAAGGGTGCCATACCGCGACAGCAACAACAAAATGGTTTATCCGCGCCTCACAGGTAACAACGTCTGATTCTTATCAACCCCTTAAATTGATTAGCTACTATTGCTAACAACAACTAATAAACAATCTTTCCTTTCAACAGATTATTACGGATGTATCACAAGAATAGGCGACCTACCATCTGCCCAAGAAATAGCTTCAGGAAAGCGTGTTACCAGAAGGATTGACATCCAAAACCTGGAGTAAGTCTCATATCTAAAGAAACATGTACAACATCTTTACTAACAACAACGTCTAACAGTCTACTTTCTACAGAGGGCATGTTATTCAGTTGACATTGTGGGACTCCATGGCTAGGCAGTTTCAGAAGGAGGCCATACTCAAACTACCACAACCAATCATGATTGCTGTCTCATCCTGCAGAGTTGGAAAATACAGAGGTAAGTCGCCCTCCACAATCGATCTTAATAAGGGCGTGACTATGGCAAGATGACTAACGGTCTTTTGCCACAGGCTATCAGCTATCTGCAATGCCAGCCACCCACTACTACGTGAATCCATCGACAACAGAAACAGACGCTGCACAGGCATCGTATGTCTTTCCATACCTTATACCGTTTCCCATCTTATACTCTTATTTTACATATAGGTAAGTGACGCTTTTTTGCCAACCATAACATGCAGGTTTGAAGACCTGTTTGAAAAACACCCACCCCTGCAGATTACAATGCATCGGTTCAATGAGCCCACCCTAGATAAACAGCAAAACATCGCAACATTGGCAGCATTGCTCGAATATAACCCAATAACATACAAGGTACGCGTAAACATCACTTGCCCGTTATGCCCTCCATTATTTCCTAACACGTTTTTTTTCTAGGGAGTGCAATTCAGTTGCGAGGCTACCATAGAAAAAATCGAGGATAACAGGGCGTGGCACTACATTTCGTGTGCCATCTGCGGCAAAAAACCAAATGACTATGACGGGATTTACGAATGTGAAGACGATGGGGAACTATAAGCACCAGATTTCAAGTTAGTATATGTTTGTGTTGCTCATATTATGTTTAAATTGCTCATTCAGACACTCAACGGCGGCCCAACCGCACGATGCAGGTACAATTTCAAGGCAACGGTTAGTGATGCGACAGCAGCGGCAACCTTCACTTTCTTCAGTCCAGCCGGAGACCAAATCACAACCTACCCCTGTTCAGAGCTGGCGCGCAAATACAGGACAGCAGACGAAAGGCAGGCGCCTCCTGAGATACGCGCACTTGAAGGCAAGACCCACACATTCCTCATTCGCTACACTACTGGGTCGCGCAAGGGGTCTGGTGAATTTGCAGTCGATTCAGTGCTAACCATGCAAAAGCTGATCGCGCCTGCTGAGACTTCCCCGCCAACAACTCCAGACCCAACCCCGTTAGCAGTTGCAACGCCCGACCCAACACCGCTAGCAATTAGGGACATTAAACAACAGGGTCCATCAAACAAAATCTCACAAATGGGAAGTCCATCAACCCAACTCTCACAGATGGATACAAAAACAGAAACTGGTACAGCCTCTTTACTTCTAATTCTAATCTCACATTCATCAACCACTTAAGTAATCTTTTTTTTTAAAGGTTCTTCAAAGACAGTCTCACAAATGGAAGGTCCTTCATCCAAAGTCTCAAATATGGATGCAAAAACAGAAACTAAAACAGGTACATCATCTATACTTCTAATCTATACCAACTTTATCAGCCTATGTTGATCTACATTCAAACCATAAGTCCAGAAAAAACAGCACTAAAAAACTGAATATATTACAATCACAAGGGTAGACTGAAACCGATAATACAAAGTGAACATAAAACAGACAGACAAACGAACCACGAGACAACCACATACTCTTACAGACACGCCGGTGGACAAACCGGAGACACAAGAACATAGACCTTTTATTCGACACCTAAAAAGACCAGCAGAAAAACTGCTTTACCATCCTTCCTTCACCAGGGTCCACCAGCCTTGAGCTTCTCAACCAGAGCCTTCTTGCGATCAATCATGGCCTGCACGCCGCTTGCCTCGGTCTTCAAACTTGCAAGAAATGCATTGTCCTCGGTCTGGTTTTTGTCAAGCAGGGCTATCATCCTGTCGAGCATAGGGTCGCGGGGAAAGCTTTTCAGCTCCTGAATGAAATGCTCCCTCTCAACAACATTGCCAAAAACCTTTTTGGCAGCGGACTCCACCCTCAACTTCGATGCTTTGTCTGCCACAACATCCTTTCCCAGATAGCAAACAAACATGCTTGCCAAATTCGCTGTCCCAGTTTCAGCTTCGAGTGCGTTGCACCTGCGACGATACTCCATTGTTGGGTCCATTAGGTTTGCAAAGTAGGTTGATATTAAGAGGGTAGTGGTTTGTGTGAAATAAACAACCCAACCCATTTCCTTAAATAGAAAAACTTTGCCCCTTACTGTTTCTACAGTACAGATTCCAGTTACATATCTGTCCATGTAACTAGACAATCCTATCTCACAAATAGACACTGTTAGGACCAATATGGTTAGTTCCCAACTTAGAAACACAGTTTCCAACACCAAATCTTCTCACCAGGCTTTCCCATACCCAAAATAGGTAAAAAAAATATTCCAACAATAATGGTATCCACATATTGGTCAAGACAAATCTGTCAAAGTCATTAGCTTTTCAACAAGATGCTCTTGCTGTTAATTTGAACCACTTGGTGCCTGCATAAACAGTCACACCAACTGTTGGATTTATTTTTAAAAAAAACCAAATTTTTGCTATCTTTCTTTCCTTTTTTATGCATACATGTACAGACTTTAATCTCCTATCAGTTCTAGACGGTTTTTGTACTTCTTTTAACAAAAAAATGCCATAAATATACTTACCTTATCTTACCTGTGATTTCCTGTACAGGTGCCTCAAAAATACCCATTGCAACCAAAGCTGCACAAACACGTGCTGATTCTTTCAAAGAGAAATCCGATGTTGCCCAGAACAAGCCTGTGAAAAGATCTTTGCTCGATGAACTGGAATCCGAGTCCAAAAAAAACAAATCTTAAGACCCGCACACGGTCAACAAATAAACTGTTAACTGCTTTTGTATGTACTAATGCCGGTGGCCACTACCTTTTGGGACAGTTTGTTAAATTCGCTCTTTTGTAAACTAATGGCAGCTAACGCCATCACCAACTGTGCTACAAGAACAGGTCCAAAAGTAGTCTCTAATACCTGTTCTGTATACGCATTAGGCGTCCGGTTTGTAAAACTTATGTCCGTTTCGGCTCTCTTAACGCGTACTCAGTGTGTTTACCTTATGCTTACCTTATTTAATCTCTTTTTGCACCAACACTTTATCTATCACAGTGTTGGTGCAAAAAGAGATTAAATAAGGTAAGCATAAGGTAAACACACTGAGTACGCGTTAAGAGAGCCGAAACGGACATAAGTTTTACAAACCGGACGCCTAATGCGTATACAGAACAGGTATTAGAGACTACTTTTGGACCTGTTCTTGTAGCACAGTTGGTGATGGCGTTAGCTGCCATTAGTTTACAAAAGAGCGAATTTAACAAACTGTCCCAAAAGGTAGTGGCCACCGGCATTAGTACATACAAAAGCAGTTAACAGTTTATTTGTTGACCGTGTGCGGGTCTTAAGATTTGTTTTTTTTGGACTCGGATTCCAGTTCATCGAGCAAAGATCTTTTCACAGGCTTGTTCTGGGCAACATCGGATTTCTCTTTGAAAGAATCAGCACGTGTTTGTGCAGCTTTGGTTGCAATGGGTATTTTTGAGGCACCTGTACAGGAAATCACAGGTAAGATAAGGTAAGTATATTTATGGCATTTTTTTGTTAAAAGAAGTACAAAAACCGTCTAGAACTGATAGGAGATTAAAGTCTGTACATGTATGCATAAAAAAGGAAAGAAAGATAGCAAAAATTTGGTTTTTTTTAAAAATAAATCCAACAGTTGGTGTGACTGTTTATGCAGGCACCAAGTGGTTCAAATTAACAGCAAGAGCATCTTGTTGAAAAGCTAATGACTTTGACAGATTTGTCTTGACCAATATGTGGATACCATTATTGTTGGAATATTTTTTTTACCTATTTTGGGTATGGGAAAGCCTGGTGAGAAGATTTGGTGTTGGAAACTGTGTTTCTAAGTTGGGAACTAACCATATTGGTCCTAACAGTGTCTATTTGTGAGATAGGATTGTCTAGTTACATGGACAGATATGTAACTGGAATCTGTACTGTAGAAACAGTAAGGGGCAAAGTTTTTCTATTTAAGGAAATGGGTTGGGTTGTTTATTTCACACAAACCACTACCCTCTTAATATCAACCTACTTTGCAAACCTAATGGACCCAACAATGGAGTATCGTCGCAGGTGCAACGCACTCGAAGCTGAAACTGGGACAGCGAATTTGGCAAGCATGTTTGTTTGCTATCTGGGAAAGGATGTTGTGGCAGACAAAGCATCGAAGTTGATGGTGGAGTCCGCTACCAAAAAGGTTTTTGGCAATGTTGTTGAGAGGGAGCATTTCATTCAGGAGCTGAAAAGCTTTCCCCGCGACCCTATGCTCGACAGGATGATAGCCCTGCTTGACAAAAACCAGACCGAGGACAATGCATTTCTTGCAAGTTTGAAGACCGAGGCAAGCGGCGTGCAGGCCATGATTGATCGCAAGAAGGCTCTGGTTGAGAAGCTCAAGGCTGGTGGACCCTGGTGAAGGAAGGATGGTAAAGCAGTTTTTCTGCTGGTCTTTTTAGGTGTCGAATAAAAGGTCTATGTTCTTGTGTCTCCGGTTTGTCCACCGGCGTGTCTGTAAGAGTATGTGGTTGTCTCGTGGTTCGTTTGTCTGTCTGTTTTATGTTCACTTTGTATTATCGGTTTCAGTCTACCCTTGTGATTGTAATATATTCAGTTTTTTAGTGCTGTTTTTTCTGGACTTATGGTTTGAATGTAGATCAACATAGGCTGATAAAGTTGGTATAGATTAGAAGTATAGATGATGTACCTGTTTTAGTTTCTGTTTTTGCATCCATATTTGAGACTTTGGATGAAGGACCTTCCATTTGTGAGACTGTCTTTGAAGAACCTTTAAAAAAAAAGATTACTTAAGTGGTTGATGAATGTGAGATTAGAATTAGAAGTAAAGAGGCTGTACCAGTTTCTGTTTTTGTATCCATCTGTGAGAGTTGGGTTGATGGACTTCCCATTTGTGAGATTTTGTTTGATGGACCCTGTTGTTTAATGTCCCTAATTGCTAGCGGTGTTGGGTCGGGCGTTGCAACTGCTAACGGGGTTGGGTCTGGAGTTGTTGGCGGGGAAGTCTCAGCAGGCGCGATCAGCTTTTGCATGGTTAGCACTGAATCGACTGCAAATTCACCAGACCCCTTGCGCGACCCAGTAGTGTAGCGAATGAGGAATGTGTGGGTCTTGCCTTCAAGTGCGCGTATCTCAGGAGGCGCCTGCCTTTCGTCTGATGTCCTGTATTTGCGCGCCAGCTCTGAACAGGGGTAGGTTGTGATTTGGTCTCCGGCTGGACTGAAGAAAGTGAAGGTTGCCGCTGCTGTCGCATCACTAACCGTTGCCTTGAAATTGTACCTGCATCGTGCGGTTGGGCCGCCGTTGAGTGTCTGAATGAGCAATTTAAACATAATATGAGCAACACAAACATATACTAACTTGAAATCTGGTGCTTCTAGTTCCCCATCGTCTTCACATTCGTAAATCCCGTCATAGTCATTTGGTTTTTTGCCGCAGATGGCACACGAAATGTAGTGCCACGCCCTGTTATCCTCGATTTTTTCTATGGTAGCCTCGCAACTGAATTGCACTCCCTAAAAAAAAAAACGTGTTAGGAAATAATGGAGGGCATAACGGGCAAGTGATGTTTACGCGTACCTTGTATGTTATTGGGTTATATTCGAGCAATGCTGCCAATGTTGCGATGTTTTGCTGTTTATCTAGGGTGGGCTCATTGAACCGATGCATTGTAATCTGCAGGGGTGGGTGTTTTTCAAACAGGTCTTCAAACCTGCATGTTATGGTTGGCAAAAAAGCGTCACTTACCTATATGTAAAATAAGAGTATAAGATGGGAAACGGTATAAGGTATGGAAAGACATACGATGCCTGTGCAGCGTCTGTTTCTGTTGTCGATGGATTCACGTAGTAGTGGGTGGCTGGCATTGCAGATAGCTGATAGCCTGTGGCAAAAGACCGTTAGTCATCTTGCCATAGTCACGCCCTTATTAAGATCGATTGTGGAGGGCGACTTACCTCTGTATTTTCCAACTCTGCAGGATGAGACAGCAATCATGATTGGTTGTGGTAGTTTGAGTATGGCCTCCTTCTGAAACTGCCTAGCCATGGAGTCCCACAATGTCAACTGAATAACATGCCCTCTGTAGAAAGTAGACTGTTAGACGTTGTTGTTAGTAAAGATGTTGTACATGTTTCTTTAGATATGAGACTTACTCCAGGTTTTGGATGTCAATCCTTCTGGTAACACGCTTTCCTGAAGCTATTTCTTGGGCAGATGGTAGGTCGCCTATTCTTGTGATACATCCGTAATAATCTGTTGAAAGGAAAGATTGTTTATTAGTTGTTGTTAGCAATAGTAGCTAATCAATTTAAGGGGTTGATAAGAATCAGACGTTGTTACCTGTGAGGCGCGGATAAACCATTTTATTGTTGCTGTCGCGGTATGGCACCCTTGATTCCAATTCCGCATGTGGGACAAACTCAAAGTAATGCGCTGGCCATGCTGCCTCTTTGCCTTTTAGGTGTTCAAACTTGGTGATTTTTCCAAACTTTAGGCTGACTGGGTTTTCGAGTGTCTGTTGGTATGGGCTTGTTTTTTCGCAGAAGAAACGCGTGATCCTGTACACCTTGTCAAGAGAAATGATGTTGTCAAAGTAGGACAGATTGCCGATGTCCATGTTTGCCTGAATCGCCTTTCCCTGTTAACGTAATAAGGCCGTATTAAAAGATAGGCTAACAAAACCATCGTATAATGAACATTGGGTTTGTAATAATTAGTGACCTGTTCGTCTATAAGCATGCAACAAAAAGCTGTTTCCTTCATTTCTGGCAGAGATTTGGCAATCCATTTTCGGTAGATCCTGGCTTCGAGGACATAATTTCTCCCGCCTAAAACGATTTCGTCAATTGGTGTTGCTGTTGTTACCAGAGCACTTGTTCCCGCGACTGTCAAAGGCAGGGATGTCATACTTCACTTTTATCTGTAAAATATAGAACAATGAACAGACAGTGAGTTGTGTTACATAAATGATAGCTGTCTCAAACCATGGTACTGTATCTACATTATGCAGACGCATTATAAACATGGGTATAGGCATGTAAAAGGCAACATGTATACGATAACAGAGTGTATGTTGTTAGCGACTGTTGCAATTATTAATGGTGTCAACTGTCATTTACCTCAGCGTGTATCATGTCACCGGCCAAAATTATATAGCCTACTTTTATTGAAATATGCATAATGTTTTTGTATAGAGCATGTGCTAATTGGACGTTCTCGCTTGTGAGGCAACGCGGTGGTTTTCTATAGCATTTAAAAAGTCGGTGTAAACTATGTTTTTCGTTGTGTTGGGCGGGTGGCCGTCTTCTTCTTGAATGAGGATCTTCAGCCCATCCGGTGAGGTAGCCCTTGATAACGCGACGTATAGTTGTCCATGGCTGAAAACGGCCTTTGGGAGATAAACACCTATCTTAGATAGAGACTGACCTTGGCTTTTGTTGATGGTCATGGCATAACATAGTTTAACTGGAAACTGTCTACGCTTGAATGTGAATGACAAATTGGGATCGTCATGAATCAAAGCAATTCTATGTACGTAAACCTTTTCCCCAATTCGTGTCCCGGTAATAATCTGCGCTTCTATAAGCTTTGTCTTCAGTGACTTCACAATCATCCTTGTGCCATTACACAACCCACCAGCCAAGTTTGTATTTCGGAGGAGCATGATAGGGGATCCGATCTTTAGTTTCAGTTCATGGGCTGGAAACCCCGGGAATGACAGCGTGTTGAGGTACTCCATCGGATAGAGCATGTCCGTCTCAGATGTTTCTCCACCTCTTGGGAAAGCTTCGTCATTGCTCAGGTAAGTTGTGGAGCTTCCTGGGATGGTCGCCAAGACTTTCTCGTTTATGATGTCTGCGGTTTCGTTTTTCGGACAAACAATGGCCTTTTCTTGTAGACTTTCTGGCGTAGGTGATCGCAGAGTGTGTTTGTCATAGATAAAATCTATTAGGTGTGCAAGTCCTTCGTCAGTGGGCGGGAAACAATTTTCTGGTGGTATAGTTATCAAGCGTGAGTCAGTATCATCGTTGCTGTCTGGTATGCCAGCGTCTCCATTACCGACATCTAACAACCAGTTTGCAAAAACCGTTGCGTGTGCCTTTTCAGCTTCAGTCATGCCTTCACGTTGGAGCCGCATATTCTGGGTGAGCGTATGTATTTTGAAGTGTTGCCACAGGTCTGAGAGAGCAAGTGACGAAGTTATAAGCTCTATTTTGGAGGCTCCTTTTTTGACCGGGAGTGTTTGTCGAAAGTCACCGCCCAAGATAACTGTTTTCCCACCAAAGAGGTTGTTGGGTGCACACATAAGGTCCCTGAGGCTCCTGTCTAAAGCCTCAAAACAACGTTTGTTATTCATTGGGGCCTCATCCCATATGATTAAACTTGTCTCAACCAACAGAGTCCCTAGTTGGGTGTTCTTTTTAATGTGGCAAAGAGATTCGTCGGTTAATTCTAGGGGGATTTTGAAGCGGGAATGCGCTGTGCGGCCAGCAGGGAGAAGTAGAGATGCGATGCCAGAAGAGGCAACTGCCAAAACAATTTTACCTCTCGCACGCAGGGCGCTGGTAATGGTCTTCCACAGGAATGTCTTGCCTGTTCCGCCATGACCGTATACAAACAGCAGTTCCTGTGTGTTTTGTTCACACGCGGATATGATGCGGTCGTAGATGGGCCGTTGGTCAGAATTCAGCTTAGGGACAGACGATGCTGTTTCCTGAGACAGCATATCGCGGTTGTAATTCCTCTCTTCCATGAGAAGTTTGTTTTTTAGAATATTTAGCAGCCACTGAGGAGGGTTTGGAAGTCCATATTCCAACAAAGTTTTGCCATACCCGGCTAAGATGGACTGTATCTCAAAAAGAATAAAGTCTTTCAATTCAGGATCGTTCACATGGTAATTAGGGATGCCAGTGGTTTCTGACACCCTCATCGGTATGTCATCAGACATATTTCTCCAATGTTTGTCCCAAAGCCGACCTGGGTCTGAAACTTCACAATGAACCAGAAGCTGTGCAAATACGACTCGGATCTCAGAGGCAGACCCATTTCCTGATGCCTCTTCTAGCGCGATATCCCATTCTTTGTCGTCACCAAGCAGGCCAAGGGCTTGACATGCAGCCCGGTAGGTAGGCAAGACTATCTCGTTAACCGTGCGCACGTCTGTAGGCGATTGACAGCCCTTCTGATGGGAAAGGAGGATTCTGAAGTAGAAAAGTTCCCCCGAACTTGGGTGGACGTAAGCAAGTCTACCAATGGAATGCTTGGTTTTGACAACGCGGCGTTTCCACCTTTTTGAATCCGCATACCATACAAACTCAGATGGAAAATCAACGTATGTTAAGTTGGCACCATCTTCATACTCTGCGTTGTACGCATACCATTCAGTGAGAGTGGTTTTCTTCTTCTCAGGGAGGTTGACAACGATATCTATCCTGTCGCGTGCACGGAAGTTTACGGATTGCATGTCGTGTAGATGGACAGCGAGTATTTGCACAGCTGGCTCTCTACTGTGTATGGGAAAGTCCAGCAGTCTCCAGCAAGCTTCGTGTGGGCATATGTACCGTCCATCTACATAATTTTGGATTTCATCTTTTGCCTTTTCTTGTATGTTAGCCGATGTAGAAGCCTCACCAACCGGCCTTGTGATCTTTGCAAAGATGCGGTCGGGCCCTTTCGAAATGTATTTGAAAAGGTATTTGATGAGCATGCTCCATCCACAGTATTCAACATTTATGTGTGCTCGGAACATGAGACACAAAGAACGGTTGTAAGGAACGACGTAACAATTGTCCAATTGTGTGTCACGTTTTGTGATGTACAGGCCTGTATCTCTTCGTCGATAGTGAACGTACCCTTTGTCATCTAAAAAGGTAGCTTTGTTGTATTTTTTGGGGAAGCTCTTCCCGCAAGAGCCATCCTTCATACACGGGGCAGACATATTTGGTGGCCCGCAAGGACCATGCATCATGAGTTCCGTGACAATTTTATACGTCTCTGGGTCAAGCACGGGGTCTGGAAGTTCAGCCGAGATGTAGTTGTCCAGCTGAGATGGTTCAGTTATCTTGTCTTTCGCGTCAACCCATAAAAGAGTGTGACAATGGGGGAGACCACGCTTTTGAAACTCTATTGTGTACAAAACTGCGGTAAAGAAAGAGCAGAAAGAGGTACGTGAGCGCGTGTGAGGATCAAAGCCATGAAAGTTATAAAAGGCAACCAAGACAATTACCGCCTGCAACAGCACCAAAAGGACGGCCCTCCTTTAAGTATCGCACAAATGCTTTAACTTTCTGTTCAAAGACCCGACAGCCAACATCTGGTCTGTCAGCCGTTGTAAGAAGCGGGAATTCAGTCATGAAGCGTTCGATTTCTGGCCATTTAGCGTTACACGTAAATGTGATGAAAATTGTGGATTCCCCAAGGCTCGGCAGATGGCAAGTGCATCCAAATAGTGGCTGTACATATACCTTGGGCCCCCGGTAAAAGAACGGGGCAAGACAACCTGTTTTCCACACGTTATCCCCTCTATGTCGCCTCTCCCTATGGCATCATACAGACCTGCAAGGCATTCGCTGCGTATGTCGCTTTGGTGTGTGCGTATGAAATCAAGCCTTGCCTGCTCGACACAACAGAAAACACCCACAACATACTGTTGGAAGAGTCGACCCGTTTTGAATATCAGTCCAAAATCACCAGCGCGTGGATGGAGTTGATACTTATAGTACTGGTTCATCGAGACTTTTTTTGCTCGTCCACCACCACCCCTAGGCCTCAATTTCAATTCCCGGTAAAACCCTGGCTCGCCATACGGAAATAACAGCGGGAACTGCAATGACATATATGACTGGTCAAGCTTGTTTATCCGTTTAAGGTGACCTCCACGATATTCGATTATAACATCGTAATCAGTTTTGGTCTGAGGGCCGCTTTCAAACACAATGCCCCCAACATCATTAGAAGTAGGCATTTCATACCCTCGGATGCTACACATGTTGTAGAGCCTGAGCCTAAAGGGCTCAATGTTCGCATCGGCACATTTATCGCGAGCGGTCCGGAAAAGCTGAACCAACACATTGTTCTGATCGAGGATTTCAATTAGGTGTTGCACCACTTGTGGGTCAAGACCAGTCTCAAACTCGCCACCAAAATGGGCCATACGATTCGCGACTTCGTTCGATGTGTCATACACATACAGCTATAAGAACCGAGGTGGCTCCCCTTCTTCAGGACAAAGGGAGCCAATCCGATGGTAGATCTGACCAGAGACCTTGAAAACATATGGCCCTCTGCCTGTATTGACGGAACTGTCAATAGTTGCACCAAAAGATGTCATAGCAAACATTTGGTTATACGCACGTATGTTGTCCATAAACCGTGCATCGAGCAGAAATGCGCGCATAGCCTCTGGAGGCGGAAGGTGTGGTTCCATGTATATTTTCCCACCCATGCAGCAAAGATGATATTCTGGACGGCTTGCAAACCGATTTGATTTAAGGCGTTCACTCATCCAAAATCTAGCGCGACAGTGCTCACATTGTTGGTCACAGTCGCCTAGGTCAACATACGTTGGCACATCAGCAGATGCACGATGCGGGGCACCTGTGGGCGTCGGACGACGCGGTTCATTTTTTGTGCGACCACGGCGGCGGCTACTGGTTCCGCGGGCAGGAGTGGAAGGTCCTGGTACAGAATGTCCTGCATACACGTATACACAGGCAGAACAAACATAAATAAAGATAACTTTAAGCCATCGATGACACGACTGGGCAACACGGTGATGAACACAGTTTGTTTACCAGGCGTTGCAGATGGCCCAGTCGCAGAACGGGATATAATGACCGATTCCTGGGCAAAACAATAAGAAGCACATGGCACTTCAGTAGTTCCAGGAAGGGAGTTTGTGGCTGCTTCGGTTCCAGCAGGACCAAAATAAAGCCTACGTTTGGCAGACGGCTGCCAGCCAACGTTGCAGCCTACATCAGGAACACGTTTCTTTGAGGGTGTGCGACCACTCCCGAACCCTAGGTCACCAACAGGTTGCTTTCCTGCAGCCAGGCTCGAAGAGGAGCCGCGAGGCTGTTTGGTTGACTTCCCAGACGTAAAGGAAGCCGGTAACACGCGCCGACCCGTGGGAGGAAGGTCAGAAGTTATAGCTGGACGCGCACTTGAGGAGGAGTGTCCTACTGTATCCAGCATGTCCTGGTGGTCTGAACAGAATGAAGACAACGAAGATATAAAAAACATGGGCACAAAGCTGTTGGAGATGACAAACTTATAAAACGTTAGGGAAGCAACGAAACCTGTACACGCTGGGGCGCCTTTGCTAGTTTCGTTATAAGCAGACCCGCCTAAACAAAGCCTACGTTTCATAGACGGTTGGCAGTCATTGTTGGACCGTTTGTCAGGAACACGTTTCCTAGACACCGGGTGGCAATCCCCCGACTGTAGGTCACCAACAGGCTGCTTTCCTGTGGTTACGCTTGCAAAGCGGCCGGCAGGAGGTGTGGTTGGCATTGCAGCGGTAAAAGAAGCTGGTACTCCACGCAGCAGTGTAGGATGGCCATGAGAAGCAGCTACCAGAGAAGGAGGGGACAAACAACATAAGAAAGGGTTAGGAGCTGCGTGTGCGAAGACTTAGAAGCTAAGCCGGTCGGGTTAGATTCTACCTGTGACAGCATCCGCCAAAATGAGGGCAACACGGGGATTCTGCAAACATTCGGTACACATGAAGCTACTTGAAGGGGTTTCGCAAACACTGCACCGGTAACGGTCTGACTTCCTGGGCACAAATGGATCAGCCATTCGAGCAACAGATACAAATCGCGAGGGAAAGCTGGAACTTCTCGCGGGCAACAGATGGCGTGTGGAAAAATGAGTGCTACGCAAAAGCGCAAAATAAGAAAGCGTGTACGAAGTATATAGTTGTCGTGTTCGGCGAGAATGCGCATAGACATAATGGAGCGTACATTCGGGAAACCACAACAAAGTACATAAAGGTTTAAGACGATGTAACAAAACTACACGAAAGCAAGAAGTGATTTAAAGAACATCAAGCAAAGAAAATACCGGAAACAAAAACAAAACAGCAAAAACCTATGAAAACAGGGAACCTAATTATCATCATAAACCAACATAAATTACAAAAACTTATCAAAAAGGCTAATTATCAAGCATCATCAGGCAAACCAAAAGGTTGCCAAAACACCCTAATTACTAACCAGCATCAGCATGACCCAATTATAAAGCACCAAACCGGCCACAACAACGAAAAAAAGACCCCAAGACCCTAAACCCTAACTACAAACCATCATCAGCCAAACCAAGAAAACTGAGCAAATAATTACCAGAACAGGCTAATCATAGAGCCGCAAGTGTAACTATTATAAACCAATTATAATAAGAAATTACTAATTAACAAACCATGATCAGCCAAACCAACAAAACTGACCAAACAATTACCAGATTAGCCTAATCATAGACCGGCGAGTGTAATTACCCCCTTATTATTATAAACCAATTAGAATAACAAATTACAAATTAGCATATAAAATCAAATCTGGAAGACCATAATCAAATCTGGAAGACCAATGACCCAGTAAAATAGAACCTAAAATCTAAAGCAAACAACAACCATAATAACAAATGATTGATTACCCAGCAAGATCGTATGTGGAATTTAACGATGAACAAATAACTACAACAAATGATTAATCACCCAGTAAAATCGTATGTGGAATTTAACGATGAACAAATAATTACCAGCTGGTGTCGACGAAAATGTATCGTTTGTTTAGCTTTGCGGACAAAGCCCTCTTTAGAGAGAGCGAATGTAACAACTCGAATTTTTCGCGTCATATATATATTGTATTTTAGACGTGCTTGTAATGTTAAGACACATTATCGGTATGTGTCGACTACGAATGCACGAAGGGTTATTTAAACATACGTGTTCGCTTGTGTGTTTTCATAACATTGTTGTTAGCGTGTCGATACTTTTATTTTTGCAACATTGAGACCTATTAAATAAGTAGTTGTGTTTAGAACCTAGGCATACTTTACAAATTTGCACCATGGGCCAAAATACCCATCAACCACCTTTGGGTCAAATGCTGGCATGATAGGTACATACAAACTAAATATAAAGATTGACTTAATAAACTTGTATTTGGAAAGTTCTGTTTATTACAAACATGGTCAAGTAAAGTCAAACATAGAAGTCTGGAAAGTATAGAAAAATCCTCCACTCACCATAAGCAGACAACACACATGCCGAGTTTACCCAAATAGAGTGTATCACAGGATGCAAAACCTGGACATCAACTAACCCTAAGCCAAAATATTACAAAATATAAACACCCCATTCCACCCCCAACACCAACACAAATACAAAGTAGCAAACAAATTGGTTCACAGAATACAAGTGTTGGGAACAAGTGTCAAGCAAGTACTGAGCCGAAGCCCACGCCCTGTCCAAATCACCTAGTCGAATACAGCCGAAACCAGTTTCCTCATTGTGAGTCTTTTATCCACATTTCTCTTTACCTTTCCGCATGCTGTAGTTGTGCTTGCACCTATCGAAACAAACAAAAATTGTATTAGACATTTTCGAATTAATATTTTGCTAAGCACCAAACCTTTTAGTAATAAAAATAAACGACAATAACTAGACCCTTTAGACCTGCGACCATACTTAAACCTGCCGAGACCAACCCGAGGACACTTCTATCCTTTTGTTGGTTCATCTTTAATTTGAGATAAATATAGGTGACAAGAGTCTGTGATAACAATAACAAACCAGAAACAAACCCCCCCCCCCCCTCCCCCCATTCGAATCATTCATCTAATCTGTCGATACCCTAATTTTTCTAAATATCAGTCATAACATGAAATTCATGCGATTCTTTTCACAAAAATATTAATTAAAAGTTAATCAAACCCATATGTATGAAAACCCTAATTTTTGTAACTTAATTTTATTCAGAATTAACATCAAATGATGCTTAGAAACACTGGCTATTTATAATAAAACGCAAGGGTTAGAAAACCCCCAATTAATTCGAAACCCTAATTTTTTTAAATGATTTTATTTTGTAATTAATACCAATTACTGCTCATAAACACTAATTAATTGTAATAAAATACTAGATTTATGAAAACCCCAATTATTTTGAAACCCTAATGTTGACCGAGACCCTAAATCACCCAAATGGATTCATCAGTAACAATTAACTTGTTTTTATAAACAAAAATGTTAATTAAACATGTAAAAACACAAGATCTATCGAAACCCCCAAATATTATAAAACCCTAATTTTTGATTTAATTAGACCCGAAACTGGAACATCAAATCCAAGATTTATTTAAACGTTTTTAAACCAAGAACATCATATAACTTTCGAAAATATATCAAAGAAACATAAGACCTTGATTATGAACAATAAAATGGGATTTAACTTATCTTTTGGATGATCAAATCATGGATAAACAGGGAACCCGCATCTATAATCGGATTAAACATTCATTCGAACCCCAACCGAGCCAAGAACATCATCACAAGATGATTTTAAATCGGATTTGTATTATTTTTGGCTATGGAGAGTTGGATTCGTTGGTTTAGATAGAGAGAGAAAAGGAGATGGGACGGTTGGGAGTTAACTTCGAGAGAGAAAGTTGACTGAGTGTTTTGGAAAAATGAGATAGATATACACGTATTTAACTTTCCCTTTCTTGTCTGTAACGCCTGGTGAGGGCCGGGTTTAGTGATGAAACCAAATGGGCTTAGCCCATGTTTTGGTTACTTAAGGATTTGGGCTGTTTGTTATTAACTAATTTAGGCCCACTCGAAATGTTAAGTATTAACATGTGTTTTTAAGCCCAAGGCCCGTTTAATAAGTAATCAAGTTTTAAATTGTCGTGTTTCCGTAAACGAAAATTACCGTCAAGCACAACTAGGATGTCATGCCTTTTTATTAATATACTTTTAGATGTCGTAACACGATCTTTATATTCAAATAGGTCGCGGCTAGCGTAACCGTATTCTCGAGCTACCTTTACATTTCGTCACTTTGCTGATTTACGAGGTGAGTTTATAGCCCCACGTTTAACTGCTTTTACTGCTTTTTGGGGTGAGACATTGCTTGATTTAACGTATGAACACAAGTGCATTTACGGATTTATATATTAGTCTAAGTCCCACTAAAAACCCAGTTGCTTTGGCCCGTGAATCGTGAACCGTTAATTACTTTGTGTAAGCGCGAATGTTATGGATAGATCTATCGGGGTTGACGCCCCTGTCTGTCTTGGTCCAACAAGGGACAAGTGGGCACAGTTTCATTTGAGTCTGAGATAGGATGTCGTGGGTTTAGGCATCCAGTTGGGCTACATTTATATGATTATACTACCGGTATTGTTAACGCTTCGGTGTCACGAGCTTAGACTGTAATAAATGCTTTTATGATGACTTTGTATTTGTTATATTGTCATCACTTTTGGGAAAATCTTGTGGTTCATTAAACATTTCAAATTAACTAAACCTATGAACTCACCAACTTTATGTTGACGCTTTAGCAATGTTTTTCTCAGGTATTAAGAAGGAAGATGCTAAGTGAGGTCTCATGCATTGCCGTCATTTCTATTGAAACAAAGATCATTTGTACTATTTGGAAACTATGTTTTGTAACTGTGACCAGTTTTATGCTTCCGCACTATGTTAAAACTATTTATTTTATCATTACAAGTGATCTATTTTCCGAACGTCTCATTTAGAGGTCGTTCTTTGTAACTGTGTGTGTATGATAATCATGACGTCACCACTCCCTTGTTGCCATTATACTCTGATATTTTGGGAGTGTGACAAGTTGGTATCAGAGACATGGTTATAGAGAACTAGGTTGCATTTAGTAACTCTAGACTATAACTGTTATGTGTTTAATCGATTATCATACAGATTGTAAGTATTAAGTATATATATATACATGGATATATATATATATAAGTAATAAATGGGATACATGTGATTTAACAATTACGAGGTATATTGCATGGGTTACATGTGCAACAACAAAATCTGAATTATGTTATATGGGATACATGTAGGTTGAACAATGATTGCTATATGTTATGTCAATGTCCCCTTCACGGACTAATTATATGAGATATTTACACACATCTATTCTGTTTATGTTACAGCGATGTCTTCTTCTGATGATTCCACGTCTACGGGAGCATACTACAACCGCAGTTCACAGTCGACTATCAGTTCATCGGTAGGATTACCTAGAGGATCACCATCAGGATATCCGTGGTACCGGATGGCTTCAGATGATGAGATTGAGAGAGAGACTGAGGAGGTTTACCGTTCACCGATCCATATCCCTGATGCATCAGCTGATGACGTACTTAGCCTAGAAGGCGGAGGAGAGGACGACCTAGCCGCTGATGTAGTACAGTCACCAGGACAGGCGTCAGTCACTAGGGATGAGTCGATGGAGGAAACAGAGGATGATGATATGGAGTTCACCGATGGAGAAGGCGAACCCATGGAGGTCACTGACACTGAGGACCCCCTGCCACATATGCTGCTACTCCTGAGGTTTCCATCGCACACATCTCCTCGTCTTCGTCTGAAGACGAAGGGGAAAGGACAGACATCCCTACTCCAGCACCTGGTACTCTGCCTTTCTACTATGTTAGGCGACGTCTTCGGGGGAGAACTGCCCGACCACCACTTTCACCTTACCGACCCCTCATACCCTTCTCTGCCACTGACAGGCATGCAGCCCGCACACCTACCAGTCCTGCCCCAGAGGCGTCACTACCACCACCACCACCAGAGACTGTACCTGCTGTGTATCAGGAGATGCTTGCTGATGTTGGCATCTCTACTGGACCGAGAGTTGCGACCCCTCTTCCTAGGAGAGCTACATCGACAGTTTTGATGCTTGGAGCAGCAGATGGATGTGTGACGACCCGTTTAAACAGGTTGGAGGATGCTGTGGAGACTTTGGGTGAGGAGTATAATGAGGTGCAGGATAAGCTGGAGGCACTGACGAAGAAGAGTCCAGTTAGGGATGAGACGGTATTGACGGTTTGTGTGCCCCGTCTACGAGGACAGCTCCATGCTGTTCTCGACCAGATGGATACCATGCCGAATGCTCGTCTTGAGGAGATCGAGAGCCTGATGACCCGTTGGGGAGTAGAGCCATTGGTTGAGACAGGTGGACTAGAGGCACCTGTGGAGGACCCTATTGCTGACTTGGATAAGAGGTTTAGGGTCGCTTGTTATGATACCGATGTCAGACTTAGGGATTCCCAGGCTCGTGAGATCGTGGTTGAGAGGAGGTTGGCAGAGTTGGAGAGAGAGCTTCACCAGCGCCGTGAGGGCACTAGTTAGACTTATCATGTACTGTTGACTTATTGTTGTACGACCACTAAGCTTTGAGGTTTATCTCAGCTAGTTGGCATCTTCCTTTTTTTTTATTATGTATGACGAATTATGATGTATTGCAAAACATTCCTATGATTGACATTATGTTTGGGTTACAAAAATTATGAGATCATTATATATTGTTTATTATACCATGGAGCATTTCATAATTGTATTGTGCGTGCCATGCATGTTATGACTGCAAAACTCATTGTCTTATTACCTTTTTAGATTATGGCGCCAGTTAGAAGATCTGAGACACAGAATCCACCAGCTACTACCGGTGGTATTGATCCCGTCATGCTCAGTCAAATGATCGCGGAACGGGTGGCTGAGGCACTCGCAGCTGCCGAAGCGAATCGTACAGCAAGCACGCAAGAGGAGACAAACCAAGGAGCTACTGTTGCCATTGCACGGACCTGTACCTACAAGGAATTCCGTGCGGTTACACAAGTAAGTTTCCGCGGTACTGAAGGAGCAGTAGGTTTGACCAGATGGTTTGAGAAGCTGGAATCCCAATTTGGGATTAGCAATGTTGCTGAAGCTGATAAGGTAAAGTTTGCGTCAAGCACATTAGTGGATGGTGCTTTGACTTGGTGGAACGTCTATGCTCGTGCAGTGACCATTGATGTTGCCCAAGCGACGCCTTGGAGTGAGTTCAAAGCTATGTTTGTTAGGAAATATTGCCCACGAAATGAAGTCAAGCAGATGGAGGTTGAGCTATGGAACTTGAAGGTCAAGGGTACCGCTCTTACTGCTTACAATCAGCGCTTTCAAGAGCTGATCTTGTTATGTCCCGAAATGGTGCCAAACGACGATCGATTGTTGGAGCGATACATTGAAGGATTACCTTTGAGTATCAAGGGGAATGTGACTTCATCAAAGCCAACTGATTTGCATGAGGCAATCGATATGGCTCAGAGTTTGATGTACCAAGTGGTACAAGAGTTGGGAGAAAATACTGGAGATAAGAGGAAGTGGTCTGGCAACCACTACAACAACAATAACAACAATAGCAACAACAGCAACAACACTAACAACTACAGTCAGAACAAGCGACAAGAAGTAGCAAGGGTGTTTACTGTTGGGCAAGGTAATACTGGAAACTATGCTGGAAGGCTTCCTTTCTGTGGAAAGTGCGGCCGACACCACGAGGGAGCATGTCCCCCTACATGCTACAACTGTGGAAAAGCTGGACATAAGGCGAAGGAATGTCGAGCACCACCCCGTCCTGCTAACCAAAGAGGACCGGGAACTCAGGGTGGCCAAGGAGCAAATGTCACTTGCTTTGGATGTGGAGAGAAAGGTCACTACAAGAATAAGTGTCCAAGCGGTGGGAACCAAGGTCGTGGTAATCAGATTCGAGGCAACCAGAATCACAACCAAGGGAACCAAAAGCAGAATCAAGGGAACCGGGGAGGAAATGACCGAGCCACAACTAGTACTCCTGGAGGATTCACGGCACCTAGCAAAGTGTATCATTTGTGTGCTGAGGTTGCGGTGCAGGACAACAATGTTGTGACTGGTACGTTTCTAGTCAATAACAACTATGCTTCAGTACTATTTGATTCTGGTGCGGATAGGAGCTTTGTGTCATCTGTATTTAGTGAACGCCTAAATATTACCCCTACTGCGTTAGATATTAAGTATAATGTAGAACTAGCCGATGGGAAGTCAGTAACCACCGATGCTATTCTGAAAGGATGTAGTATAAGGTTACAAGATCGTTCGTTCAGTATCGACTTACTCCCCATAGACTTGGGAAGTTTTGATGTCATCATTGGAATGGATTGGATGTCGAAGCATCACGCGGAAATTGTATGTCATGAGAAGTGCGTCCGTGTTCCTTATGGAAACGATGTACTAATCATACAAGGCGAAAGAAGTGGAGTGAAGAATGGATCAAGACTGGAAGTCATCTCATGTATTAGAACCCAAAGATACATTGAGAAGGGATGTCCAGTGTTCTTGGTTCAAGTAACACGAAAGGAGGAAGAAGAAGATCATGAGAAGAAAGTGGAAGATGTACCGATCGTTAGAGATTTTCCAGACGTATTCCCAGAAGACTTACCGGGATTACCACCAGCACGGCAAGTGGAGTTTCACATAGAGCTTACACCAGGAGCCGCACCCGTTGCTAGAGCCCCATACCGCTTAGCACCAGCCGAGATGACAGAGTTAGCTGAACAACTAAAGGAACTTTCTGGCAAAGGTTTCATTAGGCCGAGTTCCTCACCTTGGGGAGCACCGGTCCTATTTGTCAAAAAGAAAGATGGATCCTTTAGGATGTGTATTGATTATCGAGAGTTGAATAAGCTGACGATAAAGAACCGCTACCCATTGCCAAGAATTGACGATCTTTTCGACCAATTGCAAGGATCTAGCATATACTCGAAGATTGATTTAAGGTCAGGATATCATCAGCTAAGGGTTAGAGAAGAAGACGTTCATAAGACGGCTTTTAGGACCCGGTACGGACACTACGAGTTCTAAGTTATGCCTTTTGGTTTGACAAACGCACCCGCGGTATTCATGGATCTCATGAACCGAGTTTTCAAACCATACTTGGACAAGTTTGTGATTGTATTTATCGATGATATTCTCATCTACTCTCGTAATGAAGAAGAACACAAAGAACATTTGAAGACCATATTAGAGCTGCTGAGGAAGGAGAAGTTATATGCAAAGTTTTCCAAATGTGAGTTTTGGATAAACACGGTGCAATTCCTTGGGCATGTAATCGATAGCAGTGGTATTCACGTTGACCCTGCTAAAATCGAGGCCGTGAAAGATTGGGCGACTCCTACAACACCCACGGAGATCCGCCAAATTTTAGGTCTTGCTGGTTACTATAGGAGATTCATTGAAGGTTTCTCCAAGATAGCTAAACCAATGACGGAGTTAACACAAAAGGACAAGAAGTTTGAGTGGAAAGAGGATCAAGATTTGGCATTCCAGACATTGAAGTAGATGTTGTGTGAAGCACCTATACTAGCCCTACCCGAGGGTAATGAAGACTTTGTGGTGTATTGTGATGCATCCATAAAAGGGTTAGGTGCGGTATTGATGCAAAGGACTAAGGTCATTGCTTATGCATCAAGACAACTAAAAGTGCACGAGAAGAACTACACAACTCATGACCTAGAGTTAGGAGCAGTGGTGTTTGCCCTGAAGATTTGGAGACACTACCTTTATGGCACAAAGTGTGTTGTATTCACTGATCATAAGAGTCTACAACACATTTTGAATCAAAAAGAACTCAACATGAGACAACGACGTTGGCTAGAGTTGCTCAGTGATTACGATTGCGAGATCCGTTATCACCCGGGCAAGGCAAATGTCGTGGCCGACGCTTTGAGTCGAAAGGAGAGAGTCCTTAGGGTGAAAGCCTTGGTGATGACCATTGACTTAGACCTTCCATCCTTAATTCTCAAGGCTCAGAAGGAGGCAGTCGAGGAAGAAATTCTCAAGACTGAAGATGTTGAAGGCATGATAAAGAAGTTAGAAGCTCGCTCGGATGGGACATTATGCCTTGATAATAGGAGCTGGTTACCGTGCCATGGTGACCTACGACCTTTGATTATGCATGAGTCGCATAAGTCAAAATACTCCATACATCCGGTATCTGACAAAATGTATCATGATCTTAAGATGTTGTATTGGTGGCCGAACATGAAGGCGGACGTTGCTACATACGTTAGCAAGTGCTTGACTTGTGCCAAGGTCAAGGCCGAACATATGAAACCATCAGGATTGTTGGTCCAACCCGAACTGCCAGAATGGAAGTGGGAAAGGATCACTATGGATTTCATTATAAAGCTACCTAAAACCTCAGCTGGATTTGACACTATTTGGGTAATCGTCGACCGACTCACCAAATCGGCTCATTTCATACCAATCAAGAAGACTGACGGGATGGATAAGTTAGCAAGAACCTACTTGGAGGAGGTAGTCACGAGGCATGGTGTGCTTGTGTCTATAATCTCTGACCGGGATAGCCGATTTACTTCACAGTTTATTTTGAAACTTTTTGGTATATATAAGTTTACTACGGGGTGTTTGCTTAAGCTTATATGTGGGCTTATGGGCTTAGTTGAAATCGGCTTATATTTCATAAGCCTAATTTTCTGGCTTATTTTGAGACTTATCACTTATGGGTTTATATAAGTTTATCAAACCAGAAAATTGTGGCTTATGAGATATAAGCCGAATCGAATAAGCTTATAATCCCACGAATAAGCTTAAAACAAACACCCCCCATCTCATAATAAACGACAAAATGTGACCTTATGAAACATAAGCCCTAAATCAAATAAGCCATAAATTAATCCAGCTATATAAGCGAACATTCATAAAGCCATAAAGGCGGCTATAGCATCAATCATATGAGCACTAATAAAAGTCAACACGGGTACAAAAATGCTAATAATTAGGTGCTAATGAATATAAAAAATTAGGTAAGACAACAAAATGGCTAATTTAATATACTAACTTTTCGTATTTTGATTATTCTGCATATCGATTGACGTATTTTGGGGAATCAATCCGTGATTAAATAGTCCGATTCTACCGATAATACACAGCTCAAACGAGTGATAAGTAAGTAAGTAACCATCGACTTATATAGCTCCAGCTATATAACCAAACATTTATGTTTGGTTTTGGGCTCTTTCTAAACTTTTCGAATTAAATAAGCTTTATAAGTTCAAAATTAAGCCATAAAAAGTACATAAGCCCAAAACTAAGGGGTTTGCTTCGGCTTATGAAACATAAGACTATATCGGCTTATATTTCATAAGTCTCAAGTTTGTGGCTCAAAATGAGCTTATGTTTCATAAGCCGAGACAAGCACCCGCTAAATAAGCCATAAGCTGGCTATATAAGACAAACAAGACACAAACATTCATAGAAGCTGCTAGACCATCAATCATACAACCACTAATAAAAGTCAACAAAGTGCCACAAAAAGAATAATAAAAACCAGTGGCAATAAATAGGTTCTAACAAATATAAGAAAAAAAAAAAGAAGGAACTAACAAATTCATTTTCGATCACATTACAACTCCAAGTAAGGGGGTGTTTGTTTCGGCTTATATAGCCTACTTATGGCTTATTTCGTTTCGGGCTTATGTTTCATAAGCTCAATTTTTGTGGCTTATTCGTAAACTTTCCGGCTCATATAAGTTTACTAGTATGTCATAATAAACATATACAAATTTGAAAATAAGCCACAAAAAGTGAGGTTATGAAACATAAGCCCAAAAAAACCAAATAAGCCATAAGCCAGCTATATAAGACAAACAACAACACTCAAACATTCATACAAGGAGCCAGAGCATCAATCATATAACCACTAAAAAAAGTCAACACAGTGTAATGTAGAATCGAATCACTAACTATTCGTACCTTTTGGGTAAATAGTGTAGAATAGAAAAACTAACTTAGGGGGTGTTTGGGATTGCTTATTGAAAACAGATTTATTTATTTTGAAAGGGAATTGATTGGGACACTCAATGTACAAACAATGTAAGCAGTTTATATTTACAGTACAACCGGTTAATGCATGTGTTTGAGTGTCCCAATCAATTATTGGAGTGTGCAAATCACTAGTCATTTTGAAAATGAAATAAGTAGATAATCTAGTTCTAAACGCAATCCCAGACACCCACTTAGTAACCCTACTAAGTCGCTGTTCCAAAAGAATTTGTACATCTCGTATATAAACCAACAAACAATCTCATATTTGGTCGATGCGGGATCATAACAGTAACTCAATAACATAGTAACCATCTTGAACATGAACAGTAACAGTAACACAGGTTATGTAATATGATCATTTTCATAATAAAAAGTCAGCACAGCAACACAGATATAAGTATTTCTATATTTATTTATAAAACAAAAATAAAAAATAAAAAGCTAATAACTAGTGAAATTAAGGCTATGTTCGGCAAAACTAGCTGTAAGCCGTTAACTGTAAGTTGTTTATATAAAAGTTGTTAATTTTAATAAAAGTGTAAAATTAAAATGTAAAATACTACTTAAAAGGACATATTTAAATAAATTATAATATGATTAGAGGGTATATTAACAGCTCTTGACAATTTAAAAAGCTGTATAAATCAATCAGCTTTTTATTTATGAGCTACTTGTTTAAAATATAAAGCTAACACCTCTTGTTATTATTTTTTTAACAAAAAAGCTAAAAGCTCTAAAAAAGAAGCTTCAAAATAGCTCTGACCAAACGGACCCTAAATAGCATAAATTAGGTAAGAAAAAAAAGTACTCCAAGTAACTAACCATCTTGAACATGAACAGCTTTAATAACCGTAGCCCCATTAGATGATGATATTTGTTTCAAACAGCTTTTAGAGTTGAGTGATGACAAAACAACAGTTGTTGAACAATAATCCTAGTAACCATGTATGTACATGTATGTGAACAACAACAGTTGTTGAACAACAGCTTTTAGTATTAGTAACCGTACTAACTCTCCTATATAAACCAACAAAGACTGACTCTCATACTCGGTCGAAAGAGTAACATACTAACATGATTAATTATTCATAAAACCATCAATATAAATGATTAATAAAAGTCAACAAAGTGATACAAATAATAATTAGGTAGGAAAAAAAACTAACCATCTTGAACATGAAGAGCTTTAATAACAGATGATATCCCTCCATTAGATGATGATGATGAAATTTGTTGTTTGAAAAAAGACACCTTCCTCGTAGTACGTGTAACCAAACTAAAACGTTGCTGTTGAACAACAATCTTAGTATTGTTGTTCTTGTTGGAATGATGATGATAAGATGATGAAGATGATGGACAATGTGTAGATTGAGAAAAAGTAGCCATAATAAGTGTTAGTGATTGGAAATGAAAATGATGGTGATATGATGGAGGTTTAAAAGGGTGTTCGGAGAGGACGATGAGAAGGTCCCTTGATAACTCCGAAGAGTTGTGTGTGTCTGTTGGAACTCACCAAACTCAACTTAACTATACTATGTTTTTTTATGTCGATCAAATGTACTATGTGTTCGCCGTCATTTGCTAGTAGTACAGTTTTGACTTTTGTTGGGCTTGTTAGTTTATGTCTTCTTGGGCTAAGTTTCTCTAATGGGATTAATGGGCCAGTTCATGACTACTGACACTAGTTAGTTGGGGAAATAGACCAATTTAGTGGTGTGGTGAGAAAAGTAATGTCATGTAAGTTATGGCACCAGAATGTTATGACACCATAAAATATGAGATAGCAGTAAGCCATACATAACCCTTTTTCTTTTTATATATCATTTAAATATAAAAAAATAAATTTTTATTAATAAAAATAATATATTTCTATCTAATATTTAAATGTTATAAAAGAAAAAAAATTACGTATATATGTTATAATAACTATACTAACTTGTTGTTCCAAAAGAAAAAAAATTACATATATATCTCCTACATAAACCAACAAACAATCTGATACTTGGTCAATGTGGGATCATAAGAGTAACATTCTAACATTATTATTAATAAGACCAAATAGAAATAATATCAGTAATTTTTATTTCTATCTAATAATCTGGAAAAAAAATCAAACCATTTATCTTTATTTCTTCCTATTCCTGTGGTGAAAAACACACACACATAAACATCATTGTGTGAAGAAAAACACATACACATAAACACAAGCAAAAAACACACACACATAAACATTGATTGTGTGAAAAAAAACACATACATAAACACAAGCAAAAACACACACATAAACATCATTGTGTGAAAAAAAACACATACACATAAACACAAGCAAAACACACACACACACACATAAACAACATAAACACAATTAAAAAGAAAATAAAATACTACAACGCCACTTTTGCTTCGTAGGGGAGTACGGCGCGAGCCGGTATGACACCAAGCCTGGTGCAATGCGCCGAGAAAAAAGTCGCACCAATGGGTACGACGCCACCCACCAGCCAACCGTACCCTTGGCTCTAATATGTAAGGTTGATCATGGTTTTATTTTTTAATTTTTTTTAGAACGGCAAGTCAATCTTACTGAAATCCGACCCCCGAGTTATACCATCCATAACGGGCAGACCCTGTGACCCAAACCACTAGGGGAAACCCCTATAACTCACGGCTTCACACTAAAAAAGAAAATCATGAGTTTTTGTCTCTTGCAAGACCTGAACTCATGACCAAACCCCCTCCCCGAGCTCCAAGAGGAAAGTTGCATTACAGTTCATGATTCGAAATGGGTACGACGAAATTTCGGCTTGAGGATCGGAAAAAAAGTTTGTTTCATGTTTGGGTCAAGGTTGGTCCGGTACAACAACTCATAATAGTTGGTTATGTATAAGATCGAACCGAACCAGACCAAAAACCAAAAACGAAAAAAAAAGATCTCGACTGAGAACCAAACCCATATAAGGGTAAAAAAAAACCTTTTACCCTAGTACTAAAGGAGCAAGAGGACAACCTTGACTCCGAAAGACAAGCTTGGTGCTCATCAACTATTCAGGCGTTGCTTTTACAAGACAACATTGCTTCCATAATTTGTTGGTCGTGGAGTCACCTCCAAGTAGTATTTAAAGACATGTTCATTCAGGAACAAGGGGAAGGTTTTACACACACTTCACTACTTACTCTCTCTATAACCTTCACTTACTTGAACCACATACTTACTCTCACACCAGAGTTGGTCTCGGATTCAAACCCTGAGGTGAGCTAACGATGTTCTTTCTTATTTCAGCCTAAGAGACGAAGGGCTATACTAGGATACTCCAAAGGAGCAAGCTAGGGCTTCAAAAGAAGGAGTAGACATAAAATACCCGAAGGATCAGTGTTGAAACAAATTTCCGCAGGCATTGGGCCCAAGGATATTTAGCTTCGGTCTCGTGTAGGATATGCTTATAGGATTGGCCTACCCTACAATAATAGAACGCATGTTAGCTCGCCCCAGGTGTGAACCCGAGACCAAGCTCCGGCGTGAAGGTAAGTAACTATCACAGGAGTGGTATCCGGTGTGGAATACCGGAGGAATACTATTAAGTAGAAGTAAATGTGGTGTACTGTGTGTTCTTGTGTATAGTAAATGCTTTGGGGTATTTATACCCAAAGTTTAAGGCATACATGGTTGTGTAGTCACGTCATCGAGACATGCGCTATGAACAGTACCTTGTGGTCAGAAACAGTGTAAAGCAGGCGGCGGATCATGGCTGGATCCATTGGATAAAGCCTTGCCAGTTGGGTAAAACGAGGTCTCCCAAGATATGGGGGATCTTGTCTGTTGTCTCTCTCCTACGTGGCAATTGCCTCGGCGGTAGTGGCATGCCTTCGGCCATGTGCCGGAGACATACGCGAACATGTCCCTCCAATCATTAGTTCATTATGCTTATAATGGACTGATACTTTAAGTAAGTCAATCTTTATGTTTCTTCCGGTGCTGATCACTGAACTGTTCCACCTTTTGAACCGGTTCGAGTCTGTTTCCTATTTTGGACTCCCTTTTTTCTTTAGTGGAAACTGGGATGACGACACGTGTCTCGCACTTGAATTCAACGGTGAATCCTTATCCTCGTGATTCGCAAGTGAATAGTGTCGCATCGTTTTCTTCGCCCACACCCCTATATATATACATGTTATCCGTTTTGATCTCCTACCGTTTTCGCCATTGTCATTTTCTTCATCCTTGCTTCCTTCTTACGATTCGTAGGTAAATTTCTTCTTCGTTCGTTATCTTTTATAATTGTACATTCGCCTGTTCCGGGTGACTGGAAAGAGATCATAAAGTCGAGAGTGGATAATAACTAAGATTTTACCCATTTAAAAAGAGATTCGTTTTAGTATGTCTCTTCGAATTGAAAAACTTGATGTTTAATGTGTGACTCAGTTGAACTTTGGTGGAACAAAGATGTGTCGTTGTAGTGTTTAAAATAAAAGGTGCAAAACAATTAAAGTAAAAGACTTTAAAGTAAATCTAAATCTAATTAAAATAAAGTGCAGGTAATTAAAAGTGCGACTAAAACTAAAGGGCAATAAAGTAAATTAACGCAAACTTAAATCTAACTAAGGCAAACTTAAAATGCAACTAAACTAAATCTTAAACTAAGGTAAATAAACTTAAAGTTCGAGCAAGAAAAAGGCGGGAAAAATAAAGTTTAAAATAAAAAGGCAAAAAACTAAAAACTGAAATTCCCTATCCGGAATAAATCCCCTATTCGGAATATTAGGCCTATTCGGAATATGTCACCTATTCGGAATATTTACCCTATTCGGAAAGTTGGTCTATTCGGAATGTGTCCCCTATTCGGAATATCAAGCCTACTCGGAATGTTTCCCTATTCGGAATATTGTCACCCTATTCGGAATAAGTACTCTATTCGGAATAAATTCCTATTCGGAAAGTTTGTTTTATTCGGAATAAGATTCCTATTTGGAATGTTGTTCTACTCGGAATATTGTCACCTATTCGGAATATTGCTCTATTCGGAATGTGTAACCCTATGCGGAATAAACCTCCTATGCGGAATAATAGTCCTAATCGGAATAAACCCTCTATTCGGAATAACCAATATTCCAAATAGACAGACCTGATAATTCTTTATTCGGAATATTTGCTGGGCTCTAATCTGGGAAGAACAGTAACTATATACCGAAGAACAAGGGAAAGAAGTTAGCACGAATTTAAACAAAAACTTAATCAAATCAACAAAAAGATTAAACCAAACTAATAACAAAACATCTAATAAGCATAAACAATCAATCCAAAACAACTAATCAAACAATAAAGATCAAAATAATCAAAACCCACTTAAATTAATCAACCAAAATTAAGAACATGAACATAAACAAATCAACACAAAGATTAAGAAAGGAAGAATGAGATTAACAAGATAAAGATAAAGCTTGACAAGAATTAAAAAGAAAAACTTACTTGAATTAAATGGTAATTAAGGTGCAAGACAAGGTAATTAAATGACAAGTATTTAAATGTGCATAAAATAAAGATGGAAGAGCTAATTTGTCAAGTTAGCCAACAAAATGGAAAATTAACAATCCTAATCTATATATAAGGGAGGATTAGGAAGCTTCCTCCCCTTCTTCCTTTTCTCTTAATTGCGTCATTAGGTCCTTAAGCATATAGTCTTCATTAATTGCACCATTAGTCCTTTTTCCTTCTAATCTTCTTTACTTGGACTCTAATGACTTGTGGCTCGGGATTTCTTTTAAACTCGTCTTTAGTTTCTTCAATAAATTAGACTCGAGTTCTTAGGCTTTTGATAAACTTCCGTCTTTTGACTTTTTCTTCGATAAATCTTCAGAATTGGCCTTGGACTTCCGTTCTTTTTCCACTTTTGACTTCTCGACTCCGTCTTTCATCTTTTTCTTCAATAAAAGTTGTGAATGCCCGTGAACTCCCGTGTTTTCTCCACTTTTCACAATTTCGTCCTAAATTACAACAAAAACACAAACCGCGCATAATTCCGACATAAAAGACATAAAATACACGTTTTGGTCCGGTTATTATTGTAATTAAGTGGTAGAAAAGATGGGTGTTTACACACCTATCAAATCCCCTACACTTGACCATTGCAATGTCCTCATGCAATGCACTAGTTACAAAGCACGTTTACACTTTTCATCATAATCAATCCACATTGGCCTTTATTAAAGAGATAGAAAATTATAAGCAAAGCAAAGAAATTAAAAGCATACCTTGGGTTTTGAAAATGTCATGAATAATCATCATCCTCAACTTTTCACTTTCTCCAAACCAAGCTTAAAAACGAGATCATTGTTATTATAAGTTAGTAAACTAACACGAACTCATGTGGGCCAATTATTCACTTAGACTCCCTTATTCCTATGTGTATCTCTTATATTTTATTATTTGTCTTGAATGATCACGAAGATGCATTGTTTGACTTATTTAGATAATTATTAAGTCTGAAAATAAAGTGCACGATTTAATCAATAGTTAGCTAAAGGACCAAATCTTTTAAAACTGCTTCTCGGGATATCAAAAAGTTCATATCTTGGCATAACTTGGTTCGCGATTTGAGACCTTTCTCGGGCCGATATTTGGCAGCGACTTCATACTTCAAATCTTGAGAGACGTTCATGAAATAATGGTCTTCTCTTCATAATTGGAATTTCTTCACTTGGAATTTTTGATAGATTCTTCATATATGGACCACGACTTCTTCACTTTTCTCCAATCTTTATTTTGGATTTTGATATACAACGATCCGCCTCCTTTATTGACTTGGATCTATTTATCCTCATACCTTGTTAGGGTCTTTTCGGATACACTTCTCCATGACTTTTTGGGAGTTTTTGCTTTTCGTCGTGTGTCTCGATCCTTCATATTGATTTTCGATAAATGATTCTTCACATCACTTTTGGATCTTTAGCAACAAAACATAGCCCTCATGCCTTGTTAGGGCCTTTTCGGACTCGCCAATCTTCGCGCCCCGCTTCATAAGTTATGCCTTGGCTATGAACTCTCGTCATTACCGAGCAACTTTTAAACGATCTGGGGCTAGAAGCTAAGTAACTTTTCAAATCGTACAACCTTATTTATTAGCAGATAAATTTATTAGCAAGCGATGGGAGAATAGGCTTATAATTAACTCACATAAATTCACGAAAGAATACCGAACTTATAATTGGCTCTATCATCTCTCGTTCTCCACAGTTTAAAATCTCAAGTAATGAGACTCGTGGATACTTAGCCTATTAAATCAAAGTTTTGGGTTTTCGAGTCGCCTATAGGATCTTGCAAATTCTTAGACTTTTTCAAGTTTAGAAATCGCATCTTAAAGTTCCCTTCATAAACGACTCTCTAGGATCAATTATAGGAACTTGCGAAAAGTTCTTGTTCTTAACCCGTGAGAGTTAAGACTTTCGCGTTTTATAGCTCCCTATATAAAAGCCTAGCAAAACTTGACTTAAACATGTTAAGGATACTAGCTAGAGTAACTTAGATAAGTAAACTCGGGTTGAGTCAAAAGATTCACAACGCTTGAAAATTAAAACCACTTATTAAACATTTATTCTAGCAAAGAAAGAAAATAACTATACAAAGGGAAAAAACTAATAGGCCAAAATAGATCAAAAATTTTGAAAAATGTCGAAAAATTGATTTTCCGGTTAAAATGAGGACAAATACAAGGAAAAGACCACTTAACTTCGATAGAAGTCCCCCCTACACTTAAGATAAACATTGTCCTCAATGTTTAAGCATGTGGGAGTAAACTCCCCTACACTTAGGACATTGTGCACGTTGTTTAAATCTTGCTAAGGAAAAGACAACTAAAGAGATTCCTATTTTAATATTGAGAAAATATAAAATAGTGAATCGAAAAGAGTTTAGGATAGAACCGGGAAGAAGTAGATCACGGAATCACGGGTCGTCAAGAATCATCAAGAGTGGATCATTGAAGCTCGAATCCCTGATTAAGAAGTGAAGAGAGGAAATAGCAATCCAAAGGGTCCCCCCTACACTTATGATAAAGAAAGCGAAAAGATAGATGCATGGGTTGCCTCCCAAGAAGCGCTTGGTTTTTGTTTACCGAGTCGTGAGCCTGACTCGACCTTGATCATTAACGGAAGAAACATGAAACATATCCACCAGGATCAAAGACATAGTTTTCATCCATCAATAAGCACGAGCTTAAGGCGAACAAGGCAAGCCAAAAGAGAAGTGGCAGGGTTCCCTTAAGCAGTGATGGAGCATGGTGGGAGCAAGTATGAAGCGGTGCGAGCATGTCTTCAATGGTTCCAAAGATTTTTCCTTTTATTTCATCAGGTGGATACTGAGATGGCTTAAAGACTTCAATACCGGGGTCGAACACCTTTTTCTTCAGGGGAAAATAGCACTCCGGCTCAGCCGAGTGTGAAGAAGATCCGCAAAGAAGCACAACCTCGTCCTCAGAAGTGGGACAAAGAGGTGTCAAATCATAAGTGCAACGGATTTCGGTGTCAACCGGTTTCTTCTCCTTGGACAAAATGCTCTTCAAATCCAAAGTAGGATCAAGACGATAATCTTCAAAGTCCAAAGGAGGTGCATCACTCTCATGAGGGAAGTATGTGTTGAGAAATTCAGAGAAATCTTCCTCGAATGAGTAATCGTCCAAAGTAGGATCGAGTGATGGCGGAGGATCTTCATCATGGGAAAAATCGCTCGAGAGAGTATCAGCCTCATCAAAATCATCGAATGTGGGCAGCTCGGGATACTCAGAAGTACAATCAAAATCATCCAAATCTGAGCTAGAATCATCATCATCATAAGCATCAAAGACCGGTGACGAATCATAAATGGGAGAAGGTTCCAAGGTAGGGAGAGAATCATCCACAACATCTTGAAAAAGTGGATTATTGATGCAAGAGTCGAATAGAGGATTGTCGTAGACGGTAAAGTCATCGAGCACATTTATCATATTCACTGATTCTCGGCCTCCAAAAGATTTTCCTGTAAGCTTCCCCATTTTAAAAACTTTAGAATCATCCCCGACTCGTAAGATTAACTCACCTTCGGCCACATCTATTAAAGCACGTCCGGTTCTCAAGAATGGCCGACCAAGTATTAAAGGAATACGAGGGTCCATTTCATAATCAACTACGACGAAATCGACCGGGAAGGTAAATGTTCCAACTTTAAGAAACACATCTTCGGCTATACCAACGGGGTAAGCGAGAGTGCGGTTTGCAAGTTCGAGAGTCATCTTTGTTGGAATGAGGTCGGGCAATGATAGTGTTTTCCAAACACTCAGTGGCATAAGATTAATACTAGCCCCGAGATCAGCAAGGGCAGTAAATTCTTCAGTTTTGTTGAACACGCAAGGCAACACAAAACGACCGGGATCTCCAAGCTTTTCTGGAAGTTCTCGAAGAAGGACTGCAGAGCAGTTTTCATTTAAGCGTGTGTTGGCGAGTTCAATCAGCTTCTCCTTCTTGCTAAGCAATTCCTTGAATGCTTTGACAAATTTCGGCATGTGGCAAAGTGCTTCAACAAGGCTAATGTTGATGGTCATTTTAGATAGCATATCCACATATTTCGATACTTGACAATCATTCTTGGTAAGATCGTTGGTCTTGCCTATGCGAGAAGGGTATGGGATTCTGGGTTGATAGGGGTTTGGTGAAGGTGTAGTTGGTGAAGGTTGTGATGTTGAAGGGTCCTTCCGAGATACATCGTCATGGCGAGGCGGAGACGGTAATGGTGTACTATCACTAAGTGTAAGAGGAGTAGGAATACATGGTGGTGGAGGAGGTGTAGATGATGGGGGTGAATCAGGTGGATTGACAATGGTAATTCCACTACGCGTAGTTATAGCACTCACATTAGCTCGCGGATTGGTGACGGTGTTTGAAGGTAGAGAACCCGAAGAAGAAGAAGGTTGAGCTTCGGGTAAGAAACTAGCCAACAGATTCTTCAATTCAGTTGTTTGAGTGATGAAAGAGGATTGAAGATTATCACGAACCTCGGTTCTGATGTCATTACCTTGCTTCAAGATATCTCCTTTCAAATTGATTATTTGGCTCTGTAGATTCTTGATTTGCTCACCTTGAGTTCTCATGATTGTGTCAACATCGGGATTAATGGGTGGGTGTTGTTGGGTGGGTGGTTGATAAGGGTTAGAAGCACGAGGTGGGATTTGGTTGCTTCTGTTGTAGTTGTTGGCGGGGTTTTGGTTTTGAGGAGAAAAACCGGGTGAAAGGTAATTGTTTGAACGGTAACTCAGCAGATTTCTATCCCCTTGTTGTCTAGCTTGGTAATTTTCCGGTGAATAATTACCGTAAGCTGCATACACATTTTCCGGATTTCCTTGTGTCGAAGGACAATCGGTGTATGAGTGAGGACCGCCACATGTTTCACAAGGATTAGCAACCGCTTTAACTTGTTGTTGTTGTTGGTTTGAAGCGAGAAGCGTAATACTTTTGCTCATTTCAGCCATCATGCGGGTGAGTTCGGTCATCTCAGGGTTGGCTGAGGTAGAAGAAACATTGACTCTCGTGTTGTTTCTAGAAGAAGCAGAGGAATCCCAGTTCTTATGATGAGTAGTCATGTTTTCAATTAACTCTCTACACTCCTCGGGTCTCCTTTTCATGAATGTGCCACCGGCGGCTGCATTGATCGTATCACGATCTCGAAAAGTCAATCCGTTGTAGAAAGTATCGATCAAGGTGACCGGAAGCATATTGTGGTTTGGACAACGGTCCATCAAGACATTATATCTCTCCCATGCATCAAAAAGAGATTCATCGGGATCTTGCATGAAACCGCTGATCTGATTGCGAAGGCTTGTGACCATGGATGGTGGAAAGTAGCGCGACAAAAAGCGTTGAGTCATGTCATCCCAAGTGTGAATAGAATTCTTCGGGAGACGATCAAACCATTTCTCGGCATGATGTAATAGAGTGTGTGGAAAGAGTTGTAGGCGAAGCTCATCCATAGTGGCACCAGCCAACTTCATGCTCTGGGTGATTGTAATGAACTTGTCGAGGTGTTTGTTGGCATCATCATCAGGCAATCCTCTAAATGGGTTTGTTTGTACTTGCTGAATCATGTGGTGCTTCAACGAAAACTCAGGAGCGTTGATTTGCATCGGCGCAATCGGTCCTCCTCGTCCAAACATGGTTGGTTGACAAAGTTCCTCCATGGTCCGAAGATCGGGCTGTGGAAGAGCATTGTTGTTATTATTATTATTGAGGTGCGGTAGCATGTTGTTGTTGTTAACACCTGCCATACTTAAATCTTCTTGAGGCTCGGGCTCTTGATAATTAGAAGATCTAGTACGCATACACCTGAAAATGCAAAAGAAAACAAAACCAAACACAAAGACAATATATATACACAAGAAAGATAAAATCTTTTTGGATTTTTGAAATTTTTAATTTTTATGGTTTTTATGAATTTTTTAATTTTTATGATTTTTTCTTTTTTTGAATTTTTTATGCAAGAAAAATAACGTTCACAAGTGAACGGATCCCAAAAAGCAACGCGTCTCTCACAGAAAACCGTTAATCTTTACGAAAAGAGCCGGCAGCGGCGCCATTTAATAACTAAGATTTTACCCATTTAAAAAGAGATTCGTTTTAGTATGTCTCTTCGAATTGAAAAACTTGATGTTTAATGTGTGACTCAGTTGAACTTTGGTGGAACAAAGATGTGTCGTTGTAGTGTTTAAAATAAAAGGTGCAAAACAATTAAAGTAAAAGACTTTAAAGTAAATCTAAATCTAATTAAAATAAAGTGCAGGTAATTAAAAGTGCGACTAAAACTAAAGGGCAATAAAGTAAATTAACGCAAACTTAAATCTAACTAAGGCAAACTTAAAACGCAACTAAACTAAATCTTAAACTAAGGTAAATAAACTTAAAGTTCGAGCAAGGAAAAGGCGGGAAAAATAAAGTTTAAAATAAAAAGGCAAAAAACTAAAAACTGAAATTCCCTATCCGGAATAAATCCCCTATTCGGAATATTAGGCCTATTCGGAATATGTCACCTATTCGGAATATTTACCCTATTCGGAAAGTTGGTCTATTCGGAATGTGTCCCCTATTCGGAATATCAAGCCTACTCGGAATGTTTCCCTATTCGGAATATTGTCACCCTATTCGGAATAAGTACTCTATTCGGAATAAATTCCTATTCGGAAAGTTTGTTTTATTCGGAATAAGATTCCTATTCGGAATGTTGTTCTACTCGGAATATTGTCACCTATTCGGAATATTGCTCTATTCGGAATGTGTAACCCTATGCGGAATAAACCTCCTATGCGGAATAACAGTCCTAATCGGAATAAACCCTCTATTCGGAATAACCAATATTCCGAATAGACAGACCTGATAATTCTTTATTCGGAATATTTGCTGGGCTCTAATCTGGGAAGAACAGTAACTATATACCGAAGAACAAGGGAAAGAAGTTAGCACGAATTTAAACAAAAACTTAATCAAATCAACAAAAAGATTAAACCAAACTAATAACAAAACATCTAATAAGCATAAACAATCAATCCAAAACAACTAATCAAACAATAAAGATCAAAATAATCAAAACCCACTTAAATTAATCAACAAAAATTAAGAACATGAACATAAACAAATCAACACAAAGATTAAGAAAGGAAGAATGAGATTAACAAGATAAAGATAAAGCTTGACAAGAATTAAAAAGAAAAACTTACTTGAATTAAATGGTAATTAAGGTGCAAGACAAGGTAATTAAATGGACAAGTATTTAAATGTGCATAAAATAAAGATGGAAGAGCTAATTTGTCAAGTTAGCCAACAAAATGGAAAATTAACAATCCTAATCTATATATAAGGGAGGATTAGGAAGCTTCCTCCCCTTCTTCCTTTTCTCTTAATTGCGTCATTAGGTCCTTAAGCATATAGTCTTCATTAATTGCACCATTAGTCCTTTTTCCTTCTAATCTTCTTTACTTGGACTCTAATGACTTGTGGCTCGGGATTTCTTTTAAACTCGTCTTTAGTTTCTTCAATAAATTAGACTCGAGTTCTTCGGCTTTTGATAAACTTCCGTCTTTTGACTTTTTCTTCGATAAATCTTCAGAATTGGCCTTGGACTTCCGTTCTTTTTCCACTTTTGACTTCTCGACTCCGTCTTTCATCTTTTTCTTCAATAAAAGTTGTGAATGCCCGTGAATTCCCGTGTTTTCTCCACTTTTCACAATTTCGTCCTAAATTACAACAAAAACACAAACCGCGCATAATTCCGACATAAAAGACATAAAATACACGTTTTGGTCCGGTTATTATTGTAATTAAGTGGTAGAAAAGATGGGTGTTTACACACCTATCAGTGGATCTTCCTGTGAAGCGTGATCCCAAGTGTGATATGCATATACGTTTGTCTGGTATGACTGGTGATGATCTAAAAGTGGTGATATGTAATTATAACTGTTAATGTGGATTCACTTTGAACACGGGTAAAAGATCCGGAGGTCGGGGAGGATAGAAGTGGTGTTTAGCCATTTTAGTGAGAGAAACAAGTAAGAATAAAAGTGTGTTTATTCTAGTGAGAGAAAGACAAGAAATAAAATTATAAGCCTCACCCCTCCATGGAAGTATGGAGGGGTTTATATATCCCGGGACTTGGACTATTACATATGACAATATTAGTCCCTGCAAGTCCCGGCTATGAGACTAATATAATTCCGTTAGTCGCACACATTTTAAGGCTAACAATCTTCCCCCAATGTGGTGACAAACGGAATTACTTACAATGTTCCTAACAAATGCAAATACAACAAAAATATGACAGTATTAAGTTTGCTTCCAATGCTGAGAATGACACCGTTGTCTTAAAGTCTTCTAGAAAAACTTATACCCCAGTTTGAATCCTCTTTGTCTTTGCTTGTTGAGGAACCATTGTATCATGTATGAACTGGATTAACTTCCCCCCAATTCATACCACATGTCTTGAAAAGCTTTCTTCATAGACTTCTTTTTTACGAAACTTCTGAATCAGCTTCCCCCAAACCAATATCCCTGTCTTGAGCAGATCCTGTAGCTTGAGCAATCTTCTATCTTTGACATTTAAAGTGCACAGCGGAATTTTGTAGAATAAGAAGCAACCCACACCAAGTAACTACTACCTTGACATTTTTGGTCTTAATGATTATGTGTTTGGGGGAACATGTAAGAAATCAACAACAAATCTTCTCACGCTTGTAGAATACTTCCCCCTGGAAGTTGAACTAAGTACTCCAGAGTGGGAACTAAGTCTCCAAAGTACACGTTCTTCCCCCATGATGGTGACAACTCTCGGAAGCATCATCTGACGTGTACGGTTAAAATCGCGAGATGTTCTTGTCTGAAGCAGAAATCTTTGTTGACATTCGGTAGCTCAACTTGCTCGTGAGAATTGTTTGTTGATCACATCTCTACTCTTGTACTCTCTAGCTAAACTTACCAACCTCGTATTCTTTCGGCTATTTGTAGTGACCACTGGTGAAGTAAACCTGATATTCCAAACTTGAAACTGAAGTAAAATCCCCCAAATTTGTTACTTACGCTTAGCACTTGTGTTGATTGACGAACGGTGCAGAGAAACGTCTCTTAGAATTTATACATAAAAAGAGAGGTATAAGATGTAGAACACCTCTTGAAGTATCCACAACTCCCGGTGAGTGTGACACTAAGCACTATAACGTAACTCCTTAAGTGATAGTTGTCTATGTCGTCGACCATCCATCGCTTGACAGTGGAAACTAGATAAATCAAGTCTCAATCATAAATGCTGAAGCGAATCATCAATCGATAGAAGGGGTAAAAGAGGCTCGATGATGAATTGAGTAGACGCCTTCGTGATATCCCACTTCAACTTCAAATAAAATATACCAAATCTACTTCGTAATAACTTGACATTACTTTGCCCGAATACTAGCCGTTTTTGACAATTTCAGTGAATCTTAAAGGATCGTTTTGGTGTTTGTTTGTTTTTGTCGTGTTTGTCGTGTTTAGTTGTGTTTGTTGAGTATGAGTAAGTGTCGTTAACTAGGGAACCAACGATGACTAGAGAAAGAGAGGTCGTCAACGTCGTCTACTAAACTTGATTTTTCGAAAAATTAGAGTTTCAAAACGAGGGATTTCTTTGGTCTAAATGAATGAATAATCACCTCAACTGAAATAATAAATGCCCCAGTTCGAAAAAAATTTCAATCCGTTGATCATTAACGGACTTGTTCCATAGATATTTTGTAAATAGGAGCGGGAGTCCACCATTATTAGCAATTATGGTAAAGAAACATGACAATTGTTAAAAGTTAACAATCACCAACAGCCCACTCAATTTAAATTCTTTTCTAGGAGTGAAAACACAATCCGGTCCATTCCAATATGCCAAATACTCGGGATTCCTAATAAAACTAGTGCCCCAAAATTCTGGTCAGCCCAAAACGAAGATAGAATTCGTTTTGTACAACTGTTATCCCTTCGCTTTTGAGACCTCGACTTCCGGATCCGGACTTGACCATGGATCGCTTACCTGACTCTGCGATTGGCATTTATCGCCAGTTCCTTGACCATTCTGTCCTTCGGATTCCTTTCTCCACTTTCTTCTTGAACGTGATTCAGTACTTCAAAGTACACATTTCCCAGTTGGTTCCCATAGGTGTAAATAGGGTAGTGATGTTTGAACTACGTTGTTTCGGTTCGAGGATTCCCGTGTCTGTTACATTCTTTAGAGTGTTTTATAGGCTGAGTAAGCAGGGCCATTGGTTTTCCTTCGAGAGTCGAGGTGAGGGAGAGTATGGCAAATGCTTGACCGAGACCACTTCCAGCCTCAAGAAGTGGAAAACAGAGTTCTTCTTAATAGACCGTCGAGCCATACCTTTTGCTATGCCCTGGAGACATTGTGAGTCTGTTATAACTGATAAGATTCCTGCTTCGTATAACGTTTCTCATGCCAAAGCTCTTGGAAAGAAACCCGTTCTGTGTCGCCCTCCTCCTGAGGTTTTGCTTTTTCTCGCTGGTCTTTCTTTCCCCTATAGTCATCCGGAGCTGCGCCAGATACTTTTAGACGCTGACAAAAAGGTATGTTTTTGTTTTTTTCTTGTTCTTGCTTCATTATTACTTACACGGGCTTGCTTATGCTTGCCTTGCCTTTGTTTTCTTCTTCTATAGAGATGAGTTTTATGGACTTTTTGGACCTGCCTCCTTTGACGAAGGCATTGTTGACATTGTCGAACCCTATGGAGAAAATGAGAAGCCAAATCCTCGTGTGACTGATCCTTTGCATGTCGGTCAAGATATCCCTAAGTTGACACCCGTTCAGCAAGCAGTAGAGAAACCTTCGGTTTGGATCTTGGAAGCCAAGCAGAAGCATGAGAAAAATCTAAGGGTGAGGAAAACTTCTTCCGTAGCTAAGGGTAGCACGTCTAACAAGAGGGTAAAAAAGAAAAGTCGACGAACCGTTCAGTCCGACTCCAAGGCGGACTCTCAGAAAACCCATTCGACTCAACCCATAAGTGTTGCGAAGCCCCATTCTCAAGCTTCGGCTGGTGGATCTGGTCTTAAAGAGAAATCTCCCTCGATTGTGCATGTGAGTGATCATTCCTCACCTCATGCTGAGCATGATTCACAAGTTGTTGGTTAGTTTTTTACTTTCTTCCTTCTCGTCTCTTCTTGCTGTTTGCTTTCACCTTTTATTTATATATATACATGCGTATATGTACTAATCCTTTCGTATGTAACAGGAGAAGAATTTGAGCCCCCAAAGCATGTTCCGAACTGGAGGTTGAATGAGGATGTTAGAGTCAACTCCAACTATGCTGCCAAGGAGTTCCTATACAATCTTGCCACTCCTGCCGATGACCAACATCTGAAAGCAATGTCCAACTATGACATCCTTCGTCATAGCTGCCGGACCGTCGCTCAGAGCACTATTGCCGCAGCAGAGTTGATGAAGCGTTATGAGAAGCTTAACAGTGAATATGTTGATATGGCTAACTCTCATCTTGCTGAGAAAGAGTCCTTCTCCCAAGGGCGAGAATTGTTGGATCGTTTGAAAGTCTCTCATCATAAGCTTAAGGAATCTCATTCTACATGTGCCAAGAACTAAGAGGAGCTGAACCTTCGTGTTCGAGCGATTGAAGAGGAGAACGAGGCTCTCAAAAAGACCGCAGTAGAAGCAACTGAGCAACTTTCTCTTAAGAACCGTGAATTTATAGAGGTTTCTGGGAAGCTTTCTACTGCTGAGACAAACAACAAACATCTTACGGTTCTTCTTAGCCAGGCTGAAGTCGACAAGCAGATGTTAATCCGGGACGGGATCCCATGCTTGGTTAGGAAGTTCTTGGAATCTATGAGTATCGTAGGTCCCTCGGCGCAGCATGTAGCGTGGCCTTCCCTGCTGGTTTTATGAAATCCACTGGTCTCGGAAGGACTCCGGAGCAGGTGAAGAATGTGTTGTCCAAAGTCAAGAACATTAAAAGGGATGCTTTGAAGACTTGGGTTGCGGCTTGTGACGCCTTATTTGTTGCCTCGTATCCTTTCATTGAAAAGGTATCCTCTTCTTACTCTTTGTCTGTTGGTGATTTGCTACAACTAGAGCCTGAGTGTGGACCATCCTCGTCCGTGGTGAGCGAGCTTCCTTCTGCCGCAGCTTCCAACATCACTCAGAAAGATGTTGAACTATCCGAGCCTTCATCCCATAACCAAGAAGAAAAGAAGATGGACTCTGAAGCCGATGCATCTGCCCTCTGAATGTTTCTTTGCCTCTGGTATGCTGGGATAGGCTTGTAACCAAACAATATTTCCAAGTCTTGTAATAATTTCCTAACTTTTACTTTTGCTATAACATTTTTCGTGTCATGTAATGGGTGCTCGGTGGTTTAAACTTGTAACAAAACAATGCGTACTTATAATTTTCTATCTTTGAAATATATTGCATGCACTCCTTTACGTTCATATGTCTATTTTTTTAGTGGTAGATAAGTTTTATAGTACTTTGTCCTTCGGCATCGAGCCGAAAGGTTAAGTCACATGATGATGCTTAACTCTTCTATGAAGTATTCAGACACTTATGAGTGTTTTTCATAATTCACATGGGAGGACATCGGCACATGGCCGCTTTTACTTTGTCCTCCGGATTGCCACTCAGGCGCATCCCAATACTTGGTGTTTTTCTCTTATTATTTATGTGTGGGAGGACATCGGCACATGGCCGCTTTTACTTTGTCCTCCGGATTGCCTCTCGGGCGCATCCAACACTTAGAGTGTTTTTCTTTTATAGCTTATGTATGGGAGGATATCGGCACATGGGCGCTTTTACTTTGTCCTCCGGATTGCCTCTCGGGCGCATCTAACACTTAGAGTTTTTACAATTTTCTAATCCTTCGGTTAGCTACTCCGAGGATTGCAAACGTAATGACAATTTTGTTACCTAAACAAAGTGAAAATTTCATTCATTCAATTGTTTTCTTCGTTACATTGTTTTCCTTACATAAAACATTTTTGGAGATTGATTGCATGCCAGGTCCTTGGTATCTCACGTTCGTCCATAGTCTCAAGCTTGCACGAACCATTTTGGTATGCTTCTTTTACCCTGTAAGGGCCTTCCCAGTTGGGACCAAGCTTGCCAATCTTCTCGACCCTACTGGCCTCGTTTCGTCGATAGACAAAATCACCCACTTTGAAGTTGCAAAGTTTCACCCTTTTGTTGTAATATTGTTCAACTTTTTTCTTGTACTTTGCTTCTTCAATAGCTGCGGTTTCTCGCCGCTCCTGCAACAAGTCCAGATTCAGCCAGAGCTCTTCCTCATTGTTGTCTTCGTTGAACAGGAGGGTTCTTGCGGATGAGACTCCCATCTCGGTCGGGATCACTGCTTCGCTCCCATACGTCAAGCTGAATGATGTTTCTCCATTACTTGTTTTTAACATTGTCCTATGGGCCCATAACACATGAGGGAGTTCATCGACCCACCCTATCAGGTTCCTTCCTAACCGGGCTTTGAGTCCATGCATCAGAGACTTATTGGCCCTTTCAACCAAACCATTGGCTTGCGGATGAGCGACGGCGGTGTTCATTTGCTTAATTCCCCATTTCTCACACCATTTTCTCAATGTTCCTTCCACCAATTGCTTTCCATTATCTGTTACAATAACCCTGGGTAGTCCGAACCTGCACACGATATTCTGCCAAGCAAACTTCTTTACCTCCTTCCCGGTCACTCTTGCCAGAGACTTTGCTTCTATCCATTTTGTGAAGTAGTCGATTGCCACGATTACAAATTTCACATTTCCTGGAGATCCATCGATTGGTCCTAGGATGTCCATTCCCCATTGGTAGAAGGGCCATGGTGACATGATGGAGGTCAATTTTGTCTTTGGAAGCCTTGACACCGGTCCATGTATCTGACATGCATCACACTTGGAGATTTCCTCCCATGTATCTTGGTGCATAGTGGGCCAGTAATACCCTTGTCTCATGATCTTTGCTACCACCGACCTTGTGCCAGAGTGCATTCCACATGACTCCTCATGGACTTCTCTGATGATGTAGTTGGCTTGAACCGGACCCACACACCTTAGCATTGGGGATAAATAGGACTTTTTGAACAGCACATCATTTTCTATGGTATATTGGCTTATCTTTACTCTCATTGCCCTGGCTTCATTAGGGTCTTGTGGCCATATGCCCTCTTCCAAGCATTTCCGAATGGGTGTCATCCAGTTTTCCCCTTCCTCTTGCACTATGTCATTCACTTCTTGAGCATCTATTGACAGGGACTCTAGGATTTCCACTAGGATTTCCACTAGGATTTCCTTGGTGAGGTGGTTGAACGTCACTGATGCAAGTTTGCTGAGGACATCTGCCTTTTGGTTCTTGGTTCTTGCCACATGCATGATACTGAACTTTGTGAAGCATGTGATGATTTATTTGGCTTTGGTTAGGTACTTCATCATTCTATCATCACTGGCAACAAATTCCCCATTTAGCTGACAAGCCACAAGCTTAGAGTCTACTTTGGCTTCTAGAACCTTTACTCCCATTTTCCTTGCTAGCCGCAACCCAGCTAATAATGCCTCATATTCTGCTTCGTTGTTGGAGCAATTGAAATGGAACCTTAAATCATATGTAAACTCCATCTCTTCTGGGTTAGTCAACACCAGACCAGCTCATGCTCCTTTCGATCTGGATGCTCCGTCGGTGTACAACGTCCAAGCTACCTCCGGCTCTACTTGCTCGTTGATTTCATATATTTCCATTTTTCCTTCCTGGCCTAGAGGTGCTTCGTTGAGGAAGTCCGCCAAAACTTAACCCTTGACTGAGTTCCGTGACACATAGAATATTTCATACATTGCCAGCTCTACAGAGTACTTCGCCAACCTTCCGGAAGATTCAGATTTTCCCAATATTTGTTTCAACGGTTGGTCGGTTATGACATGGATGTCATGTGCCTCGAAGTATCTACGGAGCCTCCTTGAAAGGTGTAGCAAGGCGAAAGCTAGCTTCTCTAATGTTGAGTACCTTGTCTCGACATCATGTAGCGTTCTGCTTACGTACCAGACTGGTTTTTGGATGCCTTCTCTCTCTACCAGTAGAACTCCACTTACTGCCTCTTTTGACGCGGCTAAGTACACATATAATACTTCATTCTTCCATGGTGATGCTAACGAAGGGAGTTCCATAATTACCTTTTTTAGCTCTTGAAAGGCCTTTTCTGCCTGTTCCGTCCATTGGTACTCTTCCTTATTTTCTTTTGTTATGTTTTTTAGGGTTTCGAAAATGGAAGCGATCGTTCAGCTGACCTGGACAAAAAACGATTCAAAGCTGCTAGTTTTCCACTAAGGGATTGCATTTCCTTCCACGTCCTGGGTGACCGCATCTCTGAGATGGCCTTCGTCTTCTTAGGATTCGCTCGGATTCCTTCCGAAGTCACCATATATCCTAGGAACTTCCCTTATTCGACCCCAAAAGAACACTTCTTTGGGTTGAGTTTCATGTTGATTTTTCTTAAATTATCAAACATTTCCCTGATTTCTTCAATCATCTTCTCTTCAGTTTTGCTCTTAATCATCAGATCATCAACATAGGCTTCTAGGTTTGTTCCTATTTGTGACCGGAACGCCGAGTCTACCAATCGTTGGTATGTGGCTCCAGCATTCTTGAGCCCAAAAGGCATTTTGGTATAATAGAATGTACCTTCATCTGTATAGAAAGCCGTCTTCTCCTCGTCTTCATTGTCCATGAGCACTTGGTGGTATCCCTTGTATGCATCGAGAAAACACTTGAACTTAAAACCCATGACCGAACCAATCTTGACATCGATGCCGGGTAGGGGATAATAATCCTTAGGGCAGGCCGAGTTAAGGTTTTTGAAATCAATGCACATTCGCCAATCGCAACATCTCTTTGGACTGCTCGGCTTTTTTCTTCACCCAACGTTCTCCTTTTTTGGGCCACAGGTGTTCTGACCGGATCCACATTTAGCGAGTGTTTGATGATTCTCTTAGGGACTCCCGTCATATCCGACGGCTCCCAAGCGAACACGTCTGTGCTATTCTTTAGCAGATCTATCAGCTGTAACCTACATTTCTTTGTGAAAAGCCTTCCAATGGATACCAATTGTTCCGGGTAATCGGGATGAATGATGACTTGTTCTGTCATCCCTCCTTCGACCCATTCATGCTCATTGAACTTTTCAAAAGCAACCCATTTTTCTAACTCCTTGCCTACGGCCGTAGCTTTTTCCTTTGCTATTTTTTGACCATCTTCAATTACCCTACATTCAAAGATCGATCTGGATGTAGTTTTCAACGTGGCGATGCCACTAGGAGTGGGAAACTTCATTGCAGAGTGTATGGTTGAAGGCACGACTCTTAACTTTTTAATGCCGGTTCGGCCAAGGATGATGTTGTATGGGGACGGAGCTTTAATCACACAAAAGGTCATTGTTATTTTTCTTTCCATGCCATATGATCCAAATGTTACCTCCAACTCGATTTTTACCAATGGTTGGGTTTCCTCTCCCGAGAAACTTAGAACTTTGACAGGGTCAGGGGTCATCCTTCGCCTTATATCCGAATCCAAATTCATGAAGCAATGTTCAAACATTACCTCCATGGTTTCACCTTCATCGACAAACACGCGCTTCACTCAATAACCTTCTACTTCTGCTTCAAATATCAAGGGATCATCTGAAGCCTCAGCTTCGGTGACCGGAGGGAAGTATATTGGGACATTCATCCAATCAACTTCGATCTGGCATACCTCTTTTCGCTTCGTACCACAATACTTACTGCTTATCATGTTTATTGTTTTGTCCTTGTATTCACCTCCTCCATTTCCTCTTCCCTGATTACCCTTGTTCACTTTTTCCCTCAAATCTTTGACCAGATGGTTCAGCTTTCCAGATTCGAGTGCTGCCTCTAACTGTTTTCTCAACTGATGACAATCATTTGTGAGGTGACCCTTTTCCCTATGGTAATCACAATACTTATCCATGTTTTCTGGGCGCACCATGCCCTTTGTGGGTGGGGGTTGAGGTAACTGAATCTGTAACTCAGTTGCTAAAATTTCTTTGGGAAATTTTGTCAACGTCTCTAGACCAGATCGTTGATACTGATTCTTCTTTGGTTTGGTTGGTGGGAGATATGGTGAATATGCAGACTTTGGCCTGTAGTCATTTTTGTTTTTTTTTGCGGTTGAAATTCTTTCCGGAGAAGTATTCGTCATCCTTTATACCATTTCCTCCTCTTTCACTTCCTTCACCCTGCGGTAACTCAGTGTTCCTATAAGCCTCTTCGGACTTAGCAAAGTCATCTACCCTTCTGAACATTTCAGCTACAGTTTTTGGTTCATCGTCGGAGGAACGCCGAGACAGTTCTGGGCACTTAGCTCCGGCTGTAAAGGAAGAGATTTTCATGAGTTCCGGAACCCCTTGTATGTAACTGGCTTCATCAGTCCACCTTTCTTTGAACACTAGGAGCGACTCATTAGCCCTCCTCACGATACTGGTGATCTCCATGGGGATCCTGTGACTTTTCCTTCTCAAGGCGAACCTTTCTAGGAATTGATCCCTCAGGTCATCCCAATGTCCTATGCTGCCTGGCGGCAATCTTTCAAACCATCCTCCCGCTGCCCCGTCCAACGTCTGCTGGAAAAATCTGCACCATACCGGCATGGGCCATTCTCCTGAGTTGGCCGCACCGGCGAAACGTGTTATATGATCATTCGAATTTGTGGCTCCGGTATACAACTTCAGTGTTGCCGGAAGGATGTGCTTTGGTGACGAAAATTGAATAATCTTCCTGGGGAACGGTGAGGAGACGACATCCGTGAATGGTTTTTGTAGCTCTTCGGCTGACATGTCTGTAGGTTTGTGAGTTTTGTAGCTTCAGGTCTCTCCCTATGAGCATCTCGCGGCTCATCGTCGAAGACCAACTTAATAGGCATAAGAGGTTCTTGCCCAACGGCATTATAACGTCCGACCAAATTCCTCAAGTCACTCACGCTATCAAGGATTTTCTTCTGTAATGTGGAAGGTGTTTCTGTTTCTCCTCCCCCGGTGGTATTATCACGCTCTGGTGAAATGGTTAAAGGAGACCCGCTACCCGAAGGCCCCGGCATTGTTAGCTAGTTGGAGATTCGAGTTTAGGGTCCTACGGATGGCGCCAAATGTTGAAACAAATTTTCGCAGGCACTGGGCCCAAGGATATTTAGCTTCGGTCTCGTGTAGGATATGCTTGTAGGATTGGCCTACCCTGCAATAATAGAACGCACGTTAGCTCGCCCCAAGTGTGAACCCGAGACCAAGCTCCGACGTGAAAGTAGGTAACTATCACAGGAGTGGTATCCGGTGTGGAATACCGGAGGAATACTATTAAGTAGAAGTAAATGTGGTGTACTGTGTGTTCTTGTGTGTAGTAAATGCTTTGGGGTATTTATACCCAAAGTTTAAGGCATACCTGGTTGTGTAGTCACGTCATCGAGACATGCGCTATGAACAGTACCTTGTGGTCAGAAACATTGTAAAGCAGGCGGCGGATCATGGCTGGATCCATTGGATAAAGCCTTGCATGTTGGGTAAAACGAGGTCTCCCAAGATATGGGTGATCTTGTATGTTGTCTCTCTCCTACGTGGCAATTGCCTCGACGGTAGTGGCATGCCTTCGGCCATGTGTCGGAGACATACGTGAACAATCAGAGTTGAAAAAGTTTCTCCGAAAATTTGCTTCAACAATAAACAATCAAAATGTAAAGGACTTTTCTGGATCTCGTAACTTACGAGGATAGTCCTAGATCAACTATTGTAAAGTGTTTTCATCATACACTAATCAGGGAGCTTAATGTTGGTTACTTGTTAAGAATAAAAAAATATATCAACCAACTGGCTTAACTTAGTTGGACATCGAGATTTCACTAAATGGAATCTTTGAGGAAGGTTTCCTAAATGTATTGGATTTAAGACTTGTCAAGGGCTCTCAGACGAAGCGGATAAAGAGTTAAACATAACTAGGTGAGAGCTCGAAAAAGATATTTTATCATTTGAATGTCATTGCACGACTCGATCCACTACCACTAACATTTGCTGTTCTAAAAAAATAAAAAATAAAACATATCACTAACAATCATAAAGTCAATTCTTCAAATTCATCATGATTTTTACACGACTAAAAAGTCTTGGTTAGGTTAAAAAAACAAGATCTATGTGTTTTACCAAGCTAATTAAAAAGCTTTAGGTGTCTAAAGAATTGTCTTTAGACAAATAGTATTAGAGTTGTAGCTTATGTTATAAGCTAAAATCTAAAGCCAGTATTTTTATTTATTTATTTGACGAATTAGTTCGTATTATTAAAGTAAAATCACATAAAAAATTGACAAAAATATTATATCATATTAGTTCTGTTAAGAAAAATATGTATACAAAAAAAAACTGATATGACACTGATGTAATAGTGATAACCGCGATTATGATGCTCCCTCATTACACTCGAAGCTCTCAGTGTAGGTGAGTTATAAGTTGGCTAGTGACTATAACACTAGCTCCACACCAAGTTGTTTGACCTCACGTCAAACTTGACAGCTAACATTATAAGTTTTTTCATCCACGCACTCTGTTGAGACAAAACCAAGACCACGACTTAGGGCTTAGGGTTTAGAATTGGAGCTAACCACTTAGTTTCTTTCTTAAATGATGTCTCATCCAAAAACATTTTACAATAACGTGAGCCTTTTGACTCCGAGGTAGATAATGCTCTAACTAAGTTATAAGCATATGATGTTACTTAGAGGCGGACCAATAGCTTAGGTTTGGGGTGACGGCGTTCTTCATGGCTAAACCAAAATGATAAGATTACAGTGTAATTTTTCTTCAATTTCAAGTGTTTAATTAAAATGCTTTCACTCGAAACTCAAATTTCTTTCTACTCTCACAATAAAGTCTAACATTTAACACCCGAAAACTTAAAATAGCTCCATTTATAAGTTAAAATACTTGATTTTTTTTCGAATTTTAATTTTTTCGTTTTACAGATATCAAATTTCTTTCTTTGCCACTTATTATTCAGTTTCCTACGTCCGTCACTGATGCTACGCTGTTACCTTTTGTTAATAAGCTTTTAGGCAAGAAAAAGATTGTTGTCGTTACAACCAAAGTTTGATGTTTTTTAACGTAGTCAAAATCGGATCATTGTCCAAAAGAATATTCTTAAAAGAAACGAAAAGTATCTCCCACCCATACCCATTTTTCGCCACACCAACCAAGTAATTAGCCATTAATCACCTGCCACGTGTCATCCCATTTGTGGAAATACTACGCGTGTACTCATGTACATTTACCAAAAATGCCTAGCGCAAAATAATTAACGATATGTTAAATGATTCGGTGGTCGAACTGATAGTCCATGACTTGACCGACTTGACCTGATGATCGAATTAGTGAATCAGTGACTAGGTTGACCCGATGGTAAAACCCGTGACTGTGAGCTAATGACTCAACCAGATTAACCCGACAGTCGCATCAGTAAAGCTGCCTGCAATGAACAGGAGAGCTTTGGGACTCCACCTTCTTTTCAGTTTTCACTACACATTGCTTTATAAAATAAGCTGCCTGCAATGAGCAGCATCATGAAGCTGCTTATTCAAAATAGCTTATAAAGCTGCTTCTTCAAGATAGCTTATTACACAAAGAAATAATCTTAAAAGCTATTTAGTTAATCCTGCTTGCCGTAAATAACAAAAAAGTGATCATGCCTGATAACTTAATCGATATAAAAAGTATTATACAAGTATTAACTAACCCGAACCTCAAAGTATCCAGCCTACGAGAACTTGACAAAACTAAAAGTATGAACAACATCACTCCATGCCAGAATCAACCATTTATGTAAGTAAGCCATAGATGGCAAGTTGGCAACTTAAGTAGCAAGCGAAATATCGACAATCAAAAGTTATCTAACCAACAGTGCATAGCAAGAAACGTGCTTTACTTGGCGCTACTTTGGGAAATGGCAATATTGGCAACATATGTATCAGGTGAACGTACACTCGGATACTTATTGGTAGTGGTTTGGGGCTATGTTCAGCTGCTAACTGTAAAATCTAGGCTTAAACTTGGCTCGGGTTGTGATCGAGTAGCTAGCTCAACTTACTTGGGCCACTCAAACTGTTGAACTGAACCATACTAGCTGTGTGACCACTGATTTGAATAACGGAACTGCAGACCCTATGTAAAAATATGAGGCGAATACCAAGTTCAGAGACCATTAAAGACATATAACAGTTGCGGCATCTGAGGTAAAGCCGTGAACACCTACAAAGCCAATGTCCAGATGCTGTTACCCAAAGAATCGCAGTACTTTCTTCTCTTGACGAGATTAATAAATTTGGCTATCCGGTCCAAATCTTGGAATACAAATGCATATGCAACTTAGAAGATATGAGTTAAGCAGGTGTTAAACCGTAAACTTAACAGGCGTACACATCCTACCTATCTAATGCGCACCCAATCTGCGTAACCCTTAAACAGAATTTTAACGCAGCTTTTAGATATTTGTTACCAAAACATGAGAGCTTCGGAACGTTATTTAAAACGTAGCGTAACATTTTGACTTTAAAACTTTTTGAGGGGGTGTTTGGGACTGCTTATTAAACCTTCTTTTATCTAGATTGCTAAAATAATCCTTTAGCAATAAGCATCTTGGCTTATTCACAGTAGCTTTATCGCTGCAATTTCAAGCTAGCTGCTTGTTCGAGATTTATTTCACGCAGAAGTAATCTTAGAAACAATTTCAATAAGCAATCCCTAACAATCTAAAAGTTTCTGAAACACTATTAGAAACGGCTTATCGTCTTATATGTAGAGAACAGATTAGAAACACGTCATGAAACTCTAATTTTGCATTAAGTAAGCAGCGAATAATTCATAAACATCAAAGGGAACAGTAAAAACATTGAAAAAAAAAAAAAAAAAGGACACACATGCAGCAGTACGTAAACTTGAAACCCGGCACTAGTGTAGAACGTACATTCCGTTTACTCTCATCTGGCCAGGAATCTGGAGAGGGTACGAACGCTGGGAGGTCAGGGACACGGGGACGCTACATTGGGGGAGGGAGGCAATACATCACGGGATCCCAATGTAGCAACTCAACAATTTGTTCCTGAGTGTATGATCCTGGGCTAGGTTGCTCATCTTCTTCAAGACGCTTACGTAGTTGTGCTATATTATCTCTCGAATTTCTTGTATTTCTCTGTAAACAATCTTGTCCACTTCCGATTTAGAAAGATTATATCTATCTCTTGCTGCATCAACTCCCCAACCAAGAACAGTTAGGATAATGTGAATGTTATCCTTAACGACTTGTTCGTCGGTGTATGATTGGGCTAGGTGTCCCTTACCGACCATCGTCGTGTCCTCTTCTTCTTGCAGACGCTTCTGTAGGGTTGTTATATCATCTTGAAAGATATTTACTTCATCTTGAGAGCGGTTTATTTCTCTGAAAACTAAGTTTTTTAACTTCTGATTTAGGGAGTATATAAGTTGCTGCATGTATTCCCCGAGCGCGAACTATTTGCATCGCTCTAGACTCCTGAATAGCCTTAAGAAATATAAGTCGAAAATAAGCCAAATTTCGGCTTATATTTAATAAGCCTCAATTTTGTAGCTTATCTCGAGACTTTCGGCTTATATAAATTTACATTATCATAATAAACTTATATAAGCTCGTAAGTCTAAAAAAAGACAAACTTTGGGGCTTATGAAAAATAAGCCCATTTCGCCATAAGTCTAAAAAAGACACATACATTAGGGCTTATGAAACATAAGCTCATTTCGACTTATGTTTCGTAAGCCAGAACAAACACCCCCTATTATCTACTGTATATTCTTTTTTTCTTTGGAATAATTTGTAACGTTGAAGGCCACAAAATAACGGGCGGAGATGTAAGATTCACCTTGTTTATTTTGCGGCAATCGTTATTTTGTGCGTCAACTTATAACTAAAAGAAACTAACCAAAACAAATGGACAACAAAAATGTGGTCACTTTGCCATTACATTGTAAAATATGCCACTCGGGCTACAACAAACAAACAGACCGGCACAACTCCCGGCTTAGACAAGAATTGTGCCGAGACCAATACAAACAAAGCAAAGCTAATCCTCAGAACTTAACCTCTCTCGACCAACAATTCTATACCCCCTTCCTGCCACCTGACATAACGACCCCAACAACAACAAAAGCCGGCTTTACTAAACCAATGCTACACTTGCCAAAAATTTCATAGTTTTTCTAATCAGAAAGAAATGATTGCGCCTCACACGGATGAACTGTCTTCATCCATAGCAAAAATCTGGTAAAGAATATGCCTAATTCTAACTCACATCTCTACGCCCAAAACTGCAAAAAACCTCCCAATCACGGATGATGCCCCAGTCAAAGCACCAATGCAACTTTCTCATGAGATACGACCGAAGAATAATGAGCAATGAGAGGCTCGTAGTGATCACCCCCTGCTCCACACCAAGCTGCATTAAAATTTCAACATCCGTTAGAATTTCAGAAGATAAAAAGAATTCAACCCCAAAACAATATATCCTTTTACCGGAAATTTCAATTAGATATATATAACGTGTAAGGTAAATTGTTCTAATACCTGTTCCTTTCATGAAGAGGAAGAAAGGTGGTCCACAGATTTCGCTCCTTGGACGGTGTGGAAGGAAAAAGACACAATTATCTTCGTCGACCATAGCATCCGAACCATGTGCTTGCACCTGTATTCAGTAGATCCAATGAAAAAGCTGTAAGCACATATGCTCCACAAATCATAGTCATAAGCTAATTCACGAAGGCATGTCATTTTTGAAAGCTTTGACAACATATTTGACTTAAAAAACCAAGCGAAAACCTCAAAGTCGAAATTGCACCACATATAAAAAGTCGTAAAAGAAGAGAGCATACCACATAAATTTCTCTTTTGAACTCAGTAGCAAGACATTCAATTGCTATATCATCGCCAAAAGCTGCAGCATGGCCTTCCCTATTCTCGTCTACAGTTAATAGACCTTCCTCGGTATATTGCAAAGTAACGATGTTGTATTCGTCGTCTGGGGACCCAGATATCGACATATACTTTGCCCAGTTTTCACCGTTGTCCACTGCAATACACCTCTCCTTATAAATAGATTCCGCCGCCAATTCTCTGAAAATCAACGCCGAATACATTAATCGACACATTCAACTATAAATACAGATAAAAGATGCCACCATAACAAAAACCAAGCGTAACCACTATAGCTCGTAACCAATGCATATCAAGATCGAAATACTTAATATCTAGAAAAACAAATAAAAAGATCGAGTTTTTAATACCTTTGCATACCAAGATTAACCAATTCATTAATCTCTTGATCCAAAGACCCCCTATCATCTTTTTTCGCCAACATTTTCACCTCCTGAACAAAACTAACCCCCCACCCCGTTTTCAAATCAGGCGAATACAAATGCTTGATCACCTCATCAACCTCCCCATTTCTGACGTCATCGAGAAACCTCTTAACCGCTCTCTTTCTCACCTCTGTCGCTGTTATCTTCAACCCCATGGCTTTCTTTGACGCCGTGAACAGACAGTTACCATCTGCTGCCACGTCACCACCGTGACTCAGCCTGATCACAGCTGCCAAGTCAATTGCCATGTCAGCATCTTTATAAAACATATTACTACCTAATAAAACAAATGCAAAATAAGCCCATAAATTTCAAAGCAAGCCAGAAAACAATGGCTTGTGAAATATAAGCCCAAATTTCATTTGATTTCGGCTTACATTTTTATAAGCCCTAACTTTTCGGATTTTTTTAAAGACTTATAGTCCAAAATAAGCCATATTAACTATGGGTTATGAAACAAAAGCCCAAATTTCATTTGATTTCGGCATATAAACTAGACTTACGGGCGTAATAAACTTGTATAAAGCCCACAAGTCTAAAAAATAAGCCAGAAAACTACAGCTTAAGAAATATAAGCCCAAATTTCATTTGATTTCGGCTTCTATTTGATAAGCCCCAATTTCATGGCTTATTTGAAGATTTATGGGCTTATATAAGTATATCAGTAATAAACTCATATAAGCCCATAAGTTTCGAGATTAGCAACGAAAATCGGGGTTATGATATATAAGCCGAAATCAGCTTATTTTTTGATTATATTTTATAAACCAAAACGAACACCCCCTAATAACAAATGCAAACTAATACAGTATCAAATCAAGATCCATATTAAGCCCCAATTTCTTAGCTTATTAGATTATTTGATTTCGGGCTTATATTAAGATAAGCCCCAATTTACCGGCTTATATCAAGACTTATGAGCTTAACAAATACAAATCAAGATTCAACTTTTTAATAAAGAATAGCTTATATTAAACAGATCCACGCCACCTGCCACGTCAATATAAGCCCAAAAGTATCAAAATAAGCCAGAAAACTACGGCTTATGAAATATAAGCCCAAATTTCATTTGATTTCGGCTTATATTTCACAACCCCTAATTCCTCGGCTTATTTTCATAATAAATTTATATAAGACCACAAGTCTCAAAAATTGGGGCTTATGAAAAATAAGCCCAATAAGCCCAGATTGGGATTATATTTCATAATCCAAAACAAACACCCCTCAAGATTCAAATTTCTAAACACATCAAATTTTAGCTTATGAAAAAATAAGCCCAATAAGCCCAGATTGGGATTATATTTCATAATCCAAAACAAACACCCCTCAAGATTCAAATTTCTAAACACATCAAATTTTAGCTTATGAAAAAAAAAGCCCAATAAGCCCAGATTGGGATTATATTTCATAATCCAAAACAAACACCCCTCAAGATTCAAATTTCTAAACACATCAAATTTTAGCTTATGAAAAAAAAAAACCCAATAAGCCCAGATTGGGATTATATTTCATAATCCAAAACAAACACCCCTCAAGATTCAAATTTCTAAACACATCAAATTTTAGCTTATGAAAAAAAAAAAAGCCCAATAAGCCCAGATTGGGATTATGTCTCATAAGCCAAAACAAACACCCCTCAAGATTCAAATTTCTAAACACATCAAATTTTAGCTTATGAAAAATAAGCCCAATAAGCCCAGATTGGGATTATATTTCATAAGCCAAAACAAACACCCCTCAAGATTTAAATTTCTAAACACATCAAATTGGGGCTTATGAAAAATAAGCCCAATAAGCCCAGATTGGGATTATATTTCATAAGCCAAAACAAACAGCCCTCAAGATTCAAATTTCTAAACACATCAAATTTTAGCTTATGAAAAAAAAAAGCCCAATAAGCCCAGATTGGGATTATATTTCATAATCCAAAACAAACACCCCTCAAGATTCAAATTTCTAAACACATCAAATTTTAGCTTATGAAAAAAAAAAAGCCCAATAAGCCCAGATTGGGATTATGTCTCATAAGCCAAAACAAACACCCCTCAAGATTCAAATTTCTAAACACATCAAATTTTAGCTTATGAAAAATAAGCCCAATAAGCCCAGATTGGGATTATATTTCATAAGCCAAAACAAACACCCCTCAAGATTCAAATTTCTAAACACATCAAATTGGGGCTTATGAAAAATAAGCCCAATAAGCCCAGATTGGGATTATATTTCATAAGCCAAAACAAACAGCCCTCAAGATTCAAATTTCTAAACACATCAAATTTTAGCTTATGAAAAAAAAAGCCCAATAAACCCAATAAGCCCAATAAGCCCAGATTGGGATTATATTTCATAATCCAAAACAAACACCCCTCAAGATTCAAATTTCTAAACACATCAAATTTTAGCTTATGAAAAAAAAAAGCCCAATAAGCCCAGATTGGGATTATATTTCATAAGCCAAAACAAACACCCCTCAAGATTCAAATTTCTAAACACATCAAATTTTAGCTTATAAAAAAATAAGCCCAATAAGCCCAGATGGGCTTATTTCATAAAAATCCAACATTTTTTTATAAAAAAGAAATGCCACGTCACCTGCCACGTCATCACCACCATCATCTTTCTTATTCTTCTTCCACAAGATCCCCTTATTCTGAAGCTTCTTGAGATGTGTCCTCTGAAAAGGCTCCAAACCTGGTACCTCATCCCATGATGACGTCACCACCGATCCAACCGGAGATGCCACGTCAGCAACGTTTTCTTGATTACTATTCAAAAACGGGTCTTTCCATGGAATCGAATCACAGATTAGCTTACCCATTTGTACGAATTACACAACAACGTTAACCAATCAAAAACGGGTAATTGGCTGGATGAAATCAAAATCAAAAATATGGGTTTTGATTGGAATGAAATGAATTGTTCAACAACGTTAACCAATTAGATTGAAACTAGGTAAATCAAAAACGGCTAATTGGCTGGATGAAATCAAAATAAAAAATATGGGTTTTGATCGGAATGAGATGAATTATACGAAACTGGAAACCAATTAGGTTAAAAGTGAGGGAATCAAAAACGGGTGATTGGGTCGATGGATTTGGAATTGAAAATATGGGTTTTGATTGGAACGAGATGAATTATACGAAACTGGAAACCAATTAGGTTAAAAGTAAATGAATCAAAAACGGGTGATTGGGTCGATGGATTTGGAATTGAAAATATGGGTTTTGATCGGAACGAGATGAATTGTACGAAGATGGTAACGAATTAGGATGAAATGAGAGAATGAAGAAACGCCTAAATTTTTAGAGAGAGAAATGGGAATGTGTGTGTTTTGGTGTGTGTGAGAGAGAGAGAAGAGGGAAATGGGGTTAACGGGTAGATGAGGGAAGGGGATGGACACGTGGCGGTTTCTGGTTATTTGACCGTTTGAGCCTCTTTTTAACTTTTTATTTGGTCACTAGACGAGTACCCGCGCATAGCGGCGGAAAGTTCTAACGACCAATAATTAACGTTATGCGATTCGTACCCAATTAAGCCTATTCGGCTACTCAGGTCAAAATTTGTGTTCAAATTATTCGGGTCAATCTAAGTAACCCGAATACAAGCAATGTAAGTTGTAGACATACCAATGACAAATAAAGCGCACACAAGCAAAAAATCAAGATCTTCACAACTTGATCAACATAATTAATTGGTGTAAGCATTAGTCTTATCAATCTTTGGCGCACAACCTCATAAATGACCACTAATATACCTATTTATCCGACAAGATAAGTGAACCAGTTATATGTACACTACAATAATAAATGAGACTAAATAGTCATTCCAAGTTAGCTTAACTTGTTTCAACCCATGCTGGAAGCTACCGATTCTTAACCACTCATACGATTATTGCACTATGATGTAGATCTTGCCGCCACAAGACCGACGACAAGTCCTAGATAAACAAACTGGGTGTTGCCCTTTGATGCATATAAGTAATCACCATACAAACAAATAACCATAACCGACAAGAGGAGGTTATTCAACAAGTCTACAAAAGAAAAAAAAAATGAAAAAGAAATCAGTTTCCATCTGTGTGTATGAAGATACCATATCGACCGTACCACCAGACGCCATTTTGAGCACTTTAACGGTTATATTGAATAACCTTGCAAACATGACACACAAGTTACCGTTTTCTCCCCATTCGCATATGCAAATTGCATACTCAGGAATCCGGGTTCCATATATGATATAGATCCTCATCTACCCGATCAACAACTTTGACCGATTCACCTTGTGTGATAAGAGTGTTTTGTACCGTTCTTGACTTACGCCGTTATATAAAATCAATTGCCCATTCGTCTATCGGGTAACTGTGAAAAGTCATCATTTCCCTCGTACTATTCAAGCCAAAAGTAGGAATGCATTTTAGTACTGAGTTTACCGACTTGTTAGAGTCGGTCTCGTCTTCTAGGAACCTGATTTTTAACTGGTAGTGATAAAATTCAAGAGCTGTGGAACTCCAAGGCTAGCAATTGCGTCGTTTTCGAGGCAGTGATCCAAGAACTTGAAAAAAACAACTATTTTTGATGGGTTTATAGTAACAAAATGCCCAAGGCCATTTTATGAAAATATATGTTACTTGTGCCTTGCTAATATTGAACAACTCTCACTGTTGTAATTTGTAAACTCGAAGATTTGCTGAAACAACATAATTACTTACGATTCATAAGAGCATACAAATTAAGAACACAAAATTACAAAAAGTCACAAGTAGAAATTAGATTCAATAACACAAGGATGATATAATTACTACATAATCACATACAAATTATGGTCTTATTGTCTATGAGCAATAACAATGTACTTACTGATTTTTATTATCGTTTCTTCCTATATTAAAACAATTAGAACACAAATACAAAACATTGAAACAAAACTTAACAAATACAAACGTGTATTCGAGTAATAGAGGAATGATAATTTTTTCTATGTTCTCTTGCTGCTTGCAAAGAAGATTGTGATTGGAAAACTTTTATATAAAAAAGAACGAGATGTTCGCTGCCTGCGCTTCGCTGCGGGGCATTTGTTGACCTTTTTTATGTGTCATTCTCTGTAAATGTTTTTAACCTTGCTACGAAACTATCTTTTGTGCTCTACGCATGTGTTGAAGCAGAACCTTAATTATTGCCATTGAAAGTAACTCGAAAAAAGTTGGTGGTTCCATATGACACCAATCAATAAACTTTGCATATAAATAGTCTCTAGATTCACGAGAATGTATAAACGTATCTTGCCAAATATTACAAAGAACCACTAATATAGTGTGCATCTACTTGCAAAGAACATATATCAGATGGTTGGTTATTATGTACATCTATTTAGGAGTAATAGAATACTTATTTTCATATTGGTGTAATTATCTTCCTAATGTGGTAAGTTTTGTGACCAATGACTCTAGGGATTGGATGAATAACCAAAGTGGCTTGACATAACATGCACTTCATACACTTGTTTTATCTCTCTGGTGGCCTTGATCCTTTAATATGATGTTGAATTTAATACCAGTCATTACATTTTAAGGGAACCGACCAGAAATGTTTAAAATGGGTTCATACTTGTGATACCTATATATGTGTTTTCAAAACATATGCATATAGGAAATATGAATGTACTATTCAATCAGGACAAAAATTTGAGTCGTCTCCACAGGGAGGCTTACCCCGTGTACTCCTCCGATGTCAATGAAATCTCTTTGATAAAGATGCAAAGTAGTCGCTTTACCAACACATATTTTCATAAGATATTCAAGTTTACATATGTCGTTGTCAAGATAACTCCTAATATTTCACACACAAATATGTAAATGCGCGCAAAGTAAAAAATAATGAGATAATAGAGAAACAAACTTACTTCTCCTTGGTAGTAAAATGGTAGCTCATACTGCAGAAAAAAGACGTACAATGAATAAGCATTAGATTAGTATTCTCATTTGTGTTATACCAATTACAACATAAAAAACCAAGCTTACCATTCCTCGTTTATGATCTTTTCCTCTTTTTCTCCTACCAGGAAAATAATCTTGATAGTAAACATTATGAATATAATTATTATACAACTATTCCAATAACCATGAATGACTTAAGATATGGGGGTTTTCCTGTACAATTTTTAAGCAGCAATTGTGAGTTGAACAACTGACATTTAATAACCGACACCTTAGCAAAAAGTTAGAAAAAAGCTAGAAACGCACCTGCAAAAAGTATCAGGTGTAGTTTGGCCAATCAAAGACTATGATATTTGGCTTGACAGTAGATGTGGGGTTGAAAAATCCAGTGTTGTATATTATTGTATCAGCTCTCGTCATCCTTTATTTCACCCAATTCCGGAATACATGCCAAAAGGCCAAATACCCGTAAAAGCATTCAAAATTCAGTTTCTTAATTAAACATGAGATATATTCGTCATGGCAGCTTAAGAAGTTAGCCCCGCCACAATGCGAATACTATCATCTTATAAAGACAATAAAAACAGATGCCAAACTCCCAAATACAAATGGCATCAGCAAGGTAAGTTGCCAAAGATAATCAAAACCCTCAGTAATTTTAAAATTTAAGAAAACTAAAAAGAAATACCTCAAACCCTTAGCTGCTAACAGTGTCTTCTCACAACCTGTCCTGTATTTCTAATGGCAAATGCTAGAACCACAAAAGGATTCATACAAAAAACTTTACAAAATGAGTTGTCATAAAATGAATGGCATTTCAATTTCACTTTTATCTTCTCTCTCTCACATACATCCAATAATATGCATGACACATCATTATGTGGATAACTTTTTGTAAAAATTTTGTGGTTCTATCATTCCTCATTTCTAATCAATCACTAACTAAAGAAAACATTCAAAAACCAAATCAAGTTTGATATTACTTAAACATTAGTTAAGAAACCCTTTAATCCAGATGTCTAAACTGATTACAATGACAAAAAATCAATTGAAACTTATAAACTAAATCAAATTTTTGGGGAAAATAATACTAACCTTGTGCAAATGAACTAAATAAGATAATTACAATTCTAGAATGACTGGTGCCAAACAAAAGATATATACATGTTTTAGCCGCTCAGAGTAATATAAATGATGTGATGAGTATCAAAGAAGACTGGGATGGAAAACTTATGAAGAGTCTGAAAGACGTTATTATAAATATATAATTTTTTTAAGCCAATTTTTTAAATTAGTTGTATAAATATACAATTGTCAAGCAAAACAATTCTCCAACCAATATATATACTTTTCAAGTATATAAGCAATCAATATGTCTAGCATGCGTTTCATTTGTAATGTCAAACCTTTACATGATATCTTTAAGGCTACATTTCACTAATTAACAATGTTGCAAAAGGGGTTGTGATAGTAACCGAATATTACCTTTCCTTAATTAAGAATTTTGAAATTTTCAACAATTTTACATAGAGATTACCACCTTTCTTTCCAAAGTTAATATGAAATTTTGAAACGCCAAATCAAGGGGTATTAACGAAATGATGAGAGTTTCAACATTCAAGATGAAACTTATAAGAGAAGTTTTGTTGAAAAATTTCAACTTTCAACAATTGGTATCCCTCTTTTATAATTAGTATAGATAAAAAGTTTTTTGAAAAAAGTTATTTACAAAGTAATTAGACTGGTGGGAGTGGGGTGAAACCTACTCACCGCCACCTTAACATCACGTCAGCTTTTTAACAAACTCACCCAAACTCACACACGAGGGTAATGACACTCACTCATACTCACTCACACTCACTTTTCATACCTATTTTTTTATTATTTAAATACACCTCACTCACAAAAAACACCCAAAATTAAACCTAACCTAAAAAATAAAAAACATTTGCGCCCACATGTATAAAACTCACCTGGGTGAGTTTGCCCAGTTTTTTTTCTTGGCTAGGAACAAGTCGCGCGCGGGTTTGGAGGGGTGGGGTGGGGGTTGCGCGTGGCTTTGGGCAACCCACGGGTGAATTAAGTCCCACTCCCACTAACCTAATAACAAATTCTTGTAAATTCTTGAAAAAAGTTATTTACAAAGTATTATCTCGGCTTCCCACTAACTTCTTGTAAATTCTATTATTCTAATAATAGTAATAATAAAAATAATAATAATTAATACGATAATAGCAATGTTTTCAAAATCGACCCGGTCAGGTCAACCGATTGACCGGTTTCGGCCGAAAAACGAATTATATTGGTCAGGGTTTCACATTTTTGAAACCCGACTAGATCCGCTGGATTTGGGGTGACCCGGGTCAACCCGGTTCTCGAGACCCAGTCAGGTTTCAAATTTTTCGAGGTTTTTTTTTTAAAAAAAATATGTAAATTTTACGTATTTGCGAAAGTATTTTATTTTTACATATCATATTGGTTGATAAACAATTTATATCTTTAATATACAAAAGTTTTGATGGTTTTTATATATATATTTTTTTAATTATTAATAATATTAAAAAAATTAGAAACCAAATTAACTCGGGTTGACCCGAATCGACTCGGGTTAATCCGGACCCGATGACTTAACCGAATCGTTTTAAAATCAAATCTCAAAACATTGAATAATAGTATGAGGATAAATGTCAACTTTTTTTTTATAAATATTTAATCAATAAAATGTGTTTAATATTAATAATATCAAATGCATAAAGTTTTTAAGTCGGAGACAGTGGTATCAAAAAATTTGTCTTTTACTTTATCGTCATCTCAGTTTTTAATAACTCACCAAAAATTCACATCATCAGTTACTATTATTATATGAAAAAAAAAACTGACATGAACTCACCACTATTTTATATAAAATATATCTTATTAAATACTTCACACATTCACGAACTTATTAAAAGAAAAAAAATTTACACGTAAATCGAGTGATGAAATACTCACCTTTCGTTGGTTATAAATAAACTTACGCGTACGTTTAAGCATAACAACCAAGATAATATCTTTCGATTTCACATCAACTCAAAACTTAATTATTACTCTATCATAACTTGACTTACCTAAAAAATTCATCCACATGTAAGAGTGTTTGGTGTGATAACGTTAGACCAGCATTGCTACCCACGTGGCAGGCGTTGGTCGACGTTATCACATCGTCGATGTGCCTTCCCCAACGTTGTTGAGTTGACCATTGCCCTACCAACATTCGTGAGGTGGTAGACATAAGATACAAAGAGGCGAGTTTGTAGGGTTTATGTCAGACTGATATTTTTTTAATTTGAGCTAAGAAGAAATAAGCCCAAAAGTATTAACTTACTTTTAATTTGAGCTAAGAGTGTTGTTATTTGGTGTTATGATAAGAGGGTTGTGTTGATGTTGTGTTATTTTATGACGTTGATATAACAATATTTTTTTGTTGTTATGATGTTACGACGCCTATGGCTTTAAGTTGCGAACTAGTTATTATTTTTCTTTTCTCCTAATTTTAAAAAAATAAATTTTTTACAATTAAGTTGTGTTTGACGAGGAGCGGTGGCAGAGCGTTTTGGAGTAATGAGCGGTGAAAAAGAGCGTTTTAATATTTATTACTTGTTTGCCAAAAAGAGCGGTGAACTTTTTATTTTTTAGTGGTCGTTTGGCAACAAAAACGGTGAGCATTTTGGGCGATGTTATTTTTTAGAAAAAATATTTTTTCAATACCCTTTTTAAGCAGCAGTGAAAAATAAACGATAATTATTATAGTTACTGCTCAGTGCTATTAGTCACAGCTACCGTCCACTAAAGTAAACTTTTTTATTTATTTACTACAAAATTAATTGGGAAGATTTGGCATTATTGGGATTATGACCGTTTGAGTGCATGTGATAAAATGAGCCATGTGTGGATGTCAATCTTTAATTCCACAAGTGGGGTGCCACGTGGCAGGATATTAGTGGCTAAATTAGTTGGTTGGTGTGTGTGAAAAATGGGTATGGGCGGGAGATGCTTTTTGGAATATTCTTTTTTGACAATGATCCGATTTTGACTATGTAAAAAAAACATGTTAGTACTTTGGTTTTAACGACCATTTTTTCTTGTCTAAAAGCTTACAAAGGAACATGAATCGGATGTTTTGCAAAACTACGCGTAAGAAAGCTGGGAGTTGTTGGCACGAGAAGGTGGTGTTAAAGCCGCTACGTAGGATTTTGGGGCTTTGGTACGAGATAGCCTTTAACATCACATTTACGGGGAGTGGTTGGCATGAAAAAAATGATGCCAAAGAGATAACTGGGCCCACAAATACCCCCTTTATTATTAAAAAAAGGGTGGCTGGTGTTGTTGGTGCGAGGGTGGGAGTGGTGCGCCAATGGTCGGGTGGCGCCAAAGGGCTACCAGCCCGCCCACTGGCCTTTGCTCCCCCACTCTAAGAGCACATGAAACGATAGAGCTTTGAAAATAGTGTTATATCAAAAAGTAATGTCATAGCAAAAGAAATGCTATGACGTTACTTTTTAAAATGAGTGGTAATTTTTAGTGTCATATAAGGTATATATCCTATAACTTAAAAAAAATAATTGAACCTACTACGTGGGTGGATGCTGATGGCGCGAAGACCTTGGCGACAACCTTCCACACACGACTCCAAGCCCTCTAAGCTTATGACATGAGGTGTTAACTTTAACTTGTAATTTGTAAAATGTTACAGGTTATATTCGGATTAGACTATTTCGGTATTGTTTTTAGTATAGGGTTTGGACTATTCAATCCTTGGATTGGTTCGATTTTACCAAAACTCTATTAATTACAGTTTTAATAGCTTTAAGAGCGGGGGAGTGGTAGTTGATCACATGGCTATTAGGCCTTTGGCGCGTCGTTTTAGCGTTTGGCTGTTAGGTTCTCGGTTGTTATATAACAGCTGGGTTGTTACGATTTTTCTTTCTTATTTTTGTTTTTTTTTTGTTTTTTGGTCTTTTTAATAAAAGTAGATACATGTGGGTTAATTATACCATTTTTTTATCTTTTGTCATCATTTTTTCTTTGGCTCAACATATCACCATAAAATGTGGTGCCAAAGAATTCTCGTGTCAATTGTCAAACACCATTTTTTCCTTTGGCACTACTTTTTCTTTGACTTACCATATCACTAAAAAATGTGATTCCAAAGAATTCTCGTGTCCAAACACCATTTTTACCTTTAACACCAAGTTTAGGCCCCAACCACTTTCAATGCTCTAACAATTTTAACAGCTTTAAACAATTTTAAAAAATCTTGATGATTCAACTTCACATTTATAAACTACTTGTTTAAAAAATAAAAGATTAAAATTGACATATTCAAATAAAACTATTTATTTTAATAAGAGAATATATTTAAAAAGAGTTGACATCTACTTTCAAAATACTCATGCCCGTAAATGCATCTTTAAGGGGCAGTTTGGTTCACATAATATTTTTAAAGGAATTATAATCTTTGGAAGGAATTGCAATTTGATCTAACTGTGATTGAAAGAATAGGATGTGTTGAAATTGTAATGTTGTGGAATTGTAATGGATTAAATATATGATATGTGTTTGATTGAGGCTCAACGTAATGTAATTCAAATTATTTTTATAAAACTTAAAAAATTAATAAAAAATAATAGTTAAAATAAAATAAAATAATTAAAATAAAATGATTAAAATAAAATTAAAAAAATTAATTATGATATAAATAAATTATAATAAAATAAAATTATTACTTTTATAAAATTTATTATTATTTTTATTAAAATAAAATAATAATAATTAATATTATTTTAATATTTCAAAAGTATAATAATAAAAATTATTATTATTAATAAAATATTAAAATAAATAATATTAACAATAAAATATTATTATTAATAAAATATTAACATAAATAATATTAAACATAATTAAAAAATTAAACTAAAAATAAATAAAAAAGAAAATAAATATTATATAAAATAAACTTTAAAAAATTTTAAAAAAAGAAAAAAATATAAATTAAAAATTAATAAATTTAGAAATAATAATATAAAAATAATAATAAATAATAGTAATTCATAATAATACTAAAATTATTATCATTAATTTTTTAATTTTTTATTATGTAATAATAAAAATAAATTTTATCTTTATTATATTCTTTTAATATAATAATAACAATAATAATAATAATATAAATAAAAAACTACTATATAATAAAAATATTAAATAGTAATAAAATAATAGTAAAATAATAATATTGTTATTATTTATTTTTTTATAAATAATAATGATCATAATAATAATAATAACTATCATTATAGTTATAACTATGATTATTTTAATTATTTTTTAATTTTTATTATAAAATCTTTTTAAATAAAATAATTCTTTTTATTATTATTTATTTAATTATTTATTCATTTGATTTATTTTTATTTATTATATTATATTATATTTTTATTTTATTATTTTTATTTTTTATTTTTATTTTTGTTTTTATTATTCAATTATTTTTTATAATATTAACATTTATACCGATAATCAAAATTGTAAACCATCTTGAATTACGACGTAATTTAAAACATTCCAACTGATTTGTCATGTAATCTGAATTTCCTCATATGTTGTAATTGGAATGAATACATTACGATTACGTTACAAACCAAACAACCTATGTAATGTAATTCAAATTACAATTCCCTCAATGCATTGAACCAAACATATTTACAACGGAATTCATATTACAATTACATTAGATTATATTACATTAAGATGAACCAAACGGGCCCTGATAGTAGCTTGGTCCAACCACGTGTTCACATAAAACTATAACGGAGCTAAGTTGAGGATCTGAGTATTTATAGACTGATGTAATGTTACTTTTACAAAAAAATTCTTGATTTTTTAAGGCTAAGTGCAAAAGTAGACAAAAAAGACACTTTGTTATCTCAAGACATTTTTTTTAACTTCAAAAAGAGACATGTACTTTTGATTAACTGATCAACCGGGTTTATTTTGTGACACGTGTCCAACTAATCATCCAACTTTCTTATATTTTATTAATATTTTCTCCCAATGTTTGACTTATTTTGTCTACTTTTGTACTTAGTCCTTTTTTAAATGAATTTGATCTCGAATAATTATGTTTGTAGCTTTGTTAGTTTTATATTAAATGAATTTTTTTTTAATCGCGATAAATATTACGTGGTATGCAAAAAAACTTACAAGGCAATAGAGAACTTACAAAAGCGATTTTAACTAATCGTTCTTGCTAAAATAAAAATTATTTCTAAATTTAAGCCAAGAAAAAAAAACAAGACAAATATGATACACTATCACATTTCCTCATTGTCTAAGAGTTGAAAATTATGTTATTTCTAAATCGCCAAAGAGTCAAACAAGTAGCTGCAAAAATAGTATAAGTATGATCCTTCTTTTCCTTTGAGACATGTCAAGCTCAAACCATGAATCCCACTCGCCACAAAAGGAAAAAGATAGGAATGTAGAACGTGACAGCCAAACCACAAAAGCTGTGTGACAAAAGAAAAAGGCGTTGTCACTTGATTAGATTGAAACATAACAAACCGGACAAGTCACAACATCAATGTCTAAGCCACGAAAAAAGGTTTAAATTATTTGTGAGCATATTTAGGAACAGCCGCCATATAAAGATGTTAACCTTTTTGGGGATAACCTTACACCATCGAGTACTTGGGGATAAAAAAAGGAAGAGTGATATTATCGTCGTGCTTCCTAACATTATTCATCGTAAAAGAGCTATCATGGGAAAGGCTCTATAGGCAAGTATCAGAATCAACAATATCTTCAGGCTCCAAAGTAGTTATATCAAAGATAAAATATTCAAATTTAATGTTTGTTCTTCCCACATTAACCGGTTTACTCTAATACCAAGCCCAAAAACCATTTGTAATGCGTTGTTGATGAAGGTTATTATTCATAACAATTATTAAAACCATAAACAAGATCAAAGCACATAAAGCGGAAGCGATTTAACAAGATCGTTAATTAACACAATTATAATTAATCAAGTTAGGGTTATGTACCTTTTAGCTAATGCAATTCCCTCGAACAAAACATAATTCTCCAAAGTAGGGTTTACGTAAGATCACCAAGATATAGTCTATGATAAGACTATATTACGATCTTGTACACACGTAATACAACGAGCTAACCGTAAGTCTATGTTGGAAACTCACTTTATGTGACGACATTTAAGAATTCCCGTTAGTTATCATAGTCACACACGCTTAGACTAGACTATGTTCAATGTATAGTTTAAGGTGCGTGTGTGACTATATATACCCCTCCTTAGCTTCCAAGGAGGGGTGTTGCTTGTGTCTCATTTTCACTTTTAATTCATTTTCTTTCTTTCACACAACCACTCTCTCTCTCTAAGCTCATCAATGGCTTCCACCACCATATACCACCATGTTAGACCACCGGATCTATTTTAGCAAATCTACATTTGGCATCAGAGCCTCGGTTCCATCCTTGGATCGTGTTCGTATATTCGATTTGGTGGTCTGATTATTCTTTGAGTCTCGTTCTATAATTTTTTGGTCCATTTTGTCACAAAAATTTTTTGTCACGTCTTATTTTTGTCCAATCTGTCCAAACAATCACAATGTTTTGGGGTCTCAATTTATTAATTAATACTCTCTCGGTTTCATCATATCATGGTCAATCAAATCTGGTCACTATTTCTGGGTCTCTTTATTTCTTGTTTATGCAAATAGATAAGGATAAAGTTTGTAGATCCACCATTTTCGGTTTCTTCAAAACCCTTTTCAGATTGGACATTCCGATTAGACTATTTATTTGGTCATTCAGATTGAACATTCAGATTGGGATTCAGATGGGGATTCCGAGTAGGACATTCCGATTAGACTATTTATTTGGTCATTCAGATTGAACATTCAGATTGGGATTCAGATGGGGATTTATATTAAGCCTTTCCGATGGGATGTTTCTTTCATTCCGATGGTGACCACAAAAACATTCCGATGGACTGTTTTGAAAAATATTCCGATGGGATTGTTTTTTTTGACATTCCGATGGACCATGTGTTTTTAAAAAACTTGTGAACCAAAAATGTGACCAAATTCAATACCATCACAACCGAGTCAACTCGGTAATTACCGAGTTGACTCAGTTAACTTCCTGAGCCGACTCAATATTACTCCAACCTTATTACTCCCAATCAACACCAAACTAACCTAAGCCCATCGTCTCTTAATCCCATCTATACTCAATCTAAAACTAAACACATTTAAAAACCATTAAAAGATCTCAGTTTATGTTCCGACTTATATCTTCTAAAGATATAAAAAAATCTTATTAAGATCTATTCATCGGAAACTAATCATCACTGATCCATGTTTGGTTTTTAACCATTTATTATTCGAATTTAAAGAAAGGTTTTTAACAATTATGTTAAACCCGTTCTTTGATTCGTTTGTGATTAAATCGACATGCAATCATCAAATTATCACTTACCCGAGATCCATCTAAGACCTTGAAGTTAGATGAGAAGAAGGGGACGGAGTAAACAAAGTCAACTGGAGTTCTTGTGACAGATTAAACCACTACTAGAATACTGGGCAACAGTGACGGAAATTAGCGAATGAATTATTTTGTCACAAAAAAATGGCTCATAATGACGGACTAACGACCAATTAGCTACCAAATTAGCTCTTATAAACTAGTGTCAAATTAGCGACAAATTAGTAACATAACTAGAGATAGAATTTTCATTTGTCGGAGTTCTATCGCTAAATTTATTCATTCTGAGACGGAGTTAACGACAAACTAAAGTTGCGACTATTAACGACCGAATTTCAACAGTATAGCGATGGTTTTTCTCTTCGTCTCAAATACGTCACTAAAAATTTCCAATTAGCTATGGATTAAAGAGGTACTTGGCTATAAGAAAAAGCTATATACACACATCATGGTGGACATTCGGTGTGATTTTATGTGTATATGTACGATTATAAGTGAGTCAAGGTAACCATAATCAACCGTGAATATCTTTTAACATAAAGAACACGCAGAAGTAATGTTTGACTTGTTAGACAATTTTTCGTTAGATTGCGGTTTATTAAATTTGTACGTCACTTTTTTTTTCAATTTTAATGAATTATAAAGTTTTCAATAGCAATTAAAAATGTTAAACTTTTAAATGGCAGTAATATATTGTACAAATATTTACTAAGAATCTAAAGTATTTTTACAATGTAAATGGTTTACCTTTTTATATTAATATTGTTTAATAAAAAAATTCTTTTATTTATTATATTAAATAAATAATTCTTTTTAGCAAAAGTATAAAACTAAGAGGTCTACTTAAAAAAAAATATCATTCATATCACAAGAACAACAACTTTTTTTATTTTATGTGATAGCCAAAAAAACTCAGCAATGGGCGGTAACAGTTACTTCATTCCCGCCAACCTAGAATTGGAGGCAACGGTTGGAGGCAACTGCCATATAAATCTGGTTCGCTCCTGTTATCATAAATCATTCTCCAACTAAAAAAAAATTGAGGGACAGGAACTCTCTACAACCCTAATTGCGGTACATAAGCTCTGTTATTTATTTCAATCAATTGTTAATCCTTCTTTGAGTTACATGAATTGTTCATAGCTTCTGTAAGAATTAATTCTATAAAGTGATAAATTGCATTAGTTCAGCTTTGAGGTTTCTTCAATATTTAAGTAGTAGTGTCATTAGTTTTGCAATTGTCTTGAAATAGGAATACAATATAGGTTGGAAAGAAGCATAACATCCCAATAATGTTTAGCAGGGACTTTATCGACAAATTATTTAGAGTATCAATTTTTTTTTGTTAGTTTGTGAAATTTTAAATTAGCTTTCAACTTTAGTGGAAATGTGTAGCAGGACTTTATCGACAAATTAATTATAGTATCAATTTTTTTTGTTATTTTTTGATATATAAAATTAGCTTTCAACTATAGTGGAACGCGGGCATAACTAATGATTTTCCATGCTTAATAGTTCATATATTGATAATTTTACAAATCCTTTTGCTTGTTATTTATGCATATGTTTTTTCGTCCTGTTTTCGAGTGTCATTTCAAGTATTCATTTGACTTTATTTTCAAATATGTTTTGTTATAGATATTATGGCAAGTAGTACTTTTGAACTTGGAAGTACAAGTGGAAGTGTATGTGGACGTCCAGATGAGTCAAACACAGAATCATCTCATGCTCTCAACCAAGCCCCACGTGACCCATCAAAGAGGGAAATTATCACATTGGTTGGCGCACGGTATTGTTATCTATCTAACATACATGTAGTTGATGCATATGTTATAAATGTGGGTTCTTATGTTTTAATGTGTATCTTCTTCTTTAGGTTTGCTGATGCAAAGGTTTCTCGTACAATAACTGCTACCTTCAAGAACATGTTTAATGGTTCTTGGACTGCCTGGAAGGAGGTTAACAAGTCTGATCGCGATGAATTATGGGCATATTTTAAAGTGTGTACACACAATTATGTATTATTAGATAAAACTGACTCACGGAACTTGTTTTTGACTCATTAACATTGTTTATATATCTTGTATGTAGACATTGTTCCGGTGGGAGATTGTGACTGATGAATTGGTCCGTGAGGTGTGGGAGGATACGATGAAAAAACGTTATCCACATATCATGTTAAAGGCAAGAAATGACTCAATTAAGATGGCACAGTTAGCTGGGGGTTCAGTTTGATGGGTCTGACTTTTCTGTTCTCAAGACTTATAATCCAACATGGATAAGATCGTGCTATTGGCAAGACATGGTTGATCGAGTCTGGAACACTACTGAATGGAAAATGAAATCAAAATCCAGAAGAATGAATAAAATCAAAGAGGCATCCAAGCATTGTGGAGGCTCGATTACTATTGCTCACCATAAAAGGAAACTCGTAGGATGTCGAATTCTCACATTTTCATATTTATATTTTCTTGTTTTTTTATATGCTTAATTCAATGTATTCTGATAAAAGTTTGTGATTTGTAGGAGAAAGAGCTCAAGATCCCTCTAACTCTAACTAATTCTGAGATTTTTGAACTCACGCATACTAAGAAAGGGGCAGGGAAGGGTTTACACGAGTTCATGAAATTAAAAGAAGAGTTGGTGTGGGTAATATTCTTAAACTCTAGTTCTTTTGACAGTTTGTATCTATCTGACCTGATTATTATGAACTTATCCGTCATGGTCAACATGTCGTGGTTTACATTTATGTTTTGATAGTACGTGCATTCATGTTGACATAGTTAATAACGATCTCATAAAGTGTGTTTCGTGAAATTTTACAGGCTATGTATAAGGAGGTTGTGGTAGAGAAATATGGACCAAATGTGTATGAACATCCAATGTTTGATCTTGAGTTGTGGGAATATTGTTCCAAAGAGGTTACGAAAGGCGGATTGTTTGGGTGAGTTCTATATGCAAACAGGGTAACTAAGTGGCGGTACAAATTCAAGATCACATCTTTCGTTAGAAGAAATGTCATGCTTTTTACTTAGTTTTAAGCTTTTTGTTTAGAATCCTTTTTAAGTCGTTGAATTTTGGATGTTTTGTTATTTAATTTGGATTATGTAGAAACGTATGATCGTCTATCATAGTGGTGGTATTCGACTTATAACTAATTGATGGTATTTTCAGTTATGTCTGATTAAAAAAAAAACTTCAGTGTGTTTACAGTTATCGTATATGTTGAGTTTGTTTTATTTTTTTAACTTGGATTGTAGTAGGGATGGAATGATCTCTGTATGGTGTTACTGGATGTGTACGTGGGTTCCTATGTTTTGATGTTCTGCTGCAAAAATTAAGACTTTACCATCTTGTTCATATTTGTGGTCTGCTGCAAGTCCCCTGCTAAGGGTCTGAATGTGAAAGTTATGGTGTAAATAGTCATCGGTTATAGCATAGAGTGTGTAGGTCTATCAGATAAGAGTGTTTGGGTCTGGAAAGTCAGCAAGGATTTTAAAGCGCTCAGTAAGGTGTTTGTGACTCTTGACATCTAGTTGATTCCTTTTTCCTTTGTTGTTTTTATTCCTCAGTGGGTTTGTGGTGGTTTGTTTCGTGTGCACTTTATTGTTAAAAGTTTTCTTCTAGTAGTTGTATTCAAGTGTTAGTTTAAGAGATAGGCAAAATGGCTGAAGGATCAGCTTAAAAATCGTCTACAAAAATATTTTGGCTTAGTTTATGGCTCGTGGTATGTGACAAATTAGAGATTTGCAGTTCACGTAGGCCATCTGCTATGCTTATAACACTTGATTCAGCATATTTATGATCATCTGAAACTTGCAACTGTGTGACCTTGTGACTCCCTTAAGCACAATTTTATAATATGTATAGTGAAGAAAAATTTATACGTATTTGGCGAACTTTACTGAATCTGGAGAGTATCGTCTTAGCACCGCCACTTACACTTGAAATGAACTCCATTTATCTGCAGTATGCACAAATATAAATGGTTGAAATATTAAGTGAAATAGAACTAGTGGCTAATACAGTGTGTGACTTCTGATAAGACAGCTGTACGGCATCTTCTGTTCATTTTTTTGAACATATGGATCTGGTTTTCTTGTTGCTTCAGGTCTTAGTGGGTCAGTGATGTTTATTTGTCGTTTGCAGACCCATATGGTCAAAATATGCAAGAGGTTTTGTCTTCGGTTCAAGATATATATAGAAGTGCTAGCGGGAGTTTCAAGTTTGCTTAACGGAGATGATTTTTGAGTTTTATCAGTTAGTGCAATCATGAGGTTTCATATAGGAGGCATCTCCTATAGACCTTGACGATACCTGCTGCCTTCACACAGAATAAGCAGTAATATTAATCACTAGTACAAGAAACATATTTTACCAGCAATCATAAACACTTGAATTAGCACACAAAAAATCAGATCTTAATAAATGGAGTATAGTATTGGACGCACAATAACAAAATACAAGACTTGAATAGAGTTATCAGAAGTTGTTCTAAAATACTAGCATTATGGTTTATTTGAATTTGATCACTCGTTATCAGATGAATCATCAAATATATCATCACTATCGTCATCTGATTCATCCGAGTTATCAAGAAACTCTGCTTCATCTGATTGTTCTTGTTCTGCCTCATCAATATCTTCTGTTTGGGTCTCAGCACCGCTATTATTGACTATTTCTAATTCCCCTTGAATGACAAGACAAATAGGTTCCTCTATATGAGTTGAGCATGTAGATGTTTTAGGGATTAAAGTTTCACTCTCTTGAAAGAATTCCTCCCCGTCTTCATTATCATCACCATCTTCTTCATTTTCACATTCTTCTAATTCATACATGCTCCTCGACTTTGTCTTGACAACGACCCACCAATCTTTCAAATCTTTTGTCATTGAAGGATATGGTGCATAATATACTTGTTCTACTTGTGATGCTAAGACAAATGGCTCATCATTTATTAGCCTTGATTTGTATTTAATGTCAACTATATTATGCTTATTGTGAATCCTTACTCCTCGAGCGGCATCAAACCACTTGCACTTGAACAATATCACAACACAACGCCCCACACCACGATAGGCTACCTCTATTACCTCTTCCAACAGCCCATAGAAGTCACACTCAGTCTCGTTATAACAAGCCCCTTTCACACATACCCCACTGTTGTGTGTCACCCGTCCGTCTCCATATTTTTCCGTGTGAAACTTGAAACCATTGACAAAATACCCTTTATGTGACCAAGCATGACACAGCGGTCCTCGTGCGAGCCCTTTCAAATGTGAATGCGCATCATCAGAACTTTCACAAACCTATAATGACAAAAAAAAACTATCACTAAACGCGATATGAAAAATTATTAGCCAATAAGATTGTATTCATGCTATACTTACATGTTTTTCTAACCATGCAGCAAAATTTTTATCTCTATAACTCTCAAGGCCTCCTTCATCGAGTTGAGGTTGCGTATGTCGCACGAAATCATCAAACAACCTCGAGAGTGGACAAACAAAAGTTAGACCAGTATGACAAAAATACTTTTTGTAAGTAAATGAAAAACCGAAAATTACACATACCCTATAAAAGGATGGAGCTCTTCACAGTTAAGAATTACATAGTTATGTGCCAAACGCATCTCCTCGTCACTTAAGGATCTTCGTTGACCACTCTTTTCATATAATCTCCGACATGGAACTTTGAATATACTTAATCGAGCGTCAGTCCTCGTAAAACAAGGAATATTAGGGGCACAATTTCGAAAATCACGATTCAACCGGGTTTCTATTGTAGGCTCAAAATATTGGGAGCAAAAGGTAGAAAGTTCTTCTATGCGATAAGACTGTACCATGGAACCCTCAACCTTGGCTTGGTTCCTAATCTTTCTTTTCATCGAGCCTAATCTCCTATACATGTGATGAAAAAAGTGTCAGCAAGAAAGGAATTTATATTTTAGATTGTGTGTAAAATTATGATGACAATAATACTTTGTTTGGTTAGGAAAATTACCTCTCGTAGAGATACATCCATCTATACTGAACTGGTCCACCAAGAATAGCTTCACGAGTCAAATGTATTACCAGGTGTTCTATTGAGTCAAAGAATCCAGGAGGGAAAATTTTCTCTAACTTGCAAATTGTTACAACAATGCTATTTTGCAAAAGTATTAAGTCACTTGTGTGCAAGACCCTTGAACATATTGCATGAAAGAATGCACTTAATTCTGCAATTACATCCCATATCGGGTCTGGTATCATGCCTCTTAAAGCAATTGGCAGAAGTCTCTGCATAAACACGTGACACTCATGACTCTTGAAACTATAAAAACTCTGATCTTCAAGGCCAACACATCCCCCCATGTTTGAAGCATACCCATCAGGGAATTTAAGGTGAGTCAACCATTCACAAATTTTACCCACTTGTGGTTTCGTCAAAGTGTATGATGCTTTTGGTTTCATGTCCTTAGTTCCAACTTGACGGATATGCAACTCTGCTCGATTGCAATACTTTTTAACATCTTTCCTAGCCTTTACATTATCTTTCGTTTTTGCAGTGCCCATGACGGTATTGAAGAGATTCTCAAAAACGTTTTTTTCAATGTGCATTACATCAAGGTTATGTCTGATTAACAAAGTACGCCAATACGGAAGCTCCCAAAAGATGCTTCTTTTTACCCAATTATGAGTTTTCCCAAAACCAGCAAGTTTCTGATTGTTTTTTCTATAGGGGTTGCCTTCATAAACGGTTGGATAATGACGAACTTGCTCCCAAATTTGATCACCACTAAGATCCGGTGGTGGATCACCAAGAACAACATTACCAGCTATAAATCCTCGTTTATCTTTCCTATATGGGTGGGTAGAGGGTAAAAATTTTCGATGATAATCAAACCAACATGGTTTCCCTCCATTTTCTAACTGAAACGATCCCGAGTTACCCATACAGTACGGGCATGCTAACTTCCCATGAGTGCTCCAACCAGACAACATCGCATAAGCAGGAAAGTCGCTAACCGTCCAAAGAAGAACAGCTTTCATCATGAAGTTCTGCTTACGTGCCGCATCGTAAGTCTCAATCCCATCATTATACAAAGTTTTCAACTCGTCTACTAATGGCCTTAGAAACACATCTATATTCTGACCCGGGCTCTTTTTCCCTGGAATAAGCATGCTTAGTTCGACATATGACTCTTTCAAACCCATCCAAGGAGGTAAGTTATATATTGTAAGAAAGACGGGCCAACATGAATAAGATTTTGAATTTGAGTTATGTGGACTAAACCCATCAGTGCATAACCCAAGTCGAACATTTCGTATCTCACTGGCGAATTGTGAATCAATCGAGTCAAAGTGCTTCCAAGCCTTACCATCACTTGGATGGACCATTGTTCCCGGTTGTGTTTTATGGTCAAAGTGCCACGTCATATCTTTTGCCGTCTTTTTTGACATATACAGCCTTTGAAGTCTTGGAGTAATCGGTAAATAGCTTAAAACCAAGTGAGGAACCAAACCGAGTCTACCACTCTTGTAACGACTATGTCCACACACCCGACAGTGTGTCAAACTAGAGTCATTTTTACCATAGAATAACATGCAATGATTTTTGCAAGCATGGATCTTTTCTTCCGGTAAAGTAAGTTTTTTCAAACTTTTCTTTGTCTCGTAGAAATTCTTAACTAGTTTCTCACTTGGGGGTAATGACTTCTTAATTATAGGAATCAATCGGTTATATGCAGCCTCACTTACATTGTTTTCTGACTTCCAATTCAGCAACTCGGAAACAATTTGTAATTTCGAATAATTTTGGCACCCATCCCACAAAGGTTCATCAGCAGCAGCTAACATATCATAGAATCCCTTTGCAGATGGATTAGGGGCTTGTTCACCTGAAGAATTTGAATTTGGTTCAAATGATGCACTGTTGAATATAGTTGGACCCATTGCATCCATTACCATTTGCGTGCATCCATCAACTTCGTCATCTTCGATTGGATTAGAAGGTTGGCTCTCATGTTGAAATCTTGTAGGTGTTTCACCATGTGCCCACCAACGAGATGTATAATTCGAGGTGAATCCTTCTTTTAATAGGTGATACTTCACATCATCCCTTGTCTTAAAAGGTTTGTTATCGCACTTTGCACAAGGACATTTGATACGATCTTTATCAATAAAATCTTTATTAGAAAAAGCATAGTCTAAAAATGACTCTACTTTATTGCGGTAAGTTTTACTAAGATACCCATCATCATCTGTCATATTGTACATCCATTCTCTATCCCTACGCTTTAACATTGTGACTGCCTACAACCATGTAAATGTAGCATATTACTAGTTTCATATTATCAAAATATAAGCACAACACATCATCAAACAAAAAATACTAACAAAAGGGTGAAAAAGGGATTGGGCAGTTAGAATTAATCATGGTGCAGGACACTATAGCTAAGAAATCTCCCAAAGCAGACCAAAAAAGAAGTATGGTTTTTCTATACATGAACTGTGAAACTGAACATATTCAGTCTCAAGTCTCAACTACAACTTTTAAAACATAATAGTCAAATGTGAGATGACAAAAGTACTACTAACAAGTATTTTTTCCTTAGACTTTACAAAAGGCATTCTTGAGTGGTTTACGATACATGTATTGATTAGTATACGCTGTGAGATGACAAAAATTCAGAAAAAGACATCAATTCACACTACTCTGATATATACGGGTTCATATAGTAACACCCAAATGAAGATACGGCCAGACTGATTATGAACCTGCACTTTTATGTTCCCGTGGAGCAGAACCCTGTTCAGTATTTAGTTAAACTAGTCTACCAAATACTTGATTATGTGACTGAGACGTGTTAATTTTGCATAGAATGGAAACTTCGAATAGGCACCTTCCTTTTCCTGGGCATGAGGAGCCACAGGAACTTAAAAGAATGGATGTGCGGTTTGATGAGAAGATTAATACTGTTGCAACAAGTCAGGTGTATTATGCGTGTCTGCTCTATACATCATAAATTCATAATCTTTTTCTTTCGTATGTTTTGCTTTTTACATCAGCCTCTACGCCACCTCCAACCATATCCTGACCCAAAAGATTGTTTTTTTATAGCTAAAGTAAACAAAGAAATCAAAAATCCGCCAATATCAATGAAATAGCAGATCGTGAGTCTACAAAGCTTTGTTATAGCTTTAGACCGATGCTCAACATCAGCAACACTATGGTCTTGCTCTAAGAAACAATCATACGACCCTTTCGGCATCTTAGACTGAACATCTGTTCTTAATCAAATGTATGTTTTCTAATTACATCAGTAATGCACATCAACAAGTAATGTATAATTAGGGTTGTTTGTATTTTTAGGTAATGGATAAAGGTGAAACCTGAAGGGTAAGTTTTAATATTTAAGTTGTGGGTTTATGTTTTTGTAGTTAGATTTCATGATTTAGGCGTGTTGGATTCGTAGTATTTTGTTCGTATAACTTCTAGCTGCTACATTATAATTAATCTTGCAATGGAAGAATTGGAGTGTTTTTAAGAATTTGTTTATTGTCTTAAATCTAAACTTTGAAAGCAACACACGAGTCAATTTTGAAGGCTATAAGGTATGTATATATGACTTTTGCGGATTTCATTGTTGCTTTGGTTAGTTAACATGGGTTTTCAATATTTAAGCGTAAATATTGCTTCTTGATGCATAAAGTATCAAATCTTGATTTACAATCACATACTTTCTTTTTATAATTTAAGTTTATTAAATAAATATTACAAATTTTATTCTTCCAATATACAGGTGATCTTTTTATATGGGCTAACTTTTATGAAAAGTGTATATTAAGATTAAACAAGACTAAAAAAATACCTATCAGTATTCATTCTTGGGCTTCCCCGTGTTGAATAAGCTGGCACTGATCAGTTGTAAGCTTAACACAAGGGAGGAAGGCGAACAATGGTGAAACTAAGGGAAAATTCTATGGCAAAATCATATCACAAACATGAAACTTTCTAAAAATTATCGCTAGATGCATCTTGAATTAAGTTTTGCATTCGCAGAATCTTTATGCGTGGTTAAAAGAAGCGACAAGTATCCACTAAAAACAATGAAAAGTTACAGCTGATGGTTTTTCGTGTCATTGGCCCTTCATATTAGCACAATATAAGCACAACTCATGACCAAACCAAATAGTGATAAAATAGTGAAAAGAGGGCTGGGAGGTTACAGCTAATTAAGCAAGGTTTGGAATATATTATACCTAATTTAGAAACTAAGAAGTATAACATATGCATACAATAGTCAAAAAGCAGTCAACCTAAACTCAAACCGAATAATCAACATAAAATTAAAGAGAAGATTGATTATGTACCTCAATAAAAGTTGTTCTGGTATCTTGATTGCAATTGGGCGAGACTTAAGAGAAAACAGTGGCACAAGAGATGTTAATTGGGGTGAGGTTTTGATTTGGGTGAAACTGGCGTCATTTTCATTTGTGACCTAGCGGAGATTGGGCGGGATCTTGATAAAAATGAATTTTTAAGATAAGATAGGGCAGCAGGTTTCAGTTGGGAGAGAACAATACATTTGACTTTATCAAAGTAATTTTTTTTTCAACATAGTTTATCAAAGTAGTTTTGTATTTGAGTTATGTTCAAAAAAAGAAGTTGTATTTGAGTTTGACAATTTTAAGGCTGGTGCGAGTTAGGGGTGAGCATGGTTCGGTTTGGTGCAGTTTTTGACTAAAATCGAACCGCAATCGCACTTGTGGTTTTTATAAAAATAGAAATCGTACCAAACCAAAAACTACGGTTTCGGTTTTGCGGGTTTTTTTTGGTTTTGCGGTTTTTAACAACACCGAACCATTACTTGTTACTTATATAATAATTGTGGCTTTTTGCGGTTTTTTGTTTAAAATGTTGATTTTTCTTCGGTTATAACAATACATAAATTGAATCTAACAAACACTTTAGTAATAATTTATATGAATACGAATGATAATATGTACTAGAAGTCTTATAACTGGTATAAAATAGTCGATGTGACGTTTTTCAGTATAAAATAATTATTGTGTGGTGCGGTTCGGTTTTACGGCCGAAAACCGCAACCGAACCGCATTTGCGGTTTTTCCTTTTTCTTAAAACCAAACCGTCAGTTTTTGTCGTGGTGCGGTTTCTACGGTTTGGTTTTTGCGGGTTTTTGCGGTTCGCGGTTTGGTTTCTGCTCACCCCTAGTGGGAGTGGTAAGAAACCCACTCACCGGTACGTCAGCTTTTTTACAATTCACCCAAACCCCCCACATGAGGTAATGACACTCACCTAAACTCACTACAACTCACCTTCCATAACTATTTTTTATTATTTAAACACACCACACTCACAAAAAACACCAAATAATAAACCTAACCCAAAAAATAAAACCACCTGAGCCCACAAAAATTAAACTCACTGTAAGTGAGTTTAGCTCTGTTTTTTCTCTCTGCTACTAACTCGCGCGCTACTTTTTTGGCTCGCAACTTTGTGTAACTCGCTCGTGGCAAATACCTCACTCCCACCAGCCTAAGGAGAACATCTGTAAAAACTAGGCGTTTATCATGTATCCGCGAATAGTTGTAAAAATTGTTTAGCATCGAATAACTAGTAATATGGTAATTAAATTGATGGTTAAATTGTTATTCGGTGACTCAATCGATTTGATTTTATGGTCAAATTAGTGACTCGATCGAGTTAATTCGGTGGTCGAACCCGTGCATCGGTAACTAAACTAGGTTTACGACCCATGACTTGGTGACTTAATTGGATTAACTCGATGATCGATCACGTTACCCGATGACTCCATCGGGTTGACTGCTAACAGATTTTGTGACCCAATGACTCAACCGGATTGACAATGAACCCATGACCTTATGACTCAATCGGATTGATTCGGTAGTCAAACTTGTAACCCAATAATACTCTGTGAAAGTCAATGTTACATATTTATATTAGGAAATGTTAAAAATTCAACTTCTCCATGCGTTTATTTACGTTCGTCGACGCTCGATTATGTTCGTTCGATTAAGTTCAATTAGTGCATTCATTTAATGTGAACTATATAGTAAGTATTTCAAAGACCATATAGAACGTTTAAAGTAAAAACTTTAGTTTCATACTCGGTTATGTCCGTTGACGTATATATATAATCGTTTATGTTAGTTTACCTTCACTTTACTTATTAGTAAACGAACATAAACGAAATTAACAAGTTCAAATCTATAACTACTTATCTGTTATTATTAACTGATACTATGCTTGTTTGACCAAAAACAAATCAATCATATTAAAGTTGAGCTTGAATCATATGAAGTTTTTTATTAAGTTCTACATGATGGTATTTTATACTTTAAGTAAACATATGTTATAAAGACCTTTAATTTTGGTCTAGAGTTGGATCGAACCCATGACCTAGTTTTGATGGGATGGAGCGATATGATTGGGGTAATGTTCAAATGGTGGCTATGCCATATAACTTGTGTTTTTAAATGTTCAAAACACGACTTGTTCACCGTGAATAACTTCAATTAATTGAGATCATATATAAAGTATTTGGATTGTTAACAAACCTGCAACGCCATTTTAGGAGAATAGATTTATTGAAAGCTTTCAAGATCCCCAACGATAAACTAGTAAGTTTATTAAAAGTCTAATGTTAAAAAAATCATGAATCGCTAGCTAGCTGGTCAGTTGACGTCTTTGTACTTTGAAATTATGGAATCCTAAGATTCACGGATCTTTAGGCTGCTAGGCATAATCATTATTCATATGGTGTAAATCATAGTGGAACATAATAACAATTATGAACAAAGTGTTTAGAACAAACAAGATAATTTTCCCAAGGATGAATAACCAATAAGATCTTCTATTAAACAATCAAACAATGAGATCTTCGATTAAGATAATCATATTCTGAATCCTTATCATAATAAGATTTTTTAAACTCACTTTATTAGCGACTATGATATATGTCAGCGACTATACATACTATGTCAGCGGCTAAAGCTCACGTTTTCTTCTTTAAGTTTCTGCCACATCAACTTTTAGACCCAACAAAAATCAGTCTAACCATGATTAATCAACGAAGATTTGTATGTTTTCAACAAGTTTTACCATCATTGTTAGTCTTTGATCATCCTTAACCATGAATGACTTATTGTTTGACTAATTAATTGGTCATGGAAAGGTTGGTGACCCATAACGGCTAGACGAGCATTAATTGTAGGCCTTGTTTTTAATACTGAAAACACAATTCATTTGCAAAGAGAGAAAACCGATATAAAACTTATATATGTTTGTTCCTAAACTGATCAATTTGTTTTCTTTTAGGGTCGTTTGCGGCTGCAAAAGTGATCGAAGAATTTAATTAATCGAGCGTAAACGAACAAATTAATCGAACAAATATAGTCGACCGTCCACGAACGCAAATAAACGAATGGAATAGCGTTCACGTTCATTCATTTAACTAAACGAAAAAAATATTACGTGTCTTTGTTATTGAAATTTGACATTAAATATTTGTATTTGTGTTATATAATATTTAGTAAAAGTTATACGAATAGATTCAATTTTAAAATTAATTTAATTGATATAATTTTTATCAAATATTATATTATTAATAAAAATATTTATAATGATAAAAATAACTAAAAAGGTCAAACTTATAGTGAAATATTGATAAAAAAAAGTGAAATAAAATAACATAAATTTAATTAAAAACTATCATCGTAGAGTAATTTTAATGAAAAACTTTAGCATATATAAATAAAAAGAAAAAAACATATCAAACACTTTACTTTTAACACATCCAAAAACATATGGAGCTGCTCCTCCTTCTCCTAGAACGGTTATCCACCAGATGAAAAAATTGGCGCCATTCTGTGAACATATTTGGCGCCCCTAGATATGTGGGGATCATGGAGTAGGAGTCACTACTTCCATAAAAGGTTTACCTTGCGGTTTATCAGATGAAACATACTTCCAGGAAGCATCAAAACAAGGTATCTTCACTATTTTAGATTAACTAGCTTTAATTTAACGTTAGGTCACTTAATTCATTGTGTTTAATTGCATGATTATAGTTAATTAGGTGAATGTTTACTTTTCAATTTTATGTTATTAATTTAGGGTTTTTCAATTAGATGCAATTCATCTGCTTAAATACTAAGGACTGCTTTGTTTATACTAATTAAACATAACAATGAATATGTGGAGTAGGAGTCACTACATAACAGTAATTTATATACCTTAAAACTTGAACTTCATAACCGGAAAATGAGTATCGTATGTAATGAACATGAGGGGTGTTATCGGGTTGGTTTATCAGGTTATGGTTTTGATTTTAAAAAACTCACTCGCAGCCCGACCCGGTAATGAACATGAGGGGTCTTATCGGCAGTCTCAATTAGGGGTATTATCGGGTCGGCTTATAGGGTTATCGGGTCTTGTCGGGTCGGGTTTTGATTTTCAAAAACTCACTCGCAACCTGACGCTATAAGAAATCGGGTTATCGGGTTCGGGTGATATTCGGGCCGGGTTAGATCGGGTTGGGTGATTCGGGTTATAAGATAAAACACAGCAGTGACTAATGCTTAGTTTTTACATATGACCCTTAAAACATTTTCCATGCCTTAAGAACGTGTCTATTGTTGTAAATAATAACATATGAACTAAACCGACAATCTGATAACATTGAATGGTTATTTCGATTAATATAGTAAGAAAAAAATCGATCAAGTATGAAACTTTATAGGTAGCTATTTTGATTAATTTAGTAAACAAGAATCGAGATAGACAAATAGTTTTCGTATATGTCAATATACTAAGTCAGAACTGTAACAGCAAAGTAGCACATATTTTTGTATCTTTGTCTTAAGTTTCATACTTGATTATTGTTTTAAACTACCATACAGATAGATGTATCTGTTTTAACACATGATATATGTTTTTAAGTTTCATATTTGAATTTTTGGTTACTGTACTAATCAAAATGACAACTTAGTTTATATGACATCAAATATTTCTTTGTTGTTAAACTTTGTGATCGTTATCAGTTTCTCTTATAAACAGTGGCGGAGCCAGCACGATTTCTAAGGTGGTTCCCTTATATAATCTGGCCGTCAAACTAAACGATCCAAAAAGTTAACGATCGAGTTATATCACGTCATGTAAGGTCAAATATAATACTAGTATAGATAATCAAAATAAACTGTGCACGTTATGTGTTATATCTTTTAAATGTTACAGTAAAACATAAAAAAGTTTACAGTAAAAAAGTTGGGATAAATTTAGAGGTAATTGCTATATTAAGTAGAAGGAATGGTTGTAATCGCTTTTGTGATTCTCTAGCGCTTTGATAATTTTTTTAATACATATTACAGTTAAAAGAAAATTTTGCACAATAGTATGTTGATATAATATTACTTAGAAAACAAATTTCCTTGGTTCACAACTTTTCTTAAACTTTCAAACAGTTTGCAGCTTTGTATACTTACAAGTCACGATATAGATCACATGTTAGACCACAATGGGAAAAAATTCTGTGCTCCAACTCTTTTTTGCTATTTCCACAACAAAAGTTACCTTAGAGGCTTAAAGTCCAAATTTACTACTTCAATTATAAAATAAATTGTTATATGCAGAAAAAGTTTAACTTTATCTTGTTTCTTCATCTTTCAAGTTTCTGTGTCTCCGACGAGCTTGCCATAATCCAATCTCAGACCAAACCTCTTTTTTCTATTTGTTTCTTCATATAATCTTTCAAATTTTCATCCCAAGGTGGTTCCCAAGTATTTTCTAAGGTAGGTCCTCAAAAAAATCCTACACTGCTTCTAAAGAAAATTTTCGTCCAAGGTGGTTCCCGGGCACCACCTACGCAAGGCGTAGCTCCGCCTCTGCTTATAAACAACATGACGATTACAGATGATATATTTATGCACGACTTGATCTGGCAAGGCCCTATAAAAACTTATCATCAAATCTTGCTGATATAAAATCTGGTGCAAGAACATATGATGGGCTATCAGATACACGTACAAGTCGCAAATGAATTCCCTGTACAATGCACACGACTTACTTAGGTGTGTACTTATAAAATCTCATACACTTAAATGAAATATTACGAAACATAAGTTAGAAAAAACACCTTCGTTATTTAACATTTTTTTCAGATTGGGAATACATGAAAGTGGATACAAACTCGAGTATCATATAAATTACTTTAAAAAGTTGCGTCACGTTATACATTGAACCTAGGAGTGTTATCGGGTCGGGTTATCAGGTCTTATCAGGTTTTGGTTAGAAAAATTAACCCGTAATCTGACCCGATAAGGAGTCTGGTTATCCAGTTCGGTTTAATATCGGTCGGGTGTTACGGGCCGAGTATTTCAGGTTAATCGGGTTGGCTTATTTAATATGACAAAAAAATCATTTAAACTTGAACACTCGTTTGACATTCAAATTTTGACTGCTAAAAAATAGTGTACACAGTAGGCATTATCCAAAGTAATACACATGCTCCAAGAATTAATAATAGAGAAAGGGTATATGAAAAGTTCATAACACCATTACACTTTTACATGCAAATAAAATTAACAGAAAGGTCAAACTTGTGATATTAACCTCATCTTGCCAAATATTAAACGTTGATAACAGACTTAAAATGCAGGTAACATTTTGATGAAAGTTGAGTTCGTATTCGAGGGTTATAGACTTGTAATAATATAGCTCAGTTAAATAAGTTCTTAGATAGAAGACAGTGGCAACTTTAGACAAAATTGCAGGTAAGATTTTTATGTAAGCTAAACTGTAGACTAAACCAAACAATGATTGTTCACTAATAACAATGGGCTAAAACTACATGTGAGTGAAAGAAGCATTTTGGTGCTGCTAATTTCCAAATCAATGAAAACTTCCTAAGTGTTTGGGACTTTTCATTAGAAAAAGCATTTCTGAACGCTACTATTTTACCTCTTAAATATGTAAATAGGCAGAACTTCTAAGAATTTCTGATTATTCTTCATCTTTCATTTCTCATGTGATATTATATTTCCTTTTCGTTTGACAATTATTTTTTTGACAGTGATTATGGCACGTACTAATATTGGGCGTGGAGGTAGAGGTGGACGTGGAGGTGGACGTGGACGTGAAGGTGGAGGTGGATATGGGGACGGAGGTAGACGTGGCCTTAGTGATCATGCAGTTGCTCGTGTTTGGGGTCAGAAAAGTATACGCACTAACATCTCTGGTACCCGTTCTGAAACAAATGCAACTATGGCCGCTGATACACCTGTTCAAGAGCAGGTAGGAGAGGACGATCCAAATACGGAATCCCAACGCAGAAGAGGTTCAAACATTATCGAACAAGTCCCGAGTGACCCATCTAAGAGGACAATGATCAGTTTGGATGGCATGGAGTATGCATATTTACTTAAATACATCTACCTGTTGTTTGTGATATCGGTGATAACTATTTTTGATAGTATACTATTAGTGTTCATTTATTGCAATGTCCCTTTGTAGGTTTACTGACCCAAAGGTTCCTCGTAAGATAACCGCTATCTTCAAGACCATGTTTAATGGTTCCTGGACAACATGGAAGGAGGTTGACAAGTCAGCTCGCGATGAATTATGGACGCATTTTAAGGTATGTACAATAACATTTACGAATTTTTTGCATCAAACATATTGGTCATTTGCCTATTGCTTTTATAACAGTCCAGTATTAACAATTTCCATGCCAATCCGTAAATGATAATAGCTAACTCAACACCTAGTTCAGTTGCTACAAAATCCTACTTACATCAACATATATTGATATGTTCATTGGTTGTGTGTCCATGATAAATCAACATATATTTATTACGGTATTAGAAATTGGAGATTGGAAGTGTACTGGACTGCACATAAATCAACTAACATCATAAATTTTGCATGTCTAGGAATTGTTCAAGTGGGAAGGATTGAGTGATGTGTTGGTCCGTGATGCATGGGAAAAGAGTATGAAGAAGCGTTATCCAGATATCATGTCAAAGGCTAGAGTAGAGTCGTTGGAATTGGCAGTGGCGGACGGTGTTAACCTTGAGGATGCTGATCCTTCTATTCTTAAGCGTTATCACCCGGAATGGATAAATTCAAAGCATTGGGAAGACATGATTGATCGTGTCTGGTCCACCAAAAAATGGTTAAATAAATCAGTTTCAGGTAAAAAGAATCGGAACACCGTGAAAGAAGGATCTGTGTCGAAACATTGTGCTGGCTCAATTACGATTTCTCAACATAAAAGAAAATTCGTAAGATTTACTTGTATTTCCATTTGTGTTTTCTATTTTATACTTTTTGATTAAAGTGTTATTTTGTATTCCTTTTAAATCTTGCAAATTTTATAAATTTTCAGGAACAAGTACACAAACGCCCTCCAACTGCTGCTGAACTGTTTGAGCTCACACACATGAAGGATGGAGCATTTATTACGTCAAAATCAGAGAGAGTGGAGGTATTTATTCTTACTTCAATAGTTATTTCCATAGTTACTTCTATAGTTATTCTTATATGCATATTTATTCTTACAGGCTGCATATAATGCCGCTATAGTCGATAAATATGGATCAGATGCTGCTAAGCATCCCATCTATGATGATGACCTATGGAAACAATGCGCTAGAGATAATACGAAAGGTGATACGAAAGGTGGAGTGTTTGGGTGGGGTTCCATGTCAGATCCACAATACACGATGACTGGTAAACCAAGTTGTACGGGTGCTCCATCCTCGGGATCCAAAAATGTTCAGGTGAGTTCCTTTTTATATACAAACAACTTCCAAGTTTTTCAATCCTTACTATCTTACTGCTAGAAGTTCAACCATGTTTTCTTGTTTATATAATTATCTGTAATGAGTAGGGCATGAGTGACCTATTTTTACCTTCAACAAAGTTATACATTTAGTGTTTCTAAGTTGGGCAGTAATCCAGACATAGTTGCACCAAGATGTGATGTGTATAGCCTCGTCAAGTTAAGGCTAGAGGCAAAGGCCTTATGTTCAGTTTTGTATTTGGTTTTTCCAGGATGTAGATTTCTTTTTTGAAAATTACAGGTTTGAGTCTTATAATTTTTAAAAGACGTATATGTTATCTCTAGTGTTTAGGTTTAAGTTCTAGTGCAATACTCTCTGCAAGTTTCGCCTGGTTGATTGTCTTTTTAGTTTCTGATTTGTCTGCTAATATATTATTGTCTGATATAACGTCTCCAAGTTAGACTAAATGTTCCTCTCTTAGTGTTTGGTTGGTTTCTTATGTTTTGCTTCAAGTTCTAGTATTTGGGTGCAAGTTCCACATTTGTAGTTTTATGGTATGTTTAGTCCAACTGATATGCATATTAGTATTGATGGTTCATATCCATTGGCCAATTACTTTACTGATGTTTTTTAAGTTGTTGAGTTTTATTGGAAAGTAATGGGAACAAAGCTAACAACACATTTACATATGATCAGAAACATATATTTCAAACACTAATATTTGAATTTGGTATGTTTAAGGACTATCTTCATAGCGTTCGTGGAGAGTTAAAGGAAGAGTTGAAGGAAGAAATGAAAGGCGAGCTCAAGGAAGAAGTGAAGAATGAGCTCAAGGAAGAAGTGAAGAATGAGCTCAAGGAAGAAATGCGTGGAGAGTTAAAAGAAGAATTGCGTGAAGAGCTCAAGGAAGAAATGCGTGTAGAAATTCAACATATGATTGTCGAATATGGTATCACGAGTCGTGTTACCCGCCAAAAACAAACAAAGCAAAGTAATACAAGTGGCGGTACATCTTGAACATCAAGCATTTCACTTTGAAGAGCTTTAAGTCTATTTAGGTACTCTTTAACTTTTATGCAAGAGAGATTCTTTGGTTTACATTTCCTTTTATTGTCGAATATTAGATGTTGGTCTTCTTTTGAATATGCTTGTTATTTGGTTTGGATATGTTTGTTATTATTTTTGGATATCTTTGTTATTTAATTTGGATATGGATTTCGTGATTCTAAATGTCGTATTTGCTTGTGTGACATCTTCAACAAACGGAAAATATGTTGTATCGTTTACTAACTGATTGGCGACACATTTTATCCTTAAAAGAATTTCAAATAGTGACAAAATAGTGATGGGTTTGCTCAGTGACAGTTTTGAGACAAAACTTTAGTGGAGAATTAACGATAAATATATCCGTCTCTAGTAGCGATGTAATAGCAACAAAATGGTTGATCGATGATTAGAAATGGATTTGATACGGCTTCGTCGTTATTCTTAGCGACTGAAATTTTGTCGCCAAGCCATCAGTATATGGTCGAATTAAATTTCATTTATGTAACTTTAAAAAGGCTCTAGCGAGGGGTTGGCTACGGATAATCCGTCTCTAAAAGTTAGAAAATTTTGTCGCTAAACTTGTCACTAAAATTTTGCGAGGCCCTTTTTTGCGATGGAACATATCGGTCACTATTCTGTCGTTGAAGGGCTATAGAGACGAAACAGCGATGAAAACGGCCGTTGCTGATGCCCGATTTTCTAGTAGTGAACAAGATGATGTTGAGATGTTGCGATGATGTTGTGATGGAGTTCTTGGTTGAGATCATTATCTTTGATAAGAAGATGAGATTAGTTGAGATGATGACTGGGAGAAAATGGAGATTAGATGATTTTGAGATTATTTAGATAAGAGAGAAGGAGTTGGGGGACGGAGGTTTCGAGGTTAGGAATGGGAGATGAAGTTAGGTGAGAGGTGAGAGGTGAGAGGTGAGAGGCGGATTGTACTATGTGTTGTGCTTAGGTTTAACTAAGGGTTTGTTTAGGGTTTGACCCCCATTTAAACCAAAATGGTGAACCGGATTGTGACTTGGGCAGATGGGTGATGGGCCATGGAACTCGTTTATTCAAATCAATGGGCCATGACACACGTTTCTTTAACACAATTTGGGCCTTGGACTCGAAATTTAGTAAACATTGCAATGGGTCGTATATTTTGCTATATACACACAAGTTTTTAACATCAAATTTGTTTTTGTATAAACTTTGTGTGTATTTAGTCATACTATGGTCATTATCGGGACGAGACAAAGTGACCAAATGTGACGTGACAAATGTGACGAGAATTTATTTGTGACGAGACCAAGAAAAAATGGGCGATTTTTTAGTGGCTACAGATTTTGTTTGATCGGGTATTAATTACGTGACGTTGAAGACGAATTTTTTTTTCGAAGGCGTGTATTTATTTTATCTTTTAAAAGATAACTTGTTCGTGCTTAATCCTAGAATGAAGACTTGGTTATCTGGTTTCCGGGTTCGGGGTGGTTGGTTGATGACTCGGATAACTATCACTTAAAGGGGTTACATTGTTGTACTCAGTGTCACGCGCTTAGTCGACGTGGATAATTTCAAGAGGTGTTGTGCTTATAGACTTCTTCAGTGATGCATTGAGTACTTAGAGATTTCTCCACCGTTCTTCATTCAACAATTGTGCAAGCTTAAGTCACAAGATCGAAGGATTCTTATTCAGTTTCACGTTTGATGTATCTGGTTCATTCTTTCAGTGGTCGCTTCAAATTGCTTTCACGTGGGATGGTAAAGGTGGCCATGGAGAGTTTATGAGAAGAGATTTTTTATCAACAGCTGATTCTCACAAAATATATAATTCAGCTTATTTATTATTCTCACGAGATTTCAGGTTCATGTGCGTACAATTTATTGATGGTTCCGAGTTTCGAAACCATCAAGGGGGAAGAAGAAGACACATTGAACGCACAACGAGTACACGTGATGAACTTCATACCTTCTTTTGATTTGAAGATATTCCGGGATGACATTTTTCATAGCCGTAGAGAAAATCAGTGTTTTAACTCGTGTCGTTATCAATCTCCAAACGGTACACTACTGATTCGAGGTTTAATTGTTTGATTGTTGCAATTAAACATCATCATTATCCTATATGCATTCTCGGGAGTTAATTGACTCTGGTGCATCTCCGGAAGAAGACATGTGCATTTACGGGACTTAATTGACTCTGGTGTTACGATGTCAGCTTCATGAATGGGATAAAGTGTCCACTTCAGTATTTGAGCTTCATAATTGGGATTGATTTACCTTCTTCAACTATGTGGGGGAAGAAGTGTCTTGATTCTTTCTGGTATGCATAACTTGAACTCTCAGGGGGAAGAAAAATTCAGAAGAATTATTCAAGCGTGAGATGAAAAGTTGTTGATCTACTTGGTGTGCCCCAAACTTTCAATCCCTCTTAGCAACATTATCATGTTATATGATGGGATTTGCTTGTTAGATTACGCTGTGCGCTTAATCATTCTAAGCTTTATTGAAAGCTTTGAAGTTGCTTACGAGGATTGTCGGTTTAGGGGGAAGCTATTTAAAGCTTCTACATCAAGTTTACGTGGCATGAATTAGGGGGAAGCTAATTCAGAAGCTTCTCCTTAACCAGAAGTGTATGGGTTACTTAGCTCGTGCCGTTACAGTATTTCTTCTACAAGTTACTTTAAAGATGAGTCGTTTTGAAGACGAAGGCCTCAGAAGACTTCATCAGCATTGGACGCTTCATGAAAGCTCTTGTTCTTATCATTATGTACTTGTTAGGAAGAATATTGTAAGGAATTCTACACGTCGTCCCATGGGGGGAAATTGTTGGAAACTCACTTTATGTGACGACATTTAAGAATTCCCGTTAGTTATCATAGTCACACATGCTTAGACTAGACTAGGTTCAATGTATAGTTTAAGGTGCGTGTGTGACTATATATACCCCTCCTTAGCTTCCAAGGAGGGGTGTTGCTTGTGTCTCATTTTCACTTTTAATTCATTTTCTTTCTTTCACACAACCACTCTCTCTCTCTAAGCTCATCAATGGCTTCCACCACCATATACCACCATGTTAGACCACCAGATCTATTTTAGCAAATCTACAGTCTAGTACGTGTAAATCGAGCTACTATGCCTTGTGGAAAATATACCCAACAACCCTAGAGTAGGGCTAGGACTAGATTATACTTTTAACCAAAATAAACCAAACCAAAACCCTAGGATTTTCTTTGTGTCGATCGGCCAAAAGAAAAAGAGAAGAGAAAAGTGGTATAGAAAAATTATGAGGCGTAAGAGTTATTTATATAGGCACTTTAATCTTGAAGCCCACGTTAAACAATGTTTCCTTTTGGCCCCTCCCCTTGTAACCGCCTATGCGGCACACCCAAGGGGGTGTTCCGTAATTTTTCTTTTCCTTCTTTTTTATTCCATAACGATCGTTTATACTTAACTTTTAATAAATAACGTTCGTTACATTTTATAGCTCGATTTAAACTAACAAATATAATAATTATATTTTGTTAAATAATTAACTTTTTACGTATTGTGTGCAATCCCGTAATCTCGAGTTCGATTATAACATACGACTACTAAATTTATGTCCACAAAATTTCAGTTGAATAAATCAATTTTTATTGTTTTCCAAGTGAAACAATCAATTATATCAAATGTATAGAGGTTCATCGCCTAACTAGGTATCTTTCTGAAAATGATTGAAAGAACCATCACCGAGTTAAATCGAACTTAATGGAAAAATACAGATCGAGTATTTTTAAGTCATATAAGAGTGAACGGTGATGATGGATTTGAATAATTCACGTCATGAATTTTAGTTGATAATGTGAAAAACAATGTTTTCAAAACCAGTTTTTAAATTAACCCGGTCAAGTCATCGGGTCGGGTCGACTCGGGTTGACCCGGTTTTCTAAAAAAAAAGTTTTAATATTTTTAATAATTGACAAAAATTATATGTAAAAAAACTTTCATATATCGAAGATATAAATTGTTTACAACCAATATAATATTTATAAAAAATCTAAGTCAAAATTTACATTTTTTTTAAAACCCAAAAAAATCAAAACATAATCGGGTCACGAGAACCGGATTAACCCGCGTCACCTCAAACCCAACAGGTTTAATCGAGTTTTAAAAATATAAAGCTTGGGTTAATATAACCTATTTTTTCTGTTAGAATCGAGTCAACCAGTTGACCTGACTAAATCGACTCGAGTTTCAAAACATTGTGAAAAACTATTACTAAATTAACTGGAACATGTGTACAAGTGGATGTCAATTTTTAATTCCACAAGTGGGATGACACGTGGCAGGTGATTAGTGGCTAATTAGTTGGTTGGTTTGTATGAAAAATGGGTATGGGCGGGAGAAGCTTTTCGGGCTTTTAGGAATATTCTATTTTGAGAATGATCCGATTTTGACTATGTAAAAAAAACATTAAAAACTTTGGTTGTAACGACAACAATCTTTTTCTTGTCTAAAAGCTTAATAACAAAAGAAGAACATCAAAGGCTTATGAATGGTTAGATCTTTTGCTTTTTTACTGAAGTCTAGTGGGATATTGAGATAGTACTAGTTTTCTAAAAATGAGCTCGGACCAATTTTGTCCTGAACCTGTTTTGATTTAGTGTTTCTGATTTTTTTTTCGATCTAAAAAGTTATGTACCGGTCCTGTATCGAACGAGATTCGAGTACTAGAAATCAGTACAATTTCAGATACGGTTTGGGTTCGGATTCAGGATTCGGGACAAAATGCTCATCTCTACTTAAAAAACTGGGAGGAAGGGTGCTCACCTAGGTACTCATTCAAATTTTCACGGTAGATTAGTTTACTCACGAAAAAAATAGTAAGGTGATTTTTGATTTAAGATTTTGAAATTTTAAAATTCTAAATTTTAATAAATTAAAATTTCTAAGAAATTAAAAATTCCAACATTAAAATATTTATGAATGTTTAGTTGACAAAATTTATAATAATTTGAAATTTTGATTTTAAGTTGAACCAATTAACGAATATTTTTTTTAATAAATTTTTTATTAAAAAGAGTAAACATCGAATTATAACTTTTATATAAATTTTATAAAAAATACTATAATTTTAACAAAATATTTATATTGAATTATATAAAAAATTTATAATTTTTATTAAAAATTTCTATAAATTTTATAAACAATTTATATAAACTTTATAAATTTTTTTTGTAAATTTTAGTAAATTTTTTTGTAAATTCATACAAAGCTTTCTATATAAATTATATATATACTTTTTATATAAAATTTATTTTTTCTATTTAAAAGAGTAAAAACTGAAAAAATAATTTTTATATAAATTTTTTAATATTTTTATATAAACATAAAAACCCGAATAAAAACGACTAGAAAAAAGTTTATAACATATAATTTTCAAGTAAATTAAAATTTCTCACTTTTTAGAGTAATTATAATATTATTCTTTTTAGAATTCGAAGAATTTTAAATTTCTCCGTTAGTCATATCAAACAAAATATTTAAATAAAATTAAAATATAAATATTTTGAATATTTTTCAATATCCCTCTACCAAAGTATCAAACTACACCAAAACCTCTCGTAGTAAAAGAAGAATGATTTTATTTCAAAGAGCCAAAAGGTAGTGGTCAAATTTCGCCTTTCGTTTTGTCTTTTTCCTCATAGCATCAAGATCCGATGGTCAAGATCCAATAGTCAAGATCCATTGCATCAAGATCCAATGGTCAAATTTCCCATAGCATCAAGAAAGAAAAAATAAATTCCCCATAGCATCAAGATCCAATGGTCAAATTTCGCCTTTCGTTTTGTCTTTTTCCTCACCAGTTACACGGTGAACTAAGTGACTGGCGAGCCACCCCGGTGTGGTGGCGAAGTTTAGCGAACGCCGCGTCAATTTAAGGCTAGGGGGAGTGGTAGAAAAAAATCCCACCGTCACGTCAGCTCCACCTTATCTTTCTCTTTCCTTTAACTAACCCACTCAAAACTCACCTTTCAAGGTTCTTAGGCTGGTGGGAGTGGTAAGAAACTCACTCACCGCCACGTCAGCGCCACATCAGCTTTTAACAAACTCACAAAAACTCCATACAGGATGTAATGACACTCACTTAAACTCACCTACAGTCACCTTTCATACCTATTATTTTATTATTTAAACACACATCACTCACAAAAAACACCCAATAATAAACCTAACAAAAAAAAACCACCCGAGCCCACAAAAATAAACATAAACGCACCTAGGGTGAGTGTGGTCATGTTTTTTTTGATGTGTGGAAGTAAGTCGCGCGCGACTTTTTGGTGGAGGAATGGGAGAAACGAGCGAGTTTGGGTAACTCACTCGTGGGTTTAACCCCACTCCCACTAGCCTTAAAAAAAAACCCACCACCACCTCACATTCACCTCATCTTTTCACTATCACTTTTATTTAATTTATTTATAAGATACATACTTTTATTACATCAAATTAAAAAATGATACACGCGGGTAAATACAAACATTAAAAATATTAGCCATTATTAGCCAAGTGCTGGATTAAATCGGATCGAAGGTTTTAATGCACTTGAGATGATCTGATGTATCCCATAACAACATGAATTTATTCCGTGCTTCGTACCAGATCGTCCGGTTGTTGTGCTTCTCCTCGGTACCATTTGGGACTTATCGCATATTCTTTGTGTTTACGAATCATATTATACATTATGATGCATGCATACATCATATTAATAAGTCTTTCTTTCTTCAACGCACGTGCTGGTTTGGCGATTATGGCCCATTTCTTTTTCAGAACACCAAACGTGTGTTCCACATCCTTCCTTGCCGATTCTTGCTTCTGCTTATACAATATTCGACTGTGGTAATCGTTAGAGGGTTCTGGAATCGTTTTAACAAGTGGAGCTAATTCGGGATATATCCTGTCAGTAAGATAGTATCCAAATGGATAATTAACGCCGTTAGCCGTAAAAGGGACCTCTGGTGGTCGTCCTGTTTTCAAATCGTTAAACAAATGGGATTGATATAACACATTTATGTTGTTGTTAGACCCAGAAACATCAAATAAAGCATGCCATATCCACAAGTCTTCCGACGCAACAGCTTCAAACAAAATGAACGGATTCGATCCGTGATCACGTCTAACATATTGCCCATTTATAGGCGTACGGACAACCAAACCACTCCCAATCCATGCAGTCTAGACTTCCTAGCATCCCAGGGAAACCGTGCTTCCTTTCGTGAGGTTGATATAGTAATTCAACATCACTCACCGTGGGGTTTCTTAGATATTCTGGCCCATAAATCGCCCTTATAGCAGAACAACAAAAATTATCAAGACTCTCCCGTGAAGTTCTTTTAGAGATTTGCATATATTCATCTAAAAAGGCTGGAACAATGCAGTATGCCTATTGACGAATTGCAGAAGTGCATTTCACCACTGGAGCAACGTCTTCTTTTCCGGTACAGTCGATATTTGAATTAAAGTAAGGATCATGTGCAGTTACAGCCGTAACTATATCGTTGAAAAGTGATCGATCCATTCGGTATGTCTTCCGGAATGCACGTTCGTCGTAGATCGGGTTGTCAGTGAAAAACACGGCAAGTAAACGATCATAGGCACCATAACGATCTCGACTAACCGGGTTTCTAGACACTTGTTGTCATGTATTTCGAAAAAACGCCATCGCTTTTGCTAACAACCGGACACGAGGGCTATTCATCAAACTTTCTTCATCTTCGATCATCAGATCGGGGTACATAAATGTATATTTATCAATGTTTTCCATGCTAAAAATTTAGAATTTATGGACAAGGTGATTTTTTTATTGAGAAGAAAGATGAAATGAGAGATATGAAAAAAGTGAAAATGAGGAGTATATAGAAATAAATGGGAATGAAAAAGAAATATTTGGGGTAGTGTGAATAGTGAGAAACTCACATGTAGCGACTTTTTTTTTGCTATGAGAACCTCAACCCACGCGTGAATTATTGAGCTGGGATGGCGGGGTTCATAGCAACTCGCGCGTGACTTTTTGCCACATGTATCCCACCCGTAACTTTTTTGCACCACTCCCCCATCTTAACGAGGGTACAATATCACCATACGTGGTACTTTTATGTTTGTAGTATTCATTAGTTTAATTTAAATGCACATTTAACACTGTCTATTGGTTCTGTACTTATGTTTATAACAAAGCAAGACTTTTTGAGTCGTGAGTAACTAACTTTTTCATGACTATACCAAAGACTTTTCCTCGTTAAATTAATGTTTATTGTTTTTTTTAAAGAAGAGTAGGTGAGTATGATTAGCAAATCGTTTTTTTTTTAAATCGGATTGGTTTTTTTATCAGTTGGGTTTGAGTTAATCGGTCAACAAATTCAACAGATTTTGTTTAGATTTTACTCAGTTTTTAACCGCATCAAATTGGTTTTAACTGGTTTTTTAATCGAATTGGTTTATTTTAACCGAGTTTTTATTAGTTTTTAAATCCTTCCCGGCCATTTATTAAACCGGTTACGAACCGTCGAATCAGTTCGACAAAAATCGGTTTTAGAAAAACTATTATTTAAATCAGTGTCGTTTTTTCTTCCAAATCGAACGTTAAACTGTTCTTTTTACTCACCCCCAAGTCCAAAGTAACCTCGCTAAATAGAGTGAAATACGGAGTACTAAATTTGGGATTGCAAATTGTATTTTTTAGTAACACCATTTGGAGAAAGTGATTTCCTTTTAGAGGAATTTGAGTCTAACTTTCTTGGAAATGATAATTCTCCCATCAATTCAGATGTAATAAAGTACTAGTATATGATATTCTGGATTTCAGCCCATACTATCAGGCCCAAAGTGTTGTTTCTAGTTTCAACCAGTGTTTTAAAACTCAGATTGAACTGATCGGTTAAACCTTGACCCGATCAAATGATCGGACGCTGGTTTTGACCAAAAAACCCGGTTGAACCACCGGTTTAACCAATTAAACGTGACCCGATGACTCGACCAGGTCAATTGAAAACCCGAGTCTTAAAACATTGGTTTCAACTTTCAAGTCGCTATATCTATTCACTTTTCTTACGTTTTATTTCATTTGTAATATTACATATAAAATTTAATTTAATTTAATTTTCAGTTTAAATAAATTTTAAATATTTTATATGTTTAAATAGATTTATAAAGTCTACCGGATATAAATTGTAACGAATAATTATTTATTTTTAAAGTTACTGAATAAATACGACTTCAACTAATTTAACCATTAAACTTTATTAATTTTCTTTTTAAGTTTTCATTTTTTTAATTCAATACTTATATTTTATATTTTTTTCTTCATTAATTTTTTAAGCCAAATAATTTTTTTTTGCTGTTTTTAAAAATAAAAAAAATAATAAATTAATAAATTGTTTCTTAACAAAAAAGTAATTATTTTATAAATATGAAAATTTTTGCTTTTCGTTTTACTATAACAAAAGTAGGGGTGAGCACAAAAACCGAAAAACCAAATCAAAACAGAAAAAATTGAAAACCCCACACCGAAAAAGCCGAACCATTTGAAAAGCCGATGCGAACGATTTTGATTTTTAGAAAAAGCGACTATTTAGGACAGTTTTTAGTTTCATATAAAAACCTAACCAAAAAATCGTCCCGCCCTGCCATCATATATCATTTAAATTTTATAAAATTATTTATATATTTATAAAAAGCATTGATGTTAAACTGATTATAATAAAAATTTGAATATATCATTTGATAACTTTCTAATAAGTAGTACTACTTTATTTTCGATCATGAACCATGAACATTTTATTTTTTTAATCATAGTTTATCAGTGTGTAATTAATATAAATATACCAACAATATGTTGTCGATATTTTTTTTATTATATATATAAGCTTATTAGTGAAAACTTAGTATAAATGTTGAAAACTCACTAGAGGAAATGTTATACTAAAGAAACCATGACAAGATTGGTGAGTTCCTTAGTATAAATGTTGAAAACTCACTAGAGGAACAAGACCCAATTCTGGAGCTGAAGAGGTTAGCAAATGAAGTTAGACATGAAGTTGGTGATATCTTTTGTTAATGCAAAGCAACGCCTAAAAAATTGTTAGTGCTAACTAATCTTTCTTAGTTTTGATCACGACAAATTAAAAAGACATTTATTGTCAAACACAATCATAAAACAAATTATCTAATAAACACTACCATCAAGGTAATAATCATTACATTAACATATCTTAATCATGTTTAGTGATCATAAAAGTGATTAGCCTTAAAACTCACTTTTGTCAAATGTGACAAAAGATTTTTAATAAACTTTATTTTTAAGAAAATGTTTTATTAAAATAAAAATGTAAATTTGAATATGGCATATTCCAAATGCCATAAGAATATCCGTTGAAGGTTTAAACAACCTCAGATATTTCAAATCCACTAAAAGACAAAAAGGAGCGGAGTCTACCTCCGCGGTTCCTTAAGTGCCTACGTGGTTCTCTATCGATAAGAAACCGCCTAGGTAGATAAGGAACTGCCCTCAGCTAGCCGTTGGGTTTTGTCTCTATAAATAGTAGATCAAATCTGTATTTTCAATAACCCTTTTTGGACATCTCTTTCAGCCTTCTTTCTCCTTTCTAATCATAATCATTTGTAAATGATCACTTAATGTGTTAAGTATGTTTACTTATGAATATCCTCTTGATCTCCTTCTTTACCTTGTCCAAAGAGAAGATCACTCACATACTTGTGATGTGATTAAAGATGAAGCCTTGATGAAGATAATCCTCCTCTAAAGATCTAGTCATGTTCATCATTTGTTTATTTGTGTCTTGTGTAGATCCAATGTATTTATAAATACTTGGACTAGTTGTGTTCATCCAAGCTATTTGTGAATAATTGGATTAGAGTTGTGTAAATCCTTTGCATATGTGTGTGTTTGGATTTGTGTTGTGTAGATCCAAGTTACATGTGTGTACTTGGATATGTTTAGTTGAGTTGTAATAAGCTGTGTAAGTTCTCACTAAACTATAAAGTGATGTGGTTGTGTCTTGTGATTTCTCACTAAACTATAAAGTGATGTGTAGTTGTGTTGTGTGAAGTTCTCACTTAGCTTCAAAGTAAAGAGTCATGAAGATCGGTTCTAGCTTTGTATTAGAACTCGACATCTAGCCTTGTGTCGGAAAATGGTGAAGTAGGAAAGGTTGTGAAGACTGGTTCTATCTTTAGATTAGAACTCGACATCTAGCCTTGTGTCGTAAAATTGTGAAGTGGGCGACGTCGTGGAGATTGGTCCTAGCTAAGATTAGGTCTCAACATTTAGCTTAGTGTTGGAAAATAATGTAAGCGACGTTGTAAGGTTTTCTCCACCAAGAAGGGAGCTTGTGGATATAGTGGAAATCTCGAGTAGGTGTACTCGAGGAGTGGAGTAGGAACGAGGATAGAGCCTCGTTGCCGAACCACTAGAAATCTTGGTGTCTTCCTACTAGGTTGTTTCTTTCCTTACTCATTACTTACCTTCATCATCATCAAACTTACTACTTGTCATTGCTAATGCATTAGAATTGAACCTAATCATTATGCAACTAGCTTTCAAGTAAAAGATGGTTTTGACACTCACCTAATTGAAAGGAATTTAATTAGGAAACAAACAGAAGAGAAACTATTCAACCCCCTTCTAGTTTCTACATATTTCTCACCACAAAGAAATATAAGGGCTTTATTAGTTTCAGAATTATCTCCCTGGCCATGTCCTTGAAGAACTAGAACTGGGAATCATCTTGTTCAATCACCCTGAAAGACAAGACTTTATGGGCATAAGTGACTTAGATGATATGAACAACTAACTTAATGTCCAGAGAGTCTTCTTTTTTACATCACAGAGGTCCAAGGTTGACTGAAGCTGCTGGGACCTTCAACATGTGTCTGGTGGGAGTCCTTGACATACGAAACATATATCCTGAGGTACAAACCAGGATCATTGAAGAACTTAGAGCTAAGAAGGATTAAGATAATCATTAGTAATCTTATTTTGTTTTTTGAAATTGTTATTAATGAATGATTATCAATATGTTTATAGTATCTTCAGTCTTAGTGCAAGTAAGAAGAAGTTGTTATACTCTCTTACTACTGACTTTAACTTAGGCTATTTGTACATTCAAATAGGGGAGATTGTCGGGTCAGTATTTACTAACACTGAAGCAACTCTAGGATTTGAATATAAAATTCCTTAAGTGTTTCATGTTCAGTAGAAAGGTGGTTCTGCTGAAGCATGCCCAGAGGAACAAGATTCCTACTAAAGAAATAGTTGCTGAAGAAAGTTCAACATTTCCTCTTCCAGAGAACTTAGAAGACAAGAAGTCTTTGCTTCAACATCTAGGCGGTCTAGTTGATGAAGAACAAGTCATGAAAAAGAGCTTTTAGTTCAGCATGGCTTGACAATATCATACTGAATGATGTCGATCTCCTCTAAGATACTGAAGACACTTTAGTTATCCTAAAGGTTTACAATAGGCGGGAAAAAGATCTGCTTTAAGTCCAACAAAAAAGTAGATCTCATTAGGAATAAGGTTACTTGTAAAGATGGATATAAGTACAACCTTTATTCCTTTTTCCATACTTTATAGATACTAACTATGTACTGTTTATCACGTGGGACATTCAACCACCCATTGGATAAACCATACGTTTGTACCTCTGCATTTGTAAACCCTAAAAGTGTGTTGCTTATAAAAGGAACACACTTGGGAAAGAATTGGCTAACCTCTTGTACTCAAAAGATAGAACTCTTCCAAGAGCTAAGACTCTCCTAACATCAACCTAACCATATGGTGAAATGCTGATGAACGTTAAGGTTGAGACTTGAACTCATAACCTAGGTTTGTAGTTTAAGTAGAGGAGATCACCCCAACATTGTCATTCAACCACTTTGTTATTCCGCAAACAAAGTGTATCATAGATTCTTTATTAAGTTTTAATGAAATCTATATACATTGAAAAGTAATTTGGTATTGTTGTTTTAATTGTTTACTTTGTTATTGCTTTATTAAAACAACTCACTTGAATCCAATATGCAAGATATTACTTAAGGTTGATAAGTAATATTAAGCTAAAAGGGACCAACAATAAAGGGCGTATCTCGAAAATGGTAAAATTTCAACATTTCCATATTTAAATTAAACAAAATGTTAAATTTGGAAACAAATGTATTAGCCACCGGCTCACGGGTTACCGGGTCAATTTGATTGAGTTACCGAATAACGGATTCAACCATATGCTAAACCTAATCGATTCAACGGGTCATGGGTTCGACCACCGGGTCAACCCAATAGAGTCATCGAGTCACGGGTTTGACCACTAGGTCAACCCGGTCGAGTCAGCGGGTCATGTGTTAGACCAATGGGTCAACCCGATCGAATCACCGAGTTATTAGTTTGACCATCAATTCAGTTAGTATATCGTTAACTATTTTGCAGCTAAGCAATTCTGGCGCTAGGCACAAGTACACGTCTAAGTTAACAGTAGTACAAAACAAACCCAAATGTTCAAAGTGATAAAGCCCAAAGTAACATGAGCCTTTAAGATGGCTCACTATGGTGGAGGAAGAGGGCTGGCCGTGCTAAGCTGGATGGCTCGCTGGCCTTCGCGGGTCTTCTCCACCACACCCACCCCTCCTTTCGTCGCGACTTCGCCTCCTAACGACGAGCCTTAGTCGAGTGATGGTGGGATACAACTAGTCGTTGTAACGACTAGTTTAAAAAAATATTATTATTTTTAATTAATTTTTAATTTAAAACATGTTACTATTATATATATCCCCCAATTTTAATACTTTTTAACACATACATCTCTTTCTAATCTCTCTATCCAACAAAAAAATGTCAAACTTCTCAAATGACCAATTCTCACATCTTAACTTCACTGGTCTTCTTAGCATAACCAATATGAATCCTTCGTCATCCTCAATCTCCTCGACGCCATCGTCGTAAAACTTCGTTTCATCTTCTTCCCAATTTCCATCATGCTCTCAATTCTCGTACCCTCCTTTTGCTCAAACCTATTATCTCCAAATGACACCCGATCAAATTTTCCAACAACAACAACCTGCGTTTCAAAACGCTCAGTTTAACAACCAATTCCAAAATATCCAAAGTCAAGAACAAGTGCCGGAAACACAATTTAAAGTACCGGCGTCACAACCACCATCCAAAGAAGACCGTCGAAAAAAGAACGAGAAAAAATGTCAAAAGCCGTTGATTTGTCTGCAAACGATGACGATGATGACATACAATACGTGGATGCTCCGACTCAGTCTCAGGCTCCAGCACGTTGGAATCGTAAAGAAGAGATACTATTGTGCAAGTATTGGGTTGGAGTGTCGGAGAACGCCGACATTGGAAATGATCAAAATCTTGATTGTTTTTTGGAGTAGATTATCAAAGATTTCAACGCGTCTTCAACCGACATGCGTCCTACCAAGAACGTGATTATGGGGAGATGGAGTCGGTTGCACCCCTAATCTCAAAATTTTAATGCGATTTACCATGGAGTAAATCGTAAAAGTGGTATGAACGAGGAAGATGTTTTGGAAACTGCGAAGGACGAACATAGTTTTTTGTTTAAGGGAAAACACTTCGCTTACGAACACGCGTGTAGGATTATCAAATAACACCTAAAATTAGCCGGGGCAGAAAGCGTTGATGTGTATGATCACACGAAAGTATTCGGCCCGATGCTCGTCCTAGACCCGTCGAAAAAGCTTGACCCGCCAAGAAGACCAAATTTGAAACAAATGAGAGCACCAACGGAGGATCCTCGGGGTCTGTGAAGGACATGCTAAATGATGCAATGCATCAAAGAATGCTCGCCGATAAATATGTGTACGAGGCTAAAAAGGCAAAGGAATTAAAGATGATGCAGCTGACCGAGTTCCAATTTTCTCACAGTTGATGTCGAGTCAATGCCAATACCAAAGAGGTTGTTTGTCCTAGGAAAACAATGGCAAAATATGGTGACCCAAATTAGTTTGTTTTTGTTTTGTAATTTTCGTATTTTTTGGTTTTATATCATATTTTTAATTTTGTATCGTACTTGTAGAAACTAGAAGGGGGGGGGGGGGGGGGTTGAATAGTTTCTTAAATTTACTTGTTAAAGGTTGGTTTTTAAAATTCCTTTTCAAAAACTTAGGCTTGAGTATTTATGTGAAACCTTCTTATACACAATATGAACAAGGTATAATGCAACTAAACTAATAATCACAAGAATAAAGAATAATGAACGTAAAGAGATAAGGGAAGGAAAGATCAAACCAAAAACTAAGGATTTATAGTGGTTTGGAAACGAAGCTCACTCCTCGTTCCTACTCCACTCCTCGAGTACTCCTTACTCGAGAGTTCACTAATCAATAAGCTCCTTAAGGTGGAGAAACCATACACAACGTCGCTTATCCAATTTCCGACTCTAAGCTAAAAGTCGAGCCCTAATCTTAGCTAGGACCAATCTACACCAATATAATTTAAGGACCAAGTATTAACCTTAATACATACACAACTTCCAAATAGACACAAATACTTGGATCTTCACAACAATGACACAACAATGAATAAATAAGTTTGGATCTTCAATGGATCTTTGAGGTAGACACAACACTTCAAGGATGATAGTGTTCTTCTCTTTGCACTTTGAGAGGAAGAGATGAGAGGAGAAAGATTCACTTCTAAACAAGTAGTAATCAAACAAATGATCAAGGATTTGAGTGATTTAAGAAGTATGAAAGAATCTGGAAATGTGTGTGCAAAAGAGGTGAAGCGAAAGTCTGAGAATGGTCCACTATTTATAAGACAAACTTCCAACGGCTATATCTGCCCGCGGTTCCATATTGGAGCCCGCGGTTCCTTATCGATAAGGAACCGCCATAGCCACTAAGGAACCGCCAGAGTAGACTCTGCTCCTTTTGTCTTTTAGTGGTATGGTTCGAATCTCGAGATTAAAGTATCCTGAAAGGATATTCCAAACCAAGATAGAATATGCGATTTTCAAATTTTCAAATTTTCAAATAATTAATTTAATAAAACATTTTCTTATAAAGAAAGTTTAATAAAAACTTGTCACACTTAATAAAAAGTGAGTTTTAAGAAAAGTTTAAATCCTTGATTACTTAATTAGGATGAGTACTTGTTTGTACATACCTTAAGTGATAATGGTTGAAATGAAAAATACTTGAACTCAAGAATTCGTTTTTCGTTGTTTTCGTAAATGCTTGTTTTTACATATTGTCGTAATCAAAACAAAGCGAGACCGAAAATGCAAGTAACGTTTTTAGGCATCATTGCATTAATAATCTCCCCTTTTTTGATTCCTACAATACATAAACTCAATCACCTAATAAAAACAAAATTTTCAAAGACGAGTTTATTTCATTTCTCCCCCTTTGTCGAAGCAAAAAGGTTGCAAAAGTCTTTGAAGAAGAAAAGAACCAGACTTTACAAATGCTCCCCCTTGGTGCTTACTCCCCTTGCTTGGGGCACCAAGGAATCGATATATGGTGACAAGCTACATGGAAGGGTTAGTAGTAGAGAAGAGATACCCAACAAGATATAGCAAAGGTCACAAAAAAATAAATAAGAGAAGAGACAAAGATCCAAGATAAGTCATGTTAAAAGGAAACATGATAAAAGATACAATGAAATAAATCATACAAAGATGTATGAGAAATAAAACAAGCCAAAAGAAAAGCATAAATCTAATCCTAGTTAAACTAGAACTCTAAGATTTACTTGATCTAGATGTCTTGAAGATAAGCAACCAATGCATAGATAAAAGAAAAGGTAGTGGCGGAAGGAGGTGGTGGTGGCTTGGTAGAGATCTCATAGTCATAGTGAAGAGGAGGTTTGACTAAGAGACTCTTGATGTAATTCAACTCTTCATAGATATCAGCCATAACAAGATGTTGATATTGACAACAATGACAATATGTTCCATGATGCATGACATTATCATGTGAAGGAGGAAGAACACTAAAGGCTAGTGGTGGAAGATAAGAAGTTCCACAATAAACATTCTTAGAAGAAGAAGAGATGTGATTTTGAGTGTTCTTGGGTGAATTGGGTGTAACACCCCCAAATATTCATACTTTAGATCAGCGGAAGAGTCGTTGGTGTTACGGGATAGCACATTACTCAAATCATAGACAACGCTTAAAAATCGCGTCGTTTAATAATAAAGTATTTTCCATTCATGAATATCAAATTACATAGGTCCTCAGGTCATAGTATATCATACAAATTTACAAAACATTTGAACGGAAAATTTTATTTGAATGCGGGCCATAAATTCTTGTCGCCTTCCCGAGAATTACCTTCAAGTACCTGAGATAAAACATGTTAAAAAGTCAGCGAAACGCCGAGTGAATACATAGAGTTTAATAAAAACCATTAATATATCACTAGTATATAATTATTACCGAAAATCATTTTGTACAAATCTTTGTCGTAGGCTATAAAATAGGCCAAAGACATTTTATATAAATTGTTGTTGTAAATCATAATATAGGCTTTTGCCTTCAAAACCATTATACGAACCATTGTCGCAAAAACATCATACAATACGTTTTATAACGTTGTATAGAGTTAAATAAAAACCGTTATATGAAAATGGTTATGTAAAACCAAAACACGAACATAATATCCATAATAAGACCCCGTATTGCTAGTCAGGCAATATATTATAATTCAATGCATATATCAGTATTTTCGTTATTAGATTATTATAAGCCGCATGACATTGCTACCTTACTATAACAAACAACGGGTAGCTAACCCGTAATTTCCTTTGCCCATCTAAAACAACGTGTCGTCACAATAATCACGCTTATATAAATCTTCTCATACATAAATTCGCTTACCAATCAATGTGGCACGACGGGGATCAACCGTCAAGGCGCGAACTGGGGTGATCTTCCCCAAATAGTACTATTATATGCATAAGCGTCTACCAAATCCCGGTAGTTCACAGTTCATGCTAATGGAACTTTTAGTGACATAACCTAACTAATAATAATCCATTTCATTTCATTCATCGGGTCATATAATCATTCGGGTCCATATCAATAAGCATACAATCGGGACAACTGGTGTCCTATTTTTATTAAAACTAACATGTTATCTCCCTCGCGGGTTTAGAAAACATTTCATAAAACATTTAAAAGAGTGCGAGGCTATGAACTCACGTTGATTGGGAAAGGCGGGTTATCGGCGTTTTGGATGTACGGTACGTGCTTCAGTCACGGGAACCTAGACAAATAATACTCGGTCTTAGACTCTTGTCCAATGACTTTATAAAAATAATGGTTATAAATATATGATGATATCATAAGTATAATGATGATCAAGTGGGATTTTATCTCTTCATACAACAATATAGTTGTTATGTGTTAGTCAATTTAGACTAGTTATACTAGTTTCAACCCAATTACATATTCATGCCCAATAAGCCCATTAAAAGTTCAATTCAGTATATTATCCCATTTATACTTTTTAATACCAGGCCTATACTCATATGTTGGGCCCAAGTGGGTTAAGCCCATGAGTAAGTCCAATAGTGTTAAGCCAAACTAGTTGGGCTAATGGTCCAATAAGGTTACTTTGGCCCATTAAGGTCCATAAGTTATAAAGCTCGAGTTTATTGGTTTTTACTTGTCAAATGAGATTACATATCAGTATATGAGTTATAAAAATGTTACATTAGACGGGTCCGACCGTCTAAGTTTTATTTGGCGAAAACGTTAATCTTTCGGTTTTAGCCGAAAGACGTAAAATTATATAGTTTTATAACTTTAGAAAACATTTGAGTTTGTATTTTTATAAAATGCCAAGTTTATTTAGTATATAACTCATTTTATAATACTTATTATTAGTTAGTGGGTTTTATGTATTTATTTTATAATAATATTACTTGAGTGCTCTTATTATATTATATCCTTTTATTTACAAATCTGATTATCAAAGTCCATTCCACCATTTTTGCCATATCTTGAGTTCTACAAGGAGATAGAAGCTCAAATTTGGGCAGCACAAACTACATAATATGTGCTACAAATAACTCCTTAGCTACTGCTCAATCATCCTCTAAGTATTCCTAATATTTCGTCCAAAACAGACTATACAAATTTGTACCTCAATAGTATTTTGATCATATCTTGCTCATTTTAATGATTACATTGAGTGGCCAACTCTCCACATATGTAAAAATCATATATCTAACTGTATATTTAATAATACAACCCATTTTACCAAGTTATCATGTTGATACTTACTGTCTTATACAGCCTATGAATCTAACCAAGATTTTAACATCTTTACTTGTTAATTTTAGCCTTTTTAACCAAATCTATTAACACAAAGACCCCACATAATATTTTGATCATCATTCATCATCATATACATATACATTTATAAAGAAAATACATGATTATATTTACAAAATAACAAGATGATAGGAAGAAACAATCTCTATACCACCAAAGTGATGAAAAGGTTGAGATTTTGGATGAACAAGGCTTAATTCTTGTCACCAAATCTTTAGCTTTAGCAAGATCACTTTTAGGTACCTCCAAGTAGATGAACATACTCTTGAAATCTGCCCTTGAACCTCATGAAAACTCTTTTTCATAGGTTATAATCACCTCCAATATTCATATTTTTATGTAGGCTTCAACATATGTTGATGATTAATAAAGTTTATAGTTAAATTTGATGATGAAAATGGTGATTTAGGGTGGTGTTGGACGAAATTAGAGAGAGAGAGGAGAAGAGATTGATAACTTTTCTTTCTCTAGTTTGCATGTATGCGAGATAAGGGGTTAATGGTTTTGGTTTTGTGTTGAATGGTTTTGTAAGGATCTAAGGACAAGTGTCCTTAGAATTTATGTTAGCTTGCCACCAAAGGGTGGTGTTGGCTTTGTTAAATCAACCCATAGTGGGGGTGGGAAAAGTGTCCCACTTGTCTCATCTCTACTAATTTACGGGTACTCCTCGATTTACGTTCCCTCGGGTCGATTTACAAAAAATGTTTTAATAAATTATGAATCTATGGCACAAAACGAATCTAATAAAAGTTGTCTCATCAAAAACGGAGCACAAAAGCGTAAATACGTAAACCTAGGGTTTCTGGTTTAATTGTAAAAGACGCTAAATTATGCACGTAAGTCCTAATCTCTTCTCGTATATTTGTGAGTTTATGAACCAACACAAATTAAAATTCCAAAATAATATTTAAGAATAAATTTATTTCCTGAAATGTCGGACTGTCACAAAAAACGGTGTATGTAAGCGTAAGCACGTAACGCAGAGTTCTCCGGTTTTAGACGTAGTCAATGCTACTTTAAGACGTAAACCCTTATTTCTTCCCAAAAGTGAGTGAGTTCATAAATTAACAATAAAATAATAATTTTAAAATAATACTCGAGAATAAAATAACGACCTCAAATTGACGGATTGTCACAGCAGTTACCCCTAAAGAAGATCTTTGTTCTCAAAGATCAATTTATCTCACTACTCGCTTCTTATAGAATCAAGACATGTGGGTATTTCCTCCACATTCGGTCTTTTCTCTCAAGTGTAATTCATTACAATACGCGAGTTTCATCAAACATAACTACGGGAATACGATCAGGCTTAAGTTGACTTACTTTCTTTATCCATGATGTTCATGGGTTTTTGATGAATGCAACTTCTCGCCGATCTAAACTTTATTAAGGAATAATAAGATTTTCACTTGATAGACATTTTATCAAGTTCGTTATACGAAACATAATTCATGCATCCCTTGAAGTCCTAGGGTAGATCTAGCTTATATGCCTCTCAAACCAAATCTTTACATTATCTCGATGGTCCCATACAACAGGGACTTAGATTTCCACGATCTTTCAGATCATCCATTCATCTTTCCATGATGAAAATTTCTTGGCATAACTTTGCTACCCATCCTGCACTTCAAGATCTACATTTCATATTCACATAACCTCCTGCCCACTACTGGCAGTCAATAATCAAATCCTAATTTACACAATCATTTCAGGTCTCGCGGGTCGGGTATCTCCATCACAACTCCTACCTACAGATGCTCTTTATATAGATCCTCACAAGACTCGATCTCAATCCTAATACGATAATTATCAATGATAATCTCTCCAAAGGAAAGCGATTATCCCGTTCATTACCAAAGGTCAATTATTCAAACATAAAACAAGACTCTTAGTCTTTGTATCGTTACTTTAGCTTGTCCCGTTGATTGTGGTAAACAATACTCTCATCAAGGTTCGTTCCCAATGATTCTTAAGGAAATATCTAGAAATTCAATGCGAAGCGAGGATCTTGATAGAGATGATCGATACAAGCACACCATGCTTACACAACTCCTTTAAAATACAAAAGAGTCAACTTCTCCATCGAGAATCTATCATTAACGGGAATGATATTAGCAGATTTGGTCAGTCTGTCGATGATGATCCAAATCGAATCAAATCCAGATGATGACCTTGGAAGATTAATGATAAGAATCCATGGTGGTTCTATCTCACTTCCAAACATGAATTATAAGCTGCAGAAGCAATCCTTATGGATTTTGGCGTTCAGCCTTAGTCTTCGCAAAAGTTAGACATTGCCAACATATGTTGCGATGTCTGCTTTCATATTTGGCCATCAGTACAACTTCTTCATATAAGATACATTTAATCAGAAATGGCATGAATAGAATACTTAAACTTATAAGATTCCAACATGACTAAATCTCGAAATCCTCCATAGTTAGGCAACCACAATCGGCCTTTTAAACATTTAACGTCATCGGCTCTCATTTCTAATGGTTCACATTAGCCGCGAAACTCTTTATTATTTATATTATCCTTTTTTACAAGCATCAGTTATTTCTAAATTGCTCGGGCAAATTATTCTACACGGTCATTACTAAGGAGCACATCCTAATTGGTTATTTATTCTTTCTACATAATATGTCAGCAACTACATTCACCTCCCCGATGAAATAAATATCATGTTCATAATCACTCAGAAATTCTTTATTCATATTTTCTAAGTTTAAATTTCTTCTCAACTATTATCTTTATTAGTTTTGCTCAATCCGACGTCTAAAGCGTCGATAAATATTACAAGTAATTAAATAATAAATATTAAATTTTATGAAACGTAAACGTAAATTTTTTAAATTTCTCAGTTCGTCCAATTATAGAAAAATATTCAAAATAAATTTGAATTTAATTAACACGATCTTTGTTGATTTATCAAAAACAATTAATAAGATCCGTAAATGTTCGAAAAATCTTTTTTTATACTTCGTCAAAATTTTCTTAGTAGAAAAGCAAAAGTTGTCGTTTCAAATTCCAAGTCATGGTTTAAATGGTTTCCTCAATCGCTCTTAGGTTGTCTTGAGGTATACACAAACATATACTCCTAAGGGAGTTTAGTTAAATGATCTTGGTATGAGGGAATAATTTCCCTAATAGTCCTTTGATAAAATATCTGTCAAATCATTCTGCACTATCTTTTTGGTATTTCCCAAAGCCTTAATGGCTCTAATCTTTGAAGAGTCAATATGGATTCCATTACCATAATCACACGGTCGAATAATGTAAAGGATCAAGCCTTAAATCACCGAATAAATACTCAAGGTACAGGTTCTCACTGCTCAGCCAAATCAGGGCAGTCTACAAATGATTACTAACTCCTTCTTATTCTTAGAAACAAACAGATGATCCTTAATGATCACAAGTATAAATTTATCAAATTACAGCCTACACACGTGATTCACCAAATTTATGAATACTATATGTGCATTGGTCAATCCAAACGACATCACATGAAACTCATAATGTTCATTACGAGTTCTGGATGTAGTGGTTGGAATAGATAATCTTCTTTGCGGACGTGAATTTGACGATAACCATGCCGTTGATCAAATTTTTGAATACACGCTAGAACCTTGTAAGTGATCGAACAAATCTTCCATCTTGGGTAATGGATATAAATTTTTGATCGTCAATTTACTTAGTTCACGGTAATCAATAAATATAAGGAATGATAACACGATAGCTCTATATGATGACGAGCTCAGCAGAATAAAATCTTTCTCCGACAACTCTCTTAGTTGTACGGTAACTCTTTCGATTCAGATGGTGCTGACGTACAGTACACATGCCACAGGTGCAACACCGGGAATATAATCAATACCAAATTCAACTTGCCTTATTGGCGGAAGTCTAGGTAATTCATCAGCAATTACCTCAGAAAGTTTTCAAATAACAGGAATATCTTTTTAATAAATTTACTTTAAGTTATTTCTAAATTACAAGATTTATGACTAGTTCATAACCATTCATGGTATAACTTCAAGCCTGAATGCAGGGTATGATCTCCCATCAGGAATTATTTAGATCACTTTTGATAATCAACATCTTATCTTTTAGGGGAATTCCACTCGAGTTCCCATCAATTTAGACAATGACACCATGTCATAATCAACCAATCCATTCTAATGGTACTACCAACTTTCCAGTTTTATTACCGTTGATAAGAGAACTTCTCAAAAGACTAATAATAGCTCATAACCCTCCACAAATTCAAGGATATATGGAGACATAGCTTAACATTAAAAGAGTAAGGTCAACGCATAATTTACGCGAGAGAATTTCAAATCAGATACAGACGAAAACATTAACGAATATGAATATATCCAAGAATGTTTTCATGAATTGAGTACGCATTCGAAAGCACCTTGGATCGTTACCCATGTCATTCAAATGGAATCTAATCAAAAGAAATGATTGGAACGTCGATATACCCAGTCGGGTATCAACACTCGGTAATTAGAAAATTTTCCAAAGAATCTTTCCATGAAAGAATTGGACAAGAAGGGGATATCAATTGTCAATTAAGACATTATCCACAGATGAGTAAATTCGATTCAGAAAAATAAATGGTACGGGCACATATGTATGTGTCCCTATCAATATGTCCCTATTTTGCACTTCTTGTAAATCTCATAAAAATTCAATCTTTCACAATTTCAAGGAAAATGTAATGTTTATTAACAATTTCATGGTGACTACTAATCAGTCTCGCATGGTCCCTTCCAAATTGTACGTAGGCGCGCAACTATGTACAATTAAGGATTAACGATGCAATACTCAGTTCGTCAAAATTTTGTCATCATGTCTAAAATAAAAATATTTTCATGCTTAATTCTGGAATAAGAATCAGAATGAATTCACAGAGATGTTCTTCGTTATGGAAACAATTAAGTTTTCCAAGGTGTTTCATAAACAACTTTATTTTGATAACTATTACTTATAAGTCTCACTTTGAATAATCCATATAGGGATGAAAATCTAATTTTTCTCAAGGGACACTTTTTTAACTTATAAAAAACAATGAGTAATCTGCAAAAGAGTGATGAAGAGTTGTTCACCAAGAACTAACTACAATATGCTAGGAAATGAGCTTAGCCAAATAATCATGAGGTTTACGACCTCGATGGCACTCAGGAATACAAAAAGAAGAATCTATAATGCAACTCTTATCCGAAATGAGTTGTTCAATGGTTGCATCACTAATGCGAACTGATAGGTGTGAAAACACCCATTCTTTTTACCACTTAGTTACAATAATAACCGAGCCAAAACGTGTATTTTATGTCATTTATGTCAGAATTATGCGTGGTTTGTGTTTTTGTTGTGATTTAGGACGAGAAGGTGAAAAGTGGAGAAAACACGGGATTTCACGGGCTTTTATCGAAGAAAAAGACGAAAGACGAAGTCAAGAAGTAAAGAGTGCAAAAAGAACAGAAGTCCAAGACCAATTCTGAAGATTTATCGAAGAAAAAGTCAAAAGACGGAAGTTTACTAAAAGCCGAAGAACTCAAGTCTTATTTATGAAGAAATGTCGAGACGAGTTCAAAGAAATCCCGAGACAAAGTCATTAAGTCCAAGATTAACTCAAGATTAAGAAGAGAAGGACTTAAGTGTGCAATTAAGGAAAAGAAGAAAGAGGGATGGAGCTTCCTAAGCTCCTCCCTAATCTCCCTATATATAGATTAGACTACATTTCATTTCAAGTTGTTGGGTGGATTGACAACCCACCTCTTCCACCATTTTCATACTTTGCACAATTTAATTTCTTGCACTTTAATTTTCCTTGTATCGCACCTTTTAATTCCTTTTAATTTCCAAGTAAGTTTTCTATTATTGTTCTTGAATCTTTACTTTTCTTGTTTAATCTCTCATCTTCCTTTCTTGATTTTAGTTTACTTTTGGTGCGAAATATATTTGATCCGTGTTGATCTTGATGTTTTCGTACTTAAAAAGTTCATCTTTTTATTCATCCATGAGTTTTTATATGGATTAAGCTTTGAGCTTGACATGCTTATTGGCTTAATTTGTGTTTAGCTTATTTACTTTTCAAAAGTTTTCTTAAAAAGTTTCATTTTTTTTATGGTTTGATTTAAAAGTTTGATTATTTTAAGTTGGAAAAGTTGTTATTTGTGCTTATTTAGTCTTTTTCATATTGGATTCGTTCAAGTTTAAGTGTTAGCTTATCACCCTAGCTTATAACTTAGCTTAATTTTCGAATCAAAAAGCAATCGGAAAGGGTAAACCCCTTTCCGATCTAACATTCCGATCAGCCCCCCTTATTCCGATCACTAGATCGGAAAAGGGTTTTGCTTATTCCGATTGTGTTGGTTTTAAGACATTCCGATTTGGATTACTTTAGTGTATTCCGATTGGGATTCCTTCTTGGGATTCCGATTGGACTTCTTTCGTACATTCTGATTTGATTCATTGTTTAGTATTCCGATCAGGCTTATTTTCCGACCAATGCATTCCGATTATGTCCCTTTTTACTCATTCCGATTACGACATTCCGATAGGGATTCATTCCGATCGGATTCCTATGGGATTCCGATCAAGTGTATTCCGACGGGTTTGTTTTGTTTTGTTTTAATATTAAGCTTGTTTTTCCGCCATTTTACTTTAGTGTTATTTTAATCGTTTTTCTCGTTTTGATTTTAGTCTATTTTAATTACGTTTTGCATTTTCATTTGATTGTTAATTTACTTTTCGTCAAGTTTTAATTTTACGTCATTTAATTTCTCGTCATTTCCTTTTAAAGTTTTAAATATTGCACCGTTTACGTTTCAACTAGTTTTAGTTTTAATTACTCGTCATTTATTTTAAAGTCTTGCACATTTATTTTACCACAACCAAAAATATTATTCTTTAACAAAAACGACTGAGTCACACTTTAAACCAGAAATCAATTCGAGAAGATACCGAGAAACGAACTTTTTCAACTAGCAAAATCTTAACATTAAAAGGGCACCGCTGCCGGCTCTGTTCGTGAAGATTAACGGTTTTTTGTGAGAGACGCGTTGGCTTTCGGGATCCGTTCACTCGTGAACGTTATTTTTCGTGTCCAACAATTTTCAAAAATCCAAAAACATTTGAAAAATCATAAAAAGCATTTCTTTTTCAAAGTTTTGCACCAAAAAATATTCTTCTTGCTTCTCTATCTTTCTTTATGGATTCTTATGTCCATTGCGTCGGGTGTGGGAGACGATTGTACGGGAACGACTCTTGTCAATGGTGTACATGTGAGCGATGCGGGAACGATATCGACAACACACAATTCGGATTTTGTCCTTTGTGCAACTCGACTAATTCGTCCTTTTTGAATCCACCTCCTGTTCCCCCGTGCATCTATTGTGGAAGCGATTCTCATTGGCATGTTTCGTGCCCGGTTCAATACCCGTATGGTCACAAGCAAGAACCGGGTTACAATTATGACAATGGTAATAGCTATCCACAAGAAGCACCCAGTTTCTCTCCATACCCATGGTGCTATATTTGTGGGGGCCCTCACGATGCTTCTTTTTGTGATCCATCACAAGTCTTTGAGAAAGTTCCGTGTTATCATCCTTGTGTCTATAACTTTGAGCCCCCACATCACACCCTCAATCATCAATCCTCTCAGCAAATTAGTCTTGATCAACAACTCACTACTTTGAATGGCATTCTAGAAAGTATAGCTCAACTCCGAGCTGAATTGCATCCGGAAAAGCAACCTTTGCTGGATGTGGACGAAACCTTGAAAACCACCGACACCTTTTTGAGCCAATTTAGTCGTTTTCCCTTCTTGTCTACACCAAAATGTTTAATTACAGCGTGGGATAGAATTGGTGAAATTGAACATACTCGGGGAGATGAACAACAAAAGTTGCTGCATGAGCTTCTTAAAGATGTGGAAGTTATCAAGGAAGAGTTAGCCAACTACGTCACTCCTAACTGGACTCGTCCCATCTATTATGATGATGACGACGAAGATGATGTCTACACTTTCAACCAATCTTCTAAAGTTGCTGCTCCTACTCTCGATGTTCCTATTGCGTCTAAGGATCTAGATTCGTTGAATGAGCTTAGTGATGTTGGTCTCGACAAATTATTGGATGATGAGGTTTGTGACTTACCTGCTATGGAGCCTGAGGACGACGTTGCTCTTACGGAAGAGGTCGATCCTAGTGATGACGATTCTTCTCTCCGCTATGAGAATTTCACTTTTGAAATTTCTTAATCTCCACTGGGAGATGCGGACGATGACGATTTGTTCTCTCCGGCTTACGAGAAGTTCACCGATGAACTTGATCTTGTGGATGAGGTGGAAGACGTGCTTCTTCGCGATAGATTACGGAAAGTGCACCTTCTTATTGCTCAAATCGAAGAGTTGACTTCTCCTCCTCTCTCCGAGTCTTTGCCTCCATCTCTTCCTCCTGTTGAAGATAATGACCCATTGCTGGAAGAAATCGACATTCACTCCATACCTCCAGGTACTGATGACGATGACATGGAGGGGGATATTATTTTTGATAATTTGCTGCAAGAAGGTATTGTCCCAAGTCCCCCTCCCGAGCACCTTTCATCCTCCCCTTTAGCCACTATTTCGGAGGATGAGTGCTTTGACCCGGGAGATGACATTGATTATGCTATGATTGATACCATTACGGCTTTGCCGTTTGCTCAGCATCCATTGTCTTTGGGGGAGGACAATGTGCTTACTTTACCCACCCCACCTCCCGTGGATCATGATTTCACATACTATACGTATGTTGAAAGAACCTTTCTCTCATACAAGACTTATCCCCCCGCCTCTCCATTGTTGATGTCAACCGGGAACGAGGACAAGGTCTTTGATCCTGGTATTGCATTCGAGGCTTCCCCATGGACCATTTAATTCGGGGACGAGTCAGGCTCGTGACTCGGTTAATATAAACAAGCGCTTTTTGGGAGGCAACCCAATTATCTATCTATCTTTACCATAAGTGTAGGGGAGCCCCGTTGGTGTTTCTTGCTTTCTTTCTTATCATGTGAAGGGATTAGAGCTTCAAAGACACACTCTTGATGACTTTTGATGAACCGTGATTCCGTGTTCCCTTCTTCCCGGTTCTATCCTAAACTCTTTTTGATTCTCTATTTTATATTTCTCAATGTTAAAATAGGAATCTCTTTAGTCGTTTTTTCCTTAGCGAGATTTAAACAACGTGCACAATGTCCTAAGTGTAGGGGAGTTTACTCCCACATGCTTAAACATTGAGGACAATGTTTATATTAAGTGTAGGGGGGACTTCTATCGAAGTTAAGTGGCCTTTTCCTTGTATTTGTCCTCATTTTAACCGGAAAATCAATTTTTCGACATTTTTCAAAATTTTTGATCTATTTTGGCCTATTAGTTTTTCCCTTTGTATAGTTATTTTCTCTCTTTGCTAGAATAAATCTTTAATAAAGTGGTTTTAATTTTCAAACGTTGTGAATCTTTTGACTCAACCCGAGTTTACTTATCTAAGTTCACTCTAGCTAGTATCCTTAACGTGTTTAAGTCAAGTTTTGCTAGGCTTTTATATAGGGAGCTATAAAACGCGAAAGTCTTAACTCTCACGGGTTAAGAACAAGAACTTTTCGCAAGTTCCTATAATTGATCCTAGAGAGTTGTTTATCAAGGGAACGTTAAAATGCGAATTCTAAACTTGAAAAAGTCTAAGAGTTTGCAAGATCCTATAGATGACTCGAAAACCCAAAACTTTGACTTAATAGGCTAAGCATCCACGAGTCTCATTCCTTGAGATTTTAAACTGTGGAGGACGAGAGATGATAGAGCCAATTATAAGTTTGGTATTCTTTCGTGAATTTATGTGAGTTAATTATAAGCCTATTCTTCCTTCGCTTGTTAATAAATTTATCTGCAATAAATAAGGTTGTACGATTTAAAAGGTTACTTAGCTTCTAGCCCAAGATCGTTTAAAAGTTGCTCGGTATGGATTAGAGTTCATAGCCAAGGCATAACTTATTGAAGTGGGATGGGAAGATTGGCGAGTCCGAAAAGGCTCTAACAAGGCATGAGGGCTACATTTTGTTGCTAAAGATCCAAAAGTGATGTGAAGAATCATTTATCGAAAATCAATATGAAGGATCGAGACACACGACGAAAGGCAAAAACTCCCCAAAAGATCATGGAGAAGTCTATCCAAAAAGGCCCTAACAAGGTATGAGGATAAATACATCCAAGTCCAAAAAGGAGGCGGATCGTTGTACATCAAAGTCCAAAGTAAAGGTTGGAGAAAAATGAAGAAGTCTTGGTCCAAGTATGAAGAATCTCTCAAAACTTCAAGTGAAGAAATTCCTATTATGAAGAGAAGACCATTATTTCATGAACGTCTCTCAAGATTTGAAGTATGAAGTCGCTGCCAAATACCGGTCCGAGAAAGGTCTCAAATCGCGAAGCGAGTTATGCCAAGATATGAACTTTATGAGGTCCCGAGAAGCAGTTTTAAAAGATTTTGTCCTTTAGCTAACTATTGATTAAATCATTCACTTTATTTTCGGCCTAATAAACTATCGAAATAAGTCAACAATACATCCTCGTGATCATTCAAGACAATAATAAAATATAATATATACACCTAGGAATAAGGGAGTCTAAGTGAATAATTGGCCCACATGAGTTCTTGTTAGTTTGCTAACTTATAATAACAATGATCTCGTTTTTAAGCTTGGTTTGGGGAAAGTGAAAACTTGAGGATGATGATCATTCATGACATTTCCAAAACCAAAGGTATGTTTTTTATTTCTTTACTTTGAATGTTTATAGTTTTCTATCTCTTTAATAAAGGCCAAGGTGGATTGATTTTTATGAAAAATATAAACATGCTTTGTAACTAATGCATTGCATGAGGACATTGCAATGGTCAAGTGTAGGGGATTTGATAGGTGTGAAAACACCCATCCTTTTTACCACTTAATTACAATAATAACCGAGCCAAAACGTGTATTTTATGTCATTTATGTCGGAATTATGCGTGGTTTGTGTTTTTGTTGTGATTTAGGACGAAAAGGTGAAAAGTGGAGAAAACACGGGTTTTCACGGGCTTTTATCGAAGAAAAAGACGAAAGACGAAGTCAAGAAGTCAAGAGTGCAAAAAGAACGGAAGTCCAAGACCAATTCTGAAGATTTATCGAAGAAAAAGTCAAAAGACGGAAGTTTACTAAAAGTCGAAGAACTCAAGTCTTATTTATGAGGAAATGTCGAGACGAGTTCAAAGAAATCCCGAGACAAAGTCATTAAGTCCAAGATTAACTCAAGATTAAGAAGAGAAGGACTTAAGTGTGCAATTAAGGAAAAGAAGAAAGATGGAGGAAGCTTCCTAAACTCCTCCCTAATCTCCCTATATATAGATTAGACTACATTTCATTTCAAGTTGTTGGGTGGATTGACAACCCACCTCTTCCACCATTTTCATACTTTGCACAATTTAATTTCTTGCACTTTAATTTTCCTTGTATCGCACCTTTTAATTCCTTTTAATTTCCATGTAAGTTTTATATTATTGTTCTTGAATCTTTACTTTTCTTGTTTAATCTCTCATCTTCCTTTCTTGATTTTAGTTTACTTTTGGTGCGAAATATATTTGATCCGTGTTGATCTTGATGTTTTCGTGCTTAAAAAGTTCATCTTTTTATTCATCCATGAGTTTTTATATGGATTAAGCTTTGAGCTTGACATGCTTATTGGCTTAATTTGTGTTTAGCTTATTTACTTTTCAAAAGTTTTCTTAAAAAGTTTCATTTTTTTGTGGTTTGATTCAAAAGTTTGATTATTTTAAGTTGGAAAAGTTGTTATTTGTGCTTATTTAGTCTTTTTCATATTGGATTCGTTCAAGTTTAAGTGTTAGCTTATCACCCTAGCTTATAACTTAGCTTAATTTTCGAATCAAAAAGCAATCAGAAAGGGTAAACCCCTTTCCGATCTAACATTCCGATCAGCCCCCCCTTATTCCGATCACTAGATCGGAAAAGGGTTTTGCTTATTCCGATTGTGTTGGTTTTAAGACATTCCGATTTGGATTACTTTAGTGTATTCCGATTGGGATTCCTTCTTGGGATTCCGATTGGACTTCTTTCGTACATTCCGATTTGATTCATTGTTTAGTATTCCGATCAGGCTTATTTTCCGACCAATGCATTCCGATTATGTCCCTTTTTACTCATTCCGATTACGACATTCCGATAGGGATTCATTCCGATCGGATTCCTATGGGATTCCTATCAAGTGTATTCCGACGGGTTTGTTTTGTTTTGTTTTAATATTAAGCTTGTTTTTCCGCCATTTTACTTTAGTGTTATTTTAATCGTTTTTCTCGTTTTGATTTTAGTCTATTTTAATTACATTTGATTGTTAATTTACTTTTCGTCAAGTTTTAATTTTACGTCATTTAATTTCTCATCATTTCCTTTTAAAGTTTTAAATATTGCACCGTTTACGTTTCAACCAGTTTTAGTTTTAATTACTCGTCATTTATTTTAAAGTCTTGCACATTTATTTTACCACAACCAAAAATATTATTCTTTACCAAAAACGACTGAGTCACACTTTAAACCGGAAATCAATTCGAGAAGATACCGAGAAACGAACTTTTTCAACTAGCAAAATCTTAACATTACGAACATTAGGAAGAAGCAAGAAAAGATAGATATCATCGATACATGTAGGATTTAGCAATCAAAGGTAGTCTTCTCATTAATCACAAACAAGTCAAAAATTGTACCGTAACACATTACGTGTCACCATGTCATACAATTCCAAGGACTCATCCTACCAACTGATGTCTCAGTTAAGTTAGGGATTTTAAAAGATACCACAATGAATACTAATCTACAAGAGTCATTAGGTGTTCCACCTGTCCCGGAAGATCCATCAGTCCCTATTCAGAAGAAGATTTCTTCAATTTATTTATTGCACACTGGGCATCCTCGTCATTGGACAATGGCCTAGGAACAACCCTTAACACGAAACAACAATCATTTAAAACCTTAAAATTCGATCACAGGACTCAACGACTTCCTCTTAACAATCTCATATTCCATACGAGTTAAATTTTACTTTATTCAAGTTTCAATCAACTTACACTTAATGCGACATCCTACCTCATTCTCCAATACTTTCAACCTTATTCTTAGACCTTGAAAGGGCAATAAAAGCTCGATATGAACAACACTTAATTTCCAATCCTATAGCTCTTACAACAATAGTTATCAAATGAGTCACTAGTATGAAATGACTCACACATTTAATTAGACTTCTCGGAAAGGTACAAGTGGCATGAGGCTTTTGGGTAAAGGTTCCAATAACAACCTCAAGTGCAACATTTACCTTTTCGATTTCAAATTTAAGAATTGGGCGACACCGAATCAGATGACACCTTTCTAGGTGGTAAGGTTTTATCAAACTCCACTCTATAAGGAAAAATCGTCATGACATCGATATCAGATTTAATCTCGCCAATTCCTCTTTAATATCACAATCAACTAATACCAGTATTTCTACGAATATCAACCATTTTGTTGGAATTATGAACATCCACAACTTGGTTTAGATCTAGAATAGCTAGAATTCCTACAGAAATAGCTTTGATTGATTTGCTAGGGGAGTTAGGGTTTCTTGTGACAATCTACGTCGTATGAATACCTCATATAAGTATTAAAATAAACATCAAACAATCATGTAATCAAATTACAACATATATATATATATATATATATATATATATATATATATATATATATATATATATATATAAATAATCCAAGTTATATATATATATATATATATATATATATATATATATATATATATATATATATATATATATATATATATATATATATATATATATATATTAAAATAACACTTCTCAGTCTGGCCTTGTCGGTAACTCGAGAATTCTTCGGCTCCGTTATAGTCAAAAGATTTTTAAACATTTTATTCAAAATATTTATTTAAAAATATTTATGGTTAAAAGATCTTGAAATGTTTTATTCAAAACCTTGGTTTTAAAAATCTTTCATTCTCTATAACGAGAGCTCTGGTACCAAACTGTAACACCCCCAAATATTCATACTTTAGTTCAGCGGAAGAGTCGTTGGTGTTACGGGATAGCACATTACTCAAATCATAGACAACGCTTAAAAATCGCGTCGTTTATTAATAAAGTATTTTCCATTTATGAATATCAAATTACATAGGTCCTCAGGTCATAGTATATCATACAAATTTACAAAATATTTGAATGGAAAATTTTATTTGAATACGGGCCATAAATTCTTGTCGCCTTCTCGAGAATTACCTTCAAGTACTTGAGATAAAATATGTTAAAAAGTCAGCGAAACGCCGAGTGAATTCATAGAGTTTAATAAAAACCATTAATATATCACCGGTATATAATTATTATTGGAAATCATTTTGTACAAATCTTTATCGTAGGCTATAAAATAGGCCAAAGACATTTTATATAAATCTTTGTCGTAAATCATAATATAGGCTTTTGCCTTCAAAACCATTATACGAACCATTGTCGCAAAAACATCATACAATACGTTTTATAACGCTGTATAGAGTTAAATAAAAACCGTTATATGAAAATGGTTATGTAAAACCAAAACACGAACATAATATCCGTAATAAGACCCCGTATTGCTAGTCAGACAATATATTATAATTCAATGCGTATATCAGTATTTTCGTTATTGGATTATTATAAGCCGCATGACATTGCTACCTTACTATAACAAACAACGGGTAGCTAACCCGTAATTTCCTTTGCCCATCTAAAACAGCGTGTCGTCACAATAATCACGCTTATATAAATCTTCTCATACATAAATTCGCTTACCAATCAATGTGGCACGGCGGGGATCAACCATCAAGGCGCGAACTGGGGTGATCTTCTCCAAATAGTACTATTATATGCATAAGCGTCTACCAAATCCCGGTAGATCACAATTAATGCTAATGGAACTTTTAGTGACATAACCTAACTAATAATAATCCATTTCATTTCATTCACCGGGTCATATAATCATTCGGGTTCATATCAATAAGCATACAATCGGGACAACTGGTGTGCTATTTTTATTTAAACTAACATGTTATCTCCCTCGCGGGTTTATAAAACATTTCATAGAACATTTAAAAGAGTGCGAGGCTATGAACTCACGTTGATTGGGAAAGGCAGTTTATCGGCGTTTTGGATGTACGGTACGTGCTTCAATCACGGGAACCTAGACAAATAATACTCGGTCTTAGACTCTTGTCCAATGACTTTATAAAAATAATGGTTATGTATATATGATGATATCATAAGTATGATGATGATCAAGTGGGATTTTATCTCTTCATACAACAATATAGTTGTTATGTGTTAGTCAATTTACACTAGTTATACTAGTTTCAACCCAATTACATATTAAGGCCCAATAAGCCCATTAAAAGTTCAATTCATTATATTAGCCCATTTATACTTTTTAATACCAGTCCTATACTCATATGTTGGACCCAAGTGAGTTAAGCCCATGAGTAAGTCCATTAGTGTTAAGCCAAACTAGTTGGGCTAATGGTCCAATAAGGTTACTTTGGCTCATTAAGGTCCATAAGTTATAAAGCTCGGATTTATCGGTTTTTACTTGTCAAATGTGTTTACATATCAGTATATGAGTTATAAAAATGTTACGTTATATGTGTCCGACCGTCTAAGTTTTATTTGGCGAAAACGTTAATCTTTCGGTTTTAGCCGAAAAGACGTAAAACTTTTATAGTTTTATAACTTTAGAAAACATTTGAGTTTGTATTTTTATAAAATGCCAAGTTTATTTAGTATATAACTCATTTTATAATACTTATTATTAGTTAGTGGGTTATATGTATTTATTTTATAATTATATTACTTGAGTGCTCTTATTATATTATATACTTTTATTTACAAATGTGATTATCAAAGTCCATTCCATCATTTTTGCCATATCTTGAGTTCTACAAGGAGATAGAAGCTCAAATTTGGGCAGCACAAACTACATAATATGTTCTACAAATAACTCCTTAGCTACTGCTCAATCATCCTCTAAGTATTCCTAATAATTCGTCCAAAACAGAATATACATATTTGTACCTCAATAGTATTTTGATCATATCTTGCTCATTTTAATGATTCCATTGAGTGGCCAACTCTCCACATATGTAAAAATCATATATCTAACTGTATATTTAATAATCCAAGCTATTTTACCAAGTTATCATGTTGATACTTACTGTCTTATACAGCCTATGAATCTAACCAAGATTTTAACATCTTTACTTGTTAATTTTAGCCCTTTTAACCAAATCTATTAAAACAAAGTCCCCACATAATATTTTGATCATCATTCATCATCATATACATATACATTTATAAAGAAAATACATGATTATATTTACAAAATAACAAGATGATAGGAAGAAACAATCTCTATACCACCAAAGTGATGAAAAGGTTAAGATTTTGGATGAATAAGGCTTGATTCTTGTCACCAAATCTTTAGCTTTAGCAAGATCACTTTTAGGAGCCTCCAAGTAGATGACCATACTCTTGAAATCAGCCCTTGAACCTCATGAAAACTCCTTTTCATAGGTTATAATCACCTCCAATCTTCATCTTTTTATGTAGGCTTCAACATATGTTGATGATTAATAAAGTTTATAGTTAATTTGATGATGAAAATGGTGATTTAGGGTGGTGTTGGACGAAATTAGAGAGAGGAGGAGAGATTGATAGCTTTTCTTTCTCTAGTTTGCATGTATGTGAGATAAGGGGTTAATGGTTTTGGTTTTGTGTTGAATGGTTTTGTAAGGCTCTAAGGACAAGTGTCCTTAGAGTTTATGTTAGCTTGCCACCAAAGGGTGGTGTTGGCTTTGTTAAATCAACCCATAGTGGGGGTGGGACAAGTGTCGCACTTGTCTCATCTCTACTAATTTACGGGTACTCCTCGATTCTAGTTTCCTCGATTTACGTTCCCTCGGGTCGATTTACGAAAAACATTTTTATTAATTATGAATCTACGAAACAAAACGAATCTAATAAAAATTGTCTCATAAAAAACGGAGCACAAAAGCTTAAATACGTAAACCTAGGGTTTCCGGTTTAATTGTAAAAGACGCTAAATTATGCACGTAAGTCCTAATCTCTTCTCGTAAATTTGTGAGTTTATGAACCAAAACAAATTAAAATTCCAAAATAATATTTAAGAATAAATTTATTTCCTGAAATGTCAGACTGTCACAAAAACGGTGTATGTAAACGTAAGCACGTAGCGTAGAGTTCTCCGGTTTTAGACGTAGTCGATGCTACTATAAGACGTAAACTCTTATTTCTTCCCAAAAGAAAGTGAGTTCATAAATTAACAATAAAATAATGATTTTAAAATAATACTCGAGAATAAAATAACGACCTCAAATTGACGGATTGTCACATTGGGATTGAAAGCAATTAGAGAAAATTGAGGAGAATCAAGGCTTTCATTTGGAGAATAAGACATTCTGATTTTAGAAAGGATGCAAAATGCTTAAGGTTAAATAGAGAAATCCTAAGATATTTTGGGGTGGTCAAAGGGTTGAAACAAAGATTCCAAAAAGTGTTGGAACAAATTTGGAGTTTCAGAAATACCCGAAAAGGAAGGCTCTGTGCGCGGTTCCTCTTCTCCAACGGCGGTTTCTTATCGATAAGGAGCCGCGGTCTCAATAGAGAACCACCCACAGTGGGTTGAATTTGATGATGAGTGAGTATTTTCCAATTCAGCAAATCCTGTTTTTCTAGTCTAACTAATCATGGAGATATTCTAAGAAGCAAAGACAGACAAAGAAAATACACAAGAACTCACCAAACAAGGTTTTGACCAAAATGCATGGATTTTGAAGAAAATTGATGTTGGGGGTGTGTAGAATTAGACAAAAAGTCACGAGACAATGATCCTCCATAGTTCTATTTTGTTCTTGCTATATTTGAGAGACGCATACATATGAATTATGTAAGCTCATTATGAATAGCAAGAAGCTATGAAAAACGTTTTTAGATTGAATTAACATTGCAAAAACATTTCTCGACCATTTTCGAAAGAACTTTGAGAATTTTGAAAAAGAGAAGAGAAGTTTTCCAAAAAAAAAGTTTGAGATACTCAAAAGCTCAAAGAAAGAAAAGACTCAAAAGAGAAAAAAACTCGATTAATTAAAATGCGCAATTAAGGAATATGTTCCATTAAACCTAGACCTAGACGCAAGTAATTAAAAGGTTCCCTCTTAAGTGGCTTAGTGAAGATGTCGACTAAGTTTCTACCGAGGACACCTTCTCAATCGAAATGTTCTCCTTTTGAACATTATCCCTAAGGAAATGGTGGCGAATCTCTATGTGCTTAGTTCGCGAATGTTGCACGGGATTCTTGCTAAGGTCTATTGCACCCTTACTGTCGCACATGATGGGAACATCATCAAGAGAAATCCCGTAATCAACAAGCGCTTGCTTCATCCATAGAGCTTGTTGACAAGCTTTACCGACACTCACATACTCGGCTTACATGGTGGATATAGCAAGAGCGGTTTGTTTCTTGGAGAACCAAGAAGTTAAACAACAACCCATGAAGGTATAAACTCCACTAGTGATTTTTTGGTCCACATAGTCTCCCGCATGATCCGAGTCCACATAGACAATGGTTTCTACGCCAGTCCCTTTAGGATACCAAAATCCTAAATGTATAGTGCCCTTAATGTATCAGAATATAAGCTTAACCGCTTCAAGGTAAGAGGTTTTGGAAGCCTCTTGGAAGCTAGCACAAAGGCAAACACTAAACATGATATCCGGTCGACTTGCAGTTAGGTACAACAAACTACCAATCATACCTCTATATTTGGTGTTGTCTATCGACTCACAATCATCATCTACGGTGAGTTTAGTATCCTAGTCACCGGGCTGAGCGCACCTTTGGTACTTCAGTAGGGCGAGCTCTTTGATAGTGACTTCCTTCGGGGAGACGAAAGGCTAGAGTCTTCTAATCCAAATTTCTTTAGCATTTCTTTAACATACTTGGATTGATTAAAGAAAATACCATCGTCCATTTGTTTAATTTGGAGTCCTAAAAAGAAGTTAAGTTCTCCCATCATACGCATTTCAAACTCGTCATGCATGATTTTGGAAAAGTCATCACACAATGATTGACAAGTTGAACCAAATATAATGTCATCAACATATATTTGTACGATAATGAGGTGAGAACCTTTCTTCTTTGAAAAGAGCGTATTGTCTACCATCCTCATGGTATACTCATGTTTTACAAGAAACGCTTTAAGTCTATCGTACTGTAACACCCCCAATTTCGTGTCATGGCAGCGGAAGGGTCTTTGGGTGTTACTATCATGGTTCAATCTTAATATCATAGAAAATGCCTCAAAACGAGTCGTTTTAATAAAACATACATCCATTCATTATTTAAAGGTAAAACAATTCACACACGGTCCCAGATAGTTTTAAAGTTTACACAACATAACAAACAACAAAACTTTCTTTGAATGGACATAGTTTAGAAAAGCGGGCCAAAACATTTAAATTAAGCAAGCTGCATGAAACCACCTTCCTTGAGTGCCTTCTTCAAGGACCTGAGATAAAACATGCTATAAAGTCAACAAAAATGCTGAGTGAATCTATTGAGTTTAAATTAAATAAACGAGCACAAGTATTCTGAATAAACCTTCCATGGTTGACAATCATGTGGATCAGATATAATCATCGTTGTTATTACATAAGTCTCATGACATTGAACGTTAACATATATTATTTAAGCCCAACACACCTAGCCAAGTGCGTATATTTCTCTTATACAATTGCATCCGATGTTTCATTACTAGTGTATCACAACACCACGCGATAGCTAGTCGCGACCGGACTGGGCGTCACCCCGATAGATCTATCCATAGTATTAGCGTTCATTCGATTAATAATTCATGATTCAATGAGTCTTTTAAGGCTAGAAGCAAACTTATGTAAATAACGTTCATCTAACATACAATCAGGTCTCTTGTGTTCTATTTTAAAACTTATCCCCCTCGCGGGTTTTAAAAATCTTTACGAGATAATATAAAAGCGAGGCTATAGACTCACCTTGGTACAATAGTAGTAATGACACAATCACCGACGATAAGTGATGCCCGTTAAACACGAAGACCGCAACCTACCAAATAAGGCGCGTTCGTTAATAAATGACTCAAGTATAAATAATACTTAAATAATACAAAACTCAAATTTATAAAACCATGAAAATCCTAAAAATAATAATAGTACAAGTGTTTTTCTATACCCTTTTACATGTTAACTTTATTAGACTCTATCATCGATAAAAATCTGCCGGTACTTACCAAAAGTACAAGCTCTTTTGCCTTACTTAAACTATTCCGTTTTTGACGAAACTTAGTGACAAACTCACATATAATATGAATAAGACTTAGTTTAAGTTTTATTTAAAAATATTACTTCTAAGGCTTTCTGCCCGAAACATCTATGAGTTACAAAAACCGGACAGATTTACGTCTTTAACTCGTAAAACCACTTTGACATATCTAAACAACTCCATTTATAAAACCGACACTCGGGTTTGAAAATAGACTCATGACCTGAGGTTTAGACTTCAACATCAGTCCTTGAACATTTTTAAAACTCATTCTATAGTCCCCGAGATTCGATCCAAATATCGACAACAATTTTCGGATTGTGCCGATACTCGTCTCCCGGTACACAAATACTAAAATTGTTGTAACTTCGCACTCGTTTGGAGTTGGAAGTCCCACTTTATATCAAATCGAAGCTAATGAAATTCTCTACGACCCTATCTTATTATTTTAACAAGATTCATACAGTAAGTAACCCAAAAATGGCCTTTTACCTACTGGTCTAAAATGGTTAGTTAAAAATCATACTAAATCAATATTTTGACCCATTTTAACCATTCACATACTCATAATATTACCCTAATATCATCATAACACATCTATCTAACTCCTAACACCCTTGCATGATCAATCTAATAAAATCAAGTATAAAAATTCATACATGCAACAACACCCCACTCAATTATAATAATAATAACAACATATTTAACCATAAAAATGGATCAAACAACATGTTCTTCACCAAAAATTGGAAAGAAAAATGAAGTGTATGCATGTTGGAAAATTTTGCATAGATATGATCACCTTTGAATTTGTAAAGTGGGTCTTTGATTAGATTAGGATGAATCAAAGGGAAAAATCAAAATTTTTGATGTATATGGGGCTAGGGGTGGACGGCTAAAATGAAGAACAAGAGAGATTTTGTGATTTTTTGTAAAAATGAATTTTTAATATAAACTAGTTAGTGGAAAAACTATTTATAATCCAAGGTTAGGGTAGATTTTTCCAAATGGGTATAGTTTTGGACCAAAAAGTAATTAAACAAGTTAAAGGGTAGAAAATGACTATTAGTCAAAATTAAAAATAATTACGGGACTCCAGTTTCGTAAAAATACTTTTCAAAAGTTAAAACGCTTCATAAATATAATAATAAAGCTTCGACACGACTTAAAACGTAATTAAATCGAAAACGTCGAAAATATAAAATATCGAGACAATCGATAATACAACATAAATATTTGGGCATCCGTCGGTATCGCGATCACTGATAGTTCTCGTCATTCGTTAAAACGTAAAGCACGAGAAATAAAGATTAAATATAATAAAATCATTCTTACAATAAATTGAGAATATAATATCGATACCAAACGTATTCCTTGCCGGTTTTCATCTAATCGACATTATTACGCTAGTTTCAAGTCATAACCTTCTTGGTTAGTCGATAATTTAAAATTCTCATTAAAGTAAACACGTAATACATAATAGTCGAGATTTAAAATAATGACCTGAAATTGACGGATTGTCACATTATCCCCACCAAATTAGGATCTTCGCCCTCGAAGATCAACTTGCGTTCTTGCCCGATCGCTTGTTGAAATCAAAGAGATGACGGTAATTCTTCCACATTTGGTCTTCTCGTTCCCAAGTATACTCCGGTCCTCTCCGAGAGTTCCATCGAACTTTGACGATAGGGATTCGGCTTTGTTTCAGTTGCTTGACCTCGCGATCCATGATCTCGATTGGTTCTTCAATAAAGTGCAACTTTTCATCAACCTTAACTTCGTCCCACGGTATAACGAGTTCTTCATCGGATAAACACTTCTTCAGATTCGACACATGAAATGTGTTATGAATTCCATACAGTTCTTGTGGTAGTTCAAGTTGGTATGCCACGAGTCCTACTCTAGATGTAATCTTGAATGGCCCGATATAATGAGGACTTAACTTCCTACGTTATCCAAATCGTACAACACCTTTCCATGGTTAAACCTTTAGCATAACCTTATCTCCCACATCAAACTCCAATGGTTTTCTTCTCACATCAGCATAACTCTTCTGTCGGCTTCGCGCAGACAACAACCTATTCTTGATTTGCACAATCATATCTGTCGTCTCTCTAATCATCTCTGGTCCAGTGAGTTGAGCATCACTAACCTCACTCCAGCTCACGGGCGATATACATTTTCTCCCATAAAGTGCTTCAAAAGGTGCAGCTTTAATACTCACGTGATAAATGTTATTGTACAAGAATTCGGCCAAAGGTAAGTGCTTATCCCAGCTACTTCCAAAGTCTATCACACAAGCACGCAACATATCCTCCAATGTTTTAATAGTTCTTTCGCTTTGTCCATCGGTTTACGGGTGATAGGTTGTGCTCATATCCAAATTGGTTCCTAAAGATTTCTGAAGTGATCTCCAAAATCCAGAAGCAAAACGACTGTCTCTATCAGAAATGATTGAAATAGGAACAACATGCTTACACACGATCTCCTTCAAATAAAGGTTGGCAAGTTTCTCCAAACCGAACCTCTCGTTTATTGGAATAAAATGAGCGGATTTAGTTAAACGGTCGACCATAACCCAGATTGCATCGAACCCAGACGGTGTCCTTGGGAGTTTTATGATGAAGTCCATCGTAATTCGCTCCCATTTCCAGATTGGAATTTCAGGTTGGACAAGTAATCCTGACGGCTTCTGATATTCAACTTTCACTTTTGCACACGTTAAGCATTTCGCGACGTATGTTGCAATATCAGCTTTCATATTTGGCCACCAGTATAACTTTTTCAAGTCTTGGTACATTTTGTCCGATCCAGGATGAATAGAATACTTGGACTTATGAGATTCTAACATGATCAAGTCTCTCAGTCCACCATAGAATGGTAACCAAATTCGACCTCTCAAAACATTTGATACCATCGGATCGCGTCTCAAATGTCTCACCATCTCCTCTAAATCTTTCGGCTGCGATATTTTCCTTCTTACACGCTTCGATTTGTGCGTTTCGAATCTGCTCAGGTAAGTTATTATGAACTGTCACCACCAAAGCACGTACTCGAATCGGTTTCTCCCTTTCCTTTCGACTTAACGCGTCAGCTACCACATTCGCCTTTCCCGGATGATAACGAATTTCGCAGTCGTAATCACTCAAGAGTTCAACCAATCGACGTTGCCTCATATACAGCTCCTTTTGATCCAGTATGTATTGTAGGCTTTTGTGATCAGTGAATACTGTTAGAAATACGTTTTTAACGTATATTTAGAAGTATCGGTCACTCCACAATATTATTAATGTTGTATAGCTCGTAGTTAATGTTTGCTTATTTAGTTAAGTAAAAACCGGCCCATGGGCTTGTCATGGGTCGGCCCAAGCCCATTAGTGGCTTGGATATAAATACCCCTTTCCACCATGGAAAGGGGTTGGTTGTTGGTTTTGTTTCACTTTCATTTAAAAAAAACACATATTTTTCTCTCACTTTCTCTCACTACTTTCTCTCTCTAGAAACCTTCAACCCACCTTATTGATTCATAAGATTATCACTATTCTTCAATTGGTATCAAGAGCCATGGAGTGACTTAAGGTAAGGATTTGTGTTGCTTTTTAGTTTTTGATTGTATTAGTGATTTTTAGGAAAATCAACCTTGAATCTTGTAATTTTTGGTGTTTTTGTTGTTGGGATTAGTTGATAAGTATTGGGTTTAGCTTATTTTGGTAGAAATCATAAAACTTTTTGTGGTTTTTGATCAAAAAATCGAGTTTTGATTCGTTTAAAGAGCTCGTTCCTGGTCTCGAAGTGTTTTTCCAGATTTATTCCGAATAACAGACTATTCCGAACAAAGCAAGTTATTCCGTATAGCAAGTTATTCCGGATAGCAAGTTATTCCGTATAGCAAGTTATTCCGGATAGCAAGTTATTCCGTATAGCAAGTTATTCCGGATAGCAAGTTATTCCGTATAGCAAGTTATTCCGGATAGCAAGTTATTCCGTATAGCAAGTTATTCCGGATAGCAAGTTATTCCGTATAGCAAGTTATTCCGGATAGCAAGTTATTCCGTATAGCAAATTATTCCGGATAGCAAGTTATTCCGGATAGCAAGTTATTCCGGATAAGCAAGTTATTTCGGATAAGCAAGTTATTCCGGATAAGCAAGTTATTCCGGATAAGCAAGTTATTCCGGATCAACCAAGTATTCCGGATCAAGGTAATTATTCCGAATCAAGATCTTTTTCACATTAAGGTATTTATTCCGAATCAACTTAATTATTCCGGATCAAGGGGTATTTTACGAGTTTTTTCGACGATTTTTAGTGGATTTAATCTTGGCTTCTTACACACTCTTTACTTCAACAACACAACACAATTCACAACCTTACTTCACTGCTCGATCAACCGATAATCTTTGATTCTTTAAAGTGATCAAAATGAATCCGAATTCATTAATGCCTCAAATGACATCACTTACGGATATTTCCGTCATTACGGGAACGGATAATCGCCCTCCAATGCTCATTAAAGAAGTCTTTGAAGCATGGCAAGGCCGTATGATGTCATACATTAAGGGAAAACCGACATATGGGAGGCTTATGGTCAAGTCAATTCTAAATGGTCCACTTGATTATGGTACCATCGTTGTTAACAATGTGACTCGACCACGGGAGTTTGAAGAACTTACACCAGCTCAACAACTTATTGCCGATGCAGACGAAAAGGCTCTTCAAACCATTCTCCAAGCTCTTCCACATGACATCTATCGAATGGTAAGTTAATATACGGTTGCAAAGGATTTATGGGAACGTCTAAAGGTTTTCCTACAAGGTACGTCTCTTACTAAACAGGAACGGGAATGTCAGTTGTATGATCTGTTTGATAGGCTCACGTACAGTCCAGGGGAAACGCTTCACGACTATTACTTCATATTCACTACTCTCATGAATGATTTGAATGTATATAATCTCGTGATTGCTCCATTCCAGGTTAACACCAAGTTTTTGAATACTTTACCTCAAGCTGAATAGGGTGAGTATATTACCGATGTTAAGTTAACCAGGGATTTGCATAAGTGCAATTTGGATCAACTCTATGCTTTTCTCCAGCAGCATGAGAAACACGTGATCATACACCGTTCGCCTCGAGGTATGTACCCTGATTCTCTAGCCTTGATGGCAAATCAACCAAGTTTGTCATATAACAACACTCCTTATATCATAGGACACCAAGCTTATCATCCATCACCGTACCTGACTCCAAGCTTCCCCCAATATTCGATTCTACCTCAACCACCCACCTCACATCAGCAACAATATCGGTTTAATGCACCTTCGTCTCAGAGAGAACTACAAGCATCACAATATGCCTCACAACCTCACCCATATTCACCAGCAAGCATTGCACCTTATGCTCAGTCATCATACTCTTCTTATCAAGAAAATGCAGCATATCCATCAAGCTATTCTGACCACATGAGTATTCCTTCTAGTGCTTATGCCGCTCAACAAGACCAGGCATTGTATTGTGATAATGATGAAGTTCCCATTCCTGAATTCAAACAAGGAACTGACCCAGTTGAAGTGTTAGCCACTATGTCTGCTTATCTCACAAGGACATTGAGCAAACGAGGATTTAGAGGACCAGCTCCTACTAACAATCAGCTGAGGAATTCATCCAATTCTCGACAACAAGCTACCATTGAGAATGGCAGGGTAATGGTCCAACCTATTCAACCTTATCAGGGGAGACCCACTACATCAACCACCAATGCACGCATGGTCAATCCTGCTTCAATGGTCAATACTCCTCCACGGGCTAATTCCACATGTAATTTGAGAATGATTACATGCTACAACTGTAAGGAAGAGGGTCACATGTCTAGGGATTGCACAAAACCCAAGAGGAGAAGGGATGGTCAATGGTTTGCAGAGAAGATTTATTTGGTGAACGCTCAGGCACAAGGACAGGAACTTGATGAAGAGGAGCTTGCATTTCTTGCTGATCCAGGGATTGCGGAACAAGAAGTTCTCACTACACAGAATGCAGCATACCAAGCAGATGATCTGGATGCTTACGATTCAGACTGTGATGATCTTCAATCTGCTCAGGCAGCTCTTATGGCAACTAGCTTTGGGTCAGATAAAATATCTGAGGTACCTACTAATACCACTGATACTAGTATTCAACCACATCAAGTTGGGCAAGAGGGTGCTGATCCGAATGAGTCTTCGGTGGTGAGTCTTTCAAATGAGGAGACAATCAATGATAGAAATATCAATGCAAGTCCCCAGACTTTGAGTGAATCACAACCGGGAGTCATTTCGCATACGCATACTCCTGCTCAACAAGATTTGGTCATGGTTCCTGCAAAATTACTTAGCCAAATGAATACTGCACTCTTAGAAACCCTAGCTAAGAATAAGAATTTGTCTGCTGAGCTTGCCTTGTGCAACGAAAAGGTTCAAACTTTGGAATTAGTTCCTTCGTCCAATGTTCTAACAAATCCCGAATATGATCATTTTCGAAACAAACAAATGGGTCATTTGCAAGAAATTGAAACCTTAAGAGCAGATCTTTCCAACGAACTTAAAGAAAAAGAGTTAGTGGTCACTAATTTTCATAAACTTCAAACGGATTTTGAATTACTCGAGTCTAAAAAGAATGAAATGGAAATTAATGTGGCTAATAAGATTAGAAGTTTAGATTATTTGCTTTTAAGACAATACGCTGCCTCTCAACTAGTGCACTTATTTGACGCATCGTTTAGAGAGTTTAACTTATCGCGTCAAAAAGACCTTCCCCCTAACCCACGGTATGCAAGACAAGCTTTTATCCATAGTCCAAGACTTTATAATGCAACCCAATTAGGATTGGTCTTAGATCCGATTGTTATTTTCGAGGATCGCACAAATAAGGATCTAGTTGATTAGAATCGGTCATACAACTTTGCAAAATATCCACAGTGTGATTATTTTAAAATGAATCAGGAGCTTGCAAAAACGGACTTTAGAATTCGCTTCCATATTGATAAAGATCTCATCACGGCACCAACCTACATGTTAAATGAAGAAAACCCTAGTACACTTCCTACATTTGTCAAAATGGAAGGACCTAAGGATATTCCAAAGGATCTTCCACCTGTTAGCACTGTATGGATAAACTTGCAAGAGATTAATCAATACTTTGCTAGTTTTGACAAGGTCATCCGGGAATGTACGACTTCAAATGGTCTAAACGCCGGAGAATGGGCTTTCGAACACATGAACGAGGTGTTTAAGAATGAGATCAATCCGTTTGTCGAAAGTCTAAAAGGAAGTTTTGCATCTCTTTCGGAAAATCTCGAGTTTGAAATTAAAGAAGTTCAAAAAGTGTTTTATGAAATGGACACCGCTTACGAACTACAATTAATTGAAAAGGAAAAGATTTTATCCGAATATGACCGATTCTTGTCCCAAGTAATATCGTGTGATATGCTTACTACTGTGAATGTTAATTATTCGAATGAGCTTACATCCGCTATGAATAACTGTGATGCTGTGAATTTATGTGATGATGTGTATCTCTGTAAATGTTGCTGATACTGTAAATGAGGTAGATAATCACTCTTGTCACGAGTCTAATGCTGAATTTTTAAAGCTTCAAGATTCTTACAATTTACTTACAAAATGCTTTAATCAACTTGAACAACATTGTATATCTTTAGAATTAAAACAACAAACTCAAAATGAGGATCTTTTGATAACAAATGGTTGTGAAAACAGTGTTGAGACGAGTGACAAGATGATTGAGATAGTTAAGGCATTAGAGGAAGAGATTATGAGATTAAAGAGAGATGTATCATTGAACGAAACACTAAAATTGGAACTAGAGGCTGCATAGTCTAAAAACCAGTGCTTAGAAATTAGACTTTCGTCTGTTCTAGGGGAGATGGATCGGGCAAGACTGGGACTATCCACTCTTTATGGTTCAATAGAAGAACGCTTAGCTTTTAATGCAGCACAGCAACAATCTTATGTTGAACAATTGAACCAAAAGTGTGAGGAAATCTCTGACTTAAACATCCAGCTCATTGACAAAAACATGGTCTTGGCCGAGTTAAAGGAGACACTTCTTCTTACCCGACAAGAAGTTGTTAATAACTTAGCTACCAACTCTGCACCGTCCTCTAGTGCTCCAACAACCAATTCAGTAGTGCTCTATAAAAACCCGCTCCATAAGAAAAATCCGGTTACCTACGATGATTATATGAGGAATGCAATTAAGCATGTAGATCTTGTTAAGGACATTTTAGATGATTTGTATGCGTTAGATCCCTCAAGCAGTTACTATTATTCAGCTCATGCATATATTCAGCGAGTTCAATATTGCTTAGCATATTTGCAATACATAGGAAAAACGGGTTCTACACTACTCACTAATCGACCCATTGCTGTAACTCCATTCAATAAGACCCCAGGAGCAAAACCGTCATTGGCACCATCAACTAAGGCACCTTTAAAATCTGTTGCTAATGTTCCCACTTTGCCTTCTACAGGATTAAAAGAGTCTACTAAGGCTAAAGGATCGCCACTCAAGAAAGATAAGATCAAGCCCTCCATTAGTAGTAACATCAAGAAGAAAGTAGAAGCTCACTCTAGGAATGTTATTTCAGATTTAAATAAAAAGAATCATGTTAAGACTAAAAGCTCTGCGCCTGTGCAGAAGCCTAAACCATTTGTGAATTCTAATTTGAAATGTTGGAATTGTAATGAATGCATGTTTTCCCAACATCATGATTTGTGTCTTATTGATCATGTGAATGAAATGAATGCCATTAGGAATGATCTTGAATGGAAGCCAACTGGGAGAACTCGTACCCAAGTTGGATGGCAATGGCGTCCCACTGGTAGGACCTTTACATTAGATGGAAAAATGTGCCCTTTAACTAGGAATGCATCCATTGAGGTTAGGTCTCAGCGTCCTTTAATTAGGCACACTAGCACTAAAGTATGGAAACCGCGCCCTTTAATTAGGTCAGCCCCCACTATAGTGCCTATCAGTGAAGAAATACCTCAGGATTTAAGCCAACTTGAATCTACACCACCAACTAGGAAGAAGGCTAGGAAATCTAAGAAACCTAAGGTTAGCAAATCTAAGATCATTAAATCTGTACCTGCTAATAACAAGGAACATTCAGATTCCGAAACCTATACATTGTCCTCGTCTGGTGATATTTTCAGGTAGTCCAAATCATCCTCTGGTATTTGGAATCCGGTTGCTCAAAGCATATGACCGGAGATCGCTCGATGCTCTGAAATTTCGTCAGCAAGTTTCTTGGAACGGTTAAATTCGGTAATGATCATATTGCAAAGATAATGGGGTATGGTGAATATCAGATTGGAAATGTTACGATTTCAAGGGTATACTACGTAGAAGGTCTTGATCATAATTTATTTTCAGTAGGACAGTTTTGTGATTCCAACCTAGAGGTTGCTTTTCGACAACATACTTGTTTCATCCGCAACTTGGAAGGAAAAGACTTGTTGAAGGGGTCTCGTGGTGCAAATCTTTATACTTTGTCCCTACAAGACATGATGGACGCCTCTCCAGTATGTCTTCTCTCCAAAGCATCTAAGACCAAGTCATGGTTATGGCATCGCAGATTATCTCATCTCAACTTTGATGCTATTAATCATTTGGCTAAAAACGAATTAGTTCGTGGTCTTCCAAAGCTCAAATTTCACAAGGACCATTTATGTTCCGCATGTTCAAGGGGGAAAAGCACCAAGAAATCATACAAGCCCAAAGTTGAAGACACCAATCAAGAAAAACTTCATCTTTTGCATATGGATCTTTGTGGGCCAATGCGAACCGAAAGTGTGAGCGGTAAGAAATTCATCCTTGTTATTGTGGATGATTTCTCCAGGTTTACATGGGTTAGATTTCTACGTACAAAGGATGAAGCACCGAAGGCTATCATCACTTTTCTGAAATTCATTCAGGTACGTTTAAATACTACTGTCCGTCGTATTCGTACCGATAATGGAACAGAGTTTGTCAACCAGACTCTTCGTGATTACTATGAAGAAGTTGGTATTTCACATGAAACATCCACTGCACGTACTCCACAACAAAACGGTATCGTTGAAAGACGGAATCGTACGCTTATGGAAGCTGCTAGGACTATGCTGATTTATGCGAACGCTCCATTATTCTTATGGGCAGAAGCGGTATCTACTGCATGTTTCACCCAAAACCGCTCTATCATTCGGAAACGCCATGGAAAAACACCTTACGAGCTTCTACATAATCGTAAACCCGATGTTTCATTCTTTCATGTGTTTGGTGCTCTTTGTTATCCAAACATTAATAGTGAGAACTTGGGCAAACTTCAACCGAAAGCCGATATAGGTATTTTCATTGGTTACTCACCCTCCAAGAAAGCATACAGAATTTACAACCGTCGTCTTGGTAAGATAGTAGAAACTATGGACGCAGATTTTGATGAGCTGACAGCGATGGCTTCTGAGCAACGCAGCTCTGAACCCGCGCTTCACGAGATGGGAACCGGTGCTATTAGTTCCGGATTAGTTCCCAATAATCCTACCTCTACATCATTTAAACCACCTACAAGGCCCGAGTGGGATAAACTCTTTCAACCGTTGTTTGATAAATTCTTTGATCCCCCAAGTGATGAAGTTCCAGCACCTGTAGTGATAGCTCCAATCCCTGAAGTTGTTGCTCAAGCTAATGAAGCTTTATCAAATGCATCTTCAATTAACATTGAACCGGATGCACCTCTACCAAGTAATTCTCAAACTACACCTGAATCTTCACCCTTACTTGTGCCTAATGATGTTGAAGAGGATTTTATTGATCACGATTTAGAATATGCTCACCTACAAGAGCTTCCATTCTTTGGTATACCGATACCTGAAAATCCTTCAGCCGCGTCTACCTCAGAAGAAGCTCCTACAATCGTTCACTCTAGACCACCACGGATTGAAAATAACAGCACCAAATGGACAAAAGATCACCCAATTAGGAATATTATTGGAGGTCTCGATCGACCAGTCTCTACACGCCATCAATTACAAGAGAGTGCACTCTATTGCTATTTTGATGCATTTCTCTCCGAAGTTGAACCTAAAAACTGGCAACATGCTATGACTCAATCATCTTGGATTGAAGCTATGCAAGAGGAACTAAATGAATTCCAAAGACTTGAGGTATGGGAATTAGTTCCTCTCCCCGACAAGGTAAACATCCTTACTTTGTTGTGGGTTTATAAGGTTAAACTCGATGAGATGGGTGGAGTCTTGAAGAATAAGGCTAGATTGGTTGCTAGAGGATACAAACAAGCCTTGGGTATCGACTTTGAAGAATCTTTTGCTCCTGTTGCAAGATTGGAGGCTATTAGACTATTCCTTGCGTATGCTGCTCATATGAACATGATCGTCTATCAAATGGATGTGAAGACGGCATTTTTGGATGGTGAACTAAGGGAAGAAGTCTTTGTTAGTCAGCCGGATGGGTTCGTTAGCACGGAGTTTCCTAACCATGTGTACAAGCTTAAGAAGGCTCTCTATGGGTTGAAACAGGCTCCACGCGCGTGGTATGATCTCCTTTCAACATATCTCATTTCGGAAGGCTTCTCCAAAGGCAAGGTGGACCCTACTCTTTTCACTCTCAAGGAGGACACCGACATGATACTGGTACAAATTTATGTTGATGATATAATATTTACTGCCTCTAACATAGAATTGTCAAACTGCTTTGAGAAGATAATGTCCACACGCTTTCAGATGTCAATGATGGGAAAAATTTCATTTTTCTTAGGATTATAAATTTATCAGAATCCCAGAGGCATCTTTATTAATCAATCCAAATATGCTCTAGAATCTTTAAAGAAATATAACTTTGAAAATTGTGACCCCGTGGACACTCCAATGGTGGAGAAATCCAAGTTAGATGAAGATAGGAACGGGACTATTGTCGATCCAAAACTCTACCGTGGAATGATCGGCACCCTTCTCTATCTGACTGCTAGCAGGCCTGATCTACAATTTGCCGTATGCATGTGTGCCCGGTATCAGGCTCGGCCTACCGAAAAGCACCTACATGCTGTTAAAAGGATCTTTCGGTATCTCAAAGGAACACTTCATCGTGGTCTATGGTATCAGAAAGATTCCTCTATTGCTTTAATATCATATGCAGATGCCGATCATGTTGGGTGTCAAGACACGAGGCGTAGCACTTCTGGGTCTGTGCAACTCCTTGGAGATAGATTGATTAGTTGGTCTTCAAAAAGGCAGAAAAGCGCTGCAATTTCTAGCACGGAGGCTGAATACATTGCCATGTCCGGTTGTTGTGCTCAAGTCCTTTGGACCAGATCACAACTAACTGACTATGGTCTTGGATTTAACAAAATCCCGATGTATTGTGACAACAAGAGCGCCATTGCCCTTTGCTGCAACTACGTTCAACACTCCCGGGCAAAGCACATCGACATTCGCTACCATTTCATTAAAGAGCAAGTGGAAAACGGAGTGATCGAGCTGTATTTTGTCACCACTAAGTATCAGCTGGCAGATATGTTCACAAAAGCCTTAGATCGAGGACGAATCGAGTTTTTGATCGACAAGCTTGGCATGAAATCTTTCTCTCCAGCGACTCTCAAAGAGTTGGCAGAAGAATCAGCAGAATAGTGGTGGTAAACTATTCATGCTTATCCTTTGTTCGTGATCATGTATATTATCGTATATATATAAACCACAAAAAGAAAAATACAAAAATATAAAACCAAGAAAAACCATAAAAATTATAAAACCAAGAAAAACCATAAAAATATAAAACCAAGAAAAAAAAAACAATAAAAAATATAAAATCAAGAAAATCCAGAAATACTTTTTGTTTTTTAAAATCGGGCATGTCTTTTAGTACGATAATATTTACGGCCTTAGAAATGTCGATCAATATTGACACGGCGCCATAAATAGAGTCCGTATAAAAGTTGTACATTTTTAAAACATGCCCATTATGGCTTGTAGTTATTTCTGACTGCAACCCGTTTTTCGCATTAAAGTCACGTATTTCCTTGGAAAACGTTGGCTCACAACGGGAATTAATTTTCTCGGGCATGATTTACAAGCAAAATCATGCAAAGGGATCAAGTTTACTTTATAACTTGGTCTAACACGAGTTTGTGTACGTCTCAGTGCATTAATTTGTCAAAATATGAGAAATCTTATTGCCACCATGAATCAATCTTTTCAAGACATTAATTGGAAAATGTTTTCATCAACATGTGCCTCGTTAAACAATGACTACAGCTCTTTAAATAGAAAACTGGTCATCGTTTAAGGGGGAGAAAATGTTAAATCGTCTTCGTCATCAAAACGGTTTTCAAAAGTGTTCGAAGAAAATTAATTGGCTAAATGGTTAATGATTGGACTTGCTTTAGAATACGACTTGTGCTTGTTCGTGATTTATTGTGAGTTTTAGGTCTCGGTTGTTTGCTAATAGGTTAAAGTGGTTAAGTGTAACGATTGTTAGTAACTAGAATCGAAAAGAAAAAGGTAAAGCATAGGGACTAAATGTGACAAAGAGTGAAAGTTGATCTAAGTCAAACAAACACTCCCGTCTCTTTTCTTTCTTATCTTCTTTCTCTTATTTTCTTTTCCTGGACGCCATTAACACACACAAACACACACACAAAGCTCACAAACATCACGTTTTTAATCAGATAATTCGCTTCATTCGATCCATAAGGTACACTCATCAGTTTCTTAATCGCTAATTCGTTTAATTCTTCCTTTAATCCACTTAATTAATTCATTTTAATTAAATTAATCAAATTAGGGCGTATGCTTTAATTAGGTCAAATTGATTAGGGGATTTAGCTGGGTTTGGCTCAGATTAGCATTAGAAAGATGTGTGTTACCTTAGAATGCCATAAATTCACTCATGCGTTTAGATTAATCCATTTTAGAATACGTTTAAGATCATTCCGAATGAGCAAGTGTTTGGCAAAATATTCCGGATAAACCACTTATTCCGGATAGACCTGTTTATTCCGGATAGACCTATTTATTCTGGATAGACCTGTTTATTCCGGATAGACCTGTTTATTCCGGATAGACCAGTTTATTCCGGTTAGAACAGTTTATTCCGGATAGACCAGTTTATTCCGGATAGACCAGTTTATTCCGGATAGACCAGTTTATTCCGGATAGACCAGTTTATTCTGGATAGACCAGTTTATTCCGGATAGACCAGTTTATTCCGGATAGACCAGTTTATTCCGGATAGACCAGTTTATTCCGGATAGACCAGTTTATTCCGGGTAGACCAATTTATACCAGGTAGACCAGTTTATTCGGATAGACCTGTTTATTCCGGATAGACCTGTTTATTCCGGATAGATGATTATTCCGGATAGACCAATTTATTCTGAATTAAATGTTTATTCCGAATGAAGGATGTTTGAGTGTTTTAAAAGCTTAAGGGATTATGTCATATGTATAATGCTTAGGTATAAATTCATAATGATATTCATATCTGTATGTATCAACTTTTATGTTTTATCTTAAGCAGAAATAATGACTAACCCAACCGTGCAACAAATACAAGACTCTAGAGCAGCAGCCATTGCCGACGCCAAAACCCTCAAGTTCATTCCAAACAACTACCGGTTGAAGGAGGTCTCTCATTCCACTCACAATGGATTCAAGGTAGGTTCAGCTATTCTTGACAATTCTCACTTCAAGAATGCGCTAAGGGAAAGTGCTTCGGTGCCCTTCGACTACATGTACGAATTCTGGGCAACCAAAGACAAGACGTCAAACAAGATCACATTCTTCCTGGACAACAAGCAACAGACTCTCACCGTGTCAGACTTCCGCAAGATCTTTGGTTTTTGGGAGTCACCCAAAGGAACAACATTCTCAGCGAACCCGACCAAGAACGAGCTCATGGAGATGTTCTCTGCTATTGGATGTGCGGACTTACGAATAGTGTCCGATATTACCACAGCCAAAGTGGGTCAACCTTGGAGAGCGATTTTTGGTATTCTCAGCCTATGTCTCTCAACCAAAACGACTGGGTATGATGCTGTGCGTCCGCCAATCATCAAGATGTTCTATGGTATGTTCAAAGGTATGGGTATTGATTATGCATCATTATTGTGGGAAGAGTTTATCTTTCAACTCTTCACAAACACGAAGACTAAGACTAAAAGTTACCAGTACCCTAGGTTCATAAAGCTAATCATACATTATTTTATGGAAAACGATGCGTCTATTGATAAGCGTGCAGGTAGCCGTCACCACACAATGGATGCTGATGATCTGGTGGACTTAAGGCAAGAAACTCACTCCAATATTGTTATCCCTGGTCCTATTCCCAGTCATCTCCTGACAGATAAGATTATCGCTTCTGCTGATTACAAGAACATGCTAAGAGAAATCGAGAATCAACAAGCAAGCATTCTACCAGGAGAAGACTCGTCTACCACGGTTAAGAGTAAAGGTAAACGCAAGCAAACAGCTTTACCTGAACCCAAAACCAAGAAGAAAAAGACTGTGGCTAAGAAGGGTAAGAGCACGGCTGACGAGCTTGTTCTTCACGATGAAGAAGATGTTGATGACGATCCTACTCTCGAGCTATCTCAAAAGACTGAGAAAAAGTTAATGAAGATGGCTATTGAAAAGAGTAGGAGAGACACGGATGGTAGTGGTTCGGGTGCACAGATGGATGTTGAAGAAGAATACGAGGAGCCACATGACATTAGTGAGTTTGGATCACCCGAACGTTACTCAACATCGAAGGAGACATCCATTGCTAATACAACAAGTGTTGAGAAGGAGTCCGGTGCTACAACAATCATTGTGACTACACAGCCTCTTGTAACTCAACCTCCACCAATCCAGCCTTTACCAACCCGACCGGTGCCAACACCATTCCCTCCACCTCCACCTACTTCCGTCATGAGTACTGTAATCACAAGCGTGCCTCTTCAACCATCCCAGAGTAGCTCTGCACCATTGATATGAGTGTAATTACTCATATCATTTGTAGCTTAAAACATTGAAATATTGCATGATTTATATCAAATATGCCTTGGAAATGTTTGTTTCTTGTTTTCATGTGTGTAGGTACCAAGTTCGCGAAAACCGGCAAAAACCGACACGAGTTTGATGATAAAGATTGAAGAAGCCAAAAATCGAGCTCGACATGCGTGGATTTAATCATTTGTCGAATAAACAAGTCAAGTGGGTCCCACAATGTGTAAAATGGGCTCAATGGCCCATTTAGATTTTCAAGTTAATAAAGAGTTTTGATTTAGCCCAAATAAAGGCCCATATTTGCTAGTAAATATGTACACGGATGGAGTTTTGGGCTTCAAGCCCAAATTGAGATAAAAGAAAAACGTATGAAATAATGATCATGGGCCTTTAGGGTTTATTAAACGCATGTCTTGTGTCTTTAAAACGTTTGTCAAACGTTATTATTCACTTCCCTATTAAATAAAACGCCCCACTCATTTCCCACCCACCATTTTAACTCACATGTTTTTTTTTAATCTCGGTCAATTATCCACATTCATTCATATCCCAACCGTCCCATTTATTCTTACGATACAACCTATGCAAAACCATTTCTTCCCCAAAAAAAAACCTGCAAAACCTTTTCACTGTTCATTTACCCTAGATTGCTAAAAATTAAGTTTACCATAGGGCTTTTTTATTATTCCTTTAATTCACTCCAAAAGAAAATAAATCCCCAATCTTTAAGGAAGAGAGGGTGTGGAACGGATTTGCTACGTGGCCATTCATGATTTGTTGCTACACATCATTTCCTCTATCCAGCCAATCAAAAGGCTCAAAACTAGCACAAGAAGCACAGCTGCACGCCAGGGTGTCGATCCGTGTGACTTTGGACTAATCACAGCCATCCATTTGAAGAAAGAGAAAGATAATCAATATCAAGGGCTACAAATTAAGAAGGAATATCCATTGAAGATCCGAATATTCGCACCAACAAAGCCCTGGGGAGGCTATAAATACCCCCGAAAATTATCATGTATTCATCCCTTTTCTTATTTTTACTGTTATAATGTTTAAATTAGAGTAGAAAGTTGTATCTCTCTTTTATAAGTTTTGTATCATTTTCAGTTTGATTAATAAAATTACAGTTATTTTTATTGGTTCGTGAGTTTCAGTTTCTTTTATAAAGTCTTTTCATCCTCTTTCTCAATCTAGTTTATATTATAATGTTAAAAGATATTAAATTAAGCTGTTCAATAGTTTAATTAAATATTGAAGGTAAGATTTGGGAATAAATCAAACCCTACTGGTTTGATTAAAGCTATTGTATGAATCGACTGTTTGAGTTTTTATAAAGCTGCTGGATTGTATTGATGAATTTGGGTAAGTATCATGGTATACGATGGATAAGATGATGGCGAATGGTGGTTACGTTTAGGTTCATAGGTTGCTCAGCGCATACCTACGTCTCAAAGGATATCTCCAAAAGGTGCTTATTACTTTTAATTTTCATGTTTATTAGATAAATCTTAGTTTTAATGATTTCCTGCTTTAAATATTTGGAATGTTTGCTTTTTAAGTCTTTTGATGATTTCAGTTTCATTAAGTTTTTAGTATGAATGGATTTAAATTTGGTGAAGTTGATTTGTTTTACTGAAGTATGAACTCACTGTTTTATGGTTTTGATATGGACGTGTTGTATCACTTGAATGTTTCAGTTTGCTTTGTATTTAAATGAATCTGTTTAGTCTTTACCTGCTTACTTGACTGATTATTCGGTTAAGCTTGGTTTAATTTGTTTAGCTTATATCTATTTAACTGTCTTTCTGATTTGATTAGTTGTAATGATTTCGGGTATGAAAGTTTAAGTTTTTATATGGAGATTTAATGACTGATTTGATTAGATCTGGACGAATTCATTCATGCTAGCTGGTTAAGGGATTATGTATCATATCTCACATGTATGTAGTGTTACTGCTCTCTTTGTGTTAATATTTGGTAGGGTTGGCTTACCTTTGCTGGATATATAATCTGCAGATATGATCAATTTGATATGGCATGATTAGAGTTTTTTTTTACTGATATTAGCTGTATAAGTGTTGGATTATTCTGTTTTTCTACATATTAGTTGGATTTGATAGCTGGTTTATTCTTGGTGTTTTATTCATTTTAGTTCTACTGATTTGTTGTTCAAGCAATCAGCTTATCAGATCCTATTGATCTGATAAGCCCATAAGAGCTGATTACTATCAGTTTATTCATAATAAGCTCATTTAAGGTCTTTCCTAAGACTGTTATTTGTAAACTGTCAAAAAGAAAGTTTTTCCAAAAACTTGTCCATGGCAAGGTTCGAACCCGTGACCTCACGGATGTTTGTCCAACGTGATACCCAACTGGGCTACACGCCCTTTTGATTTTATTACCCCTTAGTTCAGTATTATAGAATTAATATCTTGTCAGCTTTTGATTTAGTTTATTCTCTTATTCACGTTTCTTTTATTTAATATAACTTTTTTTATTCATTTATATTATAGTAAATTTAATATATAATAAAAAAATATATGTTTTATTTTTAAAAATGTTTAATTAGTTTAATAGATTTTAACAATTTTTAGATTTAAACAAATTTAGTTTTTTTAGATTTGTTTTAAAGTAAATTTTAACAAATAAAGTAAATTAGTTTTAATTAAATAGATTTATTTTTATTAGATTATTAAATAAATTAAATTTTCATAGTTAATTAAATTAGTTTAAATTTTAAATAGAGTTTTAATTTTTAAGTAATTAATTGTTAGATTTATTTTAAATTAGCGGGGTTAACGATTCATGCACTTTAGGATAATTCTAATTAGCTTAAAATTTGTAGAATTTAATTGTAGTTTAAAAATCACAAACCAATTCAAATCGATTGTCCAAATCAAAGCAAAACGTCTCAAATTCATAAGATCTTCGTGTACAACGAACTCGACTCACTCACGTGTTTAATTGAATTCGTCATTGGTATAATTGGACTATTACTTTTTCCTAAAGGTAATTTTCTAATTTACCCTATAACGTATCCAAATTAATCACTATACTATCCACTTTCATCAAAAATTTTGGCGCCGCTGCCGGGGATCTTGTGTACGATTCGTCTTTGTGGAGATTTGTTGATCGTGGATTTGAAGACCCTTTCCGTCCTCGGAAAGTTTTGTTATTTTTCTATTATATAGTATGTATCGTTTTTCTCGTTTTTTGTGAATAATATATTGTATTACGTAGAACAATAATTTTAAATACTTTTCAAATAAGCCTTAGTTGGGATTTCATCACCTAGCTATTGTATTCGAACCCAAAACAAAAATAAAGGAAAAATAGATAAATACTAATAAGAAGTTTGAACTCGATTTATACAAACTATAAGGTGGGTATAAGGCGACGTGCTATAAAAGGCCGTCTAAGGAAAAAGGTTTTTAAGTGCTTTGTGCCACCTCGTTTCCCCGCTTGCTTGTGCGTATATTGAGAGGGACAACCTATTATTGGTTTGCCGACTCAAGTAGTAATAAATCTTATTTTTGTTGTTTACTTATTGAACCTCGAGACGTTTAGGTTTTCACCTATCGTTTCAAAGTCGACGAGGGTAATTTACTTCCATAGTAGTTATCCTTATTCCTTGTTTTTATCGATCATTTTTGATTGAGCAATACCAAATAAAAAACAAAAAATAATCTTCTTTCTTGTCTAATTTCTTTTCTTCAATCCTCTAAATTCTCGTCTTTGTAGTGTATGCAATTACGTTCTTCTCGTCTTGTGATAGATTTTAATAGGCTTGAAAATATTCCTCGTAGAAATAGAAATCGTCAACAACGAATAATGGAACCCCAGCTTCCACCTATTGTTGTAGAGATGGCCGATAACCGAACAATGGAGGAATTGCTCCGTGCACCCACCGAAGGGTATGGGGAAGCAATCGTTGTGCCGGCTATTTTGGCGGATCATTTTGAGATTAAGACGGATCTTGTATCGCTCATTCGTGCCGACCCATTTCGTGGCAATGAGACCGATAGTCCACATTCTCACATTCGGAATTTTAATCGAATTACCTCGACTCTCAAGTTTAGAGATGTGCCGAATGACGTGATTAAGCTCATGCTTTTTCCGTACTCGCTCGAGGGTAATGCTAAGCTTTGGTATGAGAAAGAACCACCGGGTTCGATTTTAACTTGGGATGATTTAGTGTCAAAGTTTATGAATTATTTATTTCCACCGTCCAAGACAACACACTTTAAGAATGAGATCACTAGATTCGAACAAAAAGTGCATGAATCGTTTGGGGTTGCTTGGGAAAGATTTAAGGATTTGTTGAGACAATGTCCACACCATGGTTTCTCGGAATTGCATCAAATAAATACTTTTTATAATGGGCTTAATATGATTGAACAAGATTCTTTAAATGCCGCCGCGGGTGGTAATCTTTTAAGAAAAACACCGAGAGACGCGTGGAGAATAATTGAGGATAAGTCTAGAGCACAATATTCACGAAACACACCGGTTGTTTCTAATGTGAATTCATCTAATCACGAGATTTCTAGATTGGACTCTAAGATTGACACGATTTTGAATGAGATTAGGAAGAATCCTCATGGATCGATTAATATGGTTGAGAATGTTTGTGTATCATGTGGTGGAGCACATCCTAATTATGCTTGTTTAAACGCGGGGTTTGATCAAGCTAGTGCTTTTGCCGCGACGGGAACTTATGGCTCCAACGGTCAAGTTCCTCGTCAAAATCATGTTGCTCCACCGGGTTTTCCACCGGTTCAAAATAGGTACAACAATGGTAATAATGGGAATAATTTTAACCGTGGTAACCAAGGGAATTTTAATCAAGGAAATGGGTTTAATGCTAATCAAAACAATCAAGGTTTTCAAGGGAATAATCAAAATGATTTGTCAAGCTATATTAAATCGAATGAAGCAAATATGAAAGCTTTGCAAAATAACATTCAAGGACAAATGGCAACTTTGAAAAATGAGTTTCAAAATACGCTAAAGGGGCAAAATAACAAGATTGAGCTTAATCAACAAAGAATGGAACAAAGATTTGAACAAATGTTTGAGCAAGGTCAAAATCGTTTGCAACAAAGTGTGGAACAAAATCAAAATAAATTGCTTTCGATGTTTGAGGGATTTATGTCTAAACCGTCATCTTCTTCGGGTTGCTTACCTAGTAATACCATTCCTAACACGAGGGGAGAGCTTATGGCTATCACCGCTTATGATAATTTAGAAAGGAAGCTTGAGCTTATTGTGCCACCTAAAGAAACCTTTTGGAATGTCACCAAGGCTACTTTAAATGTGATTAGTACCTCGGATTTCATTGATCTCTTTCCTAAGAAGTATAATGATCCGGGTCACTTCTTGATACCTTGTGTTTCCGATGAGCTTGGGGAATACAAAGCTCTAGCCGATCTAGGAGCTAGTATTAACGTTATGCCCCTAGCCATTTGGAAAACTCTTGACTATTTGCGACTTATTCCCACTCGAATGATCATTGAGCTTGCTAATGGAACCACCACTCGACCGGTTGGTATAGCGGAAAATGCCATTGTTAAAGTGGGGGAGTTCGTTTTCCTAGCCGATTTTGCTATCATTGATTATGAGCCGAATCCTCGTGCGCCTATAATTTTAGGACGACCATTTTTGTGTACGGCCAGTGTTTTAGTTGATATGAAAGAAGGGGAGCTTAAATTGTTTCATGGGGATAAACATATGATTTTTAAACCGGAAAAAATTTCAAGATTGCTTCCTAAGAAATCGGAAAGTGAAGAACTTAATTTTGTTGAATCATGTTGTAATGTTACCTCATCTATACTCACTCCACACGAGGATGATAAGATTGAAAAACAAATTGATGATTACTTGAGTGAGCCATTCGATGCTAGTGAGTTTGATAATGAGAATTTTGATCCCGAGAGTGATATTGCTTTAATTGAACAATCTTTGAAAATGGACTCATTTTCACTCTCTTCTAAGGATCATGTTGATGTTCCTAAGGCACAGTCTTCATTTAAAGAGCCTTTGATTCGTAACTTCACACCGAGTGAGGTTAGTGACTATTCATGTGATAAGTTCATCGATGAACTTTTTGCTATCCTTGATCCACTTCCACGGGGAAGTGAAGACGTTTCCGATCTCGAGATCGAACGTGATTCTTGTGTTTTACCTACCATTCTCGAGGAATTCGCCGATGAATTGCCTTTAAATGAGAATGATGATCTAGTATCCGAGTGTGACACACTCGATACTTTGTCGGATATGTCTTGTGATGACAAGGATGACGACACTTTCGTGACTTACTCAAATCCTCTTTTTGAAGTTTCATTGAACAATAATCCATTGTTTCAAGAGGATTTTGAGAACATCATACCTCCTACATCTCACAACCTTTGTGATGATGATCTTCTTATGAAGGAGGTTGATGAGGTTTGTGATGATGATCACACCTTTTGTGATGAGTATGTCGACTCGGATGGAGAAATTTACATTATTCCCAATCTCCCTCCCACTCACGTTGATCTTAATGTGCGGGTTTTTCATGTGACTCATATTGAGTACCATGACCCCTTTGTTCACGTTCCTAAGAGTGAAAAAGTCGACAAAGTCATGCAAGTTGAAACCACTAGTGTTGAGACTTTTGCACCACCTTTACCATGTGCTTCATATGATTTAGGATTAGCATGGGGGACGACACCTTGTTGTCTATTCCTTTCTCCACCGAGGACGAGGTATTCGACCCCGGAATCATTGATTTAGGGAAATCTCGGCCTTTCACCGATGCAATAATTGAAAGACTTTTTAATCATCTTGGTGCGAGTTTATCTCGTGGAGCATGCTACATCCATACTTTTGTTTGTGACTACCATCTCTTGTTAGAGATTTGTGTTGGAGTTTTATCCTTTTGTTTGTCATCCAACAACGAGGATGAGATCTTTGACCCCGGCATCGTGCTTCATGTTGGAATTTGTTCTAATATGCCGGTTTTCACCATTTTCCCTAAGGACCAATCAATGCGGGGATCGAGTCGAGCTCATGACTCGATGAACAAAAACGAGTTTTTTTCTATCATCTTTCTATTTTCTAAAACCTAATAAGGCTTGATCTTTCAAGCTCGTGTTCGTGATTTATTGTGTTGTGATCTTAGGTACGACCCTTATATTTGAAGACTCTCGTGTTCGGTTTTTGCCGGTCCACTTGATCTTCCATTCTTTGAATGCCAAAAAGGGGCACACTCTTTACCCTTGATTATTATCGACTAACGTTTTATCTTGAGGCATAATTAATAAACGGCTTATAGATTTGCGTACTCTTTCCATGCTAAGAGTTTGCATTAGACTCTTCGTATTTTAGCAAGGGGGTGTTACTCTTGAGCTAAGAAACATTGAGGACAATGTTTGGTTTTAGCATGGGGGAGTCAATCGATATAATCGCTTGCAATTGCTCTTGTCGTGTCCAAACGTATTGTTTTTCTCATTTTTCAATAAAATTTTAAATTTTTAGTGTTATTTTTAAGTTTTAATAAATAAAATAAGTGTTTTTGACACGAATGTAGGCTTTCAATAAGAATAGTTTTTGACTCGACTTGGTTTTTAACCTTAGCTTTTCCTTAACGTATTTAAATTAAGTTTTGCTAGGCTTTTATATAGGGAGCTTTAAAACGCGAAGGTCTTAATTCATACGAGTTAAGGACAAGAACTTTTCGCAAGCTCCTATAATTGATCCTAGAAAGTCGTTTATCAAGGGAACTTTAAAACGCAAATTCTAAAACTTGCAAAAGTATAAGAAGTTGCAAGATCCTATAGATGACTTGAAAACCCAAAACTTTGATTTGATAGGCTAAGTATCCATTGATTTCATTCTTGGAATTTTACAATATGGAGAACAAGAGATGATAGAGCCAATTATAAGTTCGGTATTCTTTCGGGAAATTATGTGAGTTAATTATGAGGCTATTCTCCCATCGCTTGTTAATAAATTTATTTGCAATAAATAAGGTTGAACGATTTGAAAAGTTACTTAGCTTCTAGCACAAGATCGTTTAAAAGTTGCTCGGTATGAATTAGAGTTCATAGCCAAGGCATAACTTATTGAAGCGGGATGCGAAGATTGGCGAGTCCAAAAAGGTCCTAACAAGACATGAGGGCTATGTTTTATTGCTAAAGATCTCAAGTGATGTGTAGAATCATTTATCAAAAATCAATATGAAGGATCGAGACACACGACGAAAAGCAAAATACTCCCAAAAAGTCATGGAGAAGTCTATCCAAAAAGACCAAAATAAGGTATGAGGATAAATGAAGCCAAGTCCAAAAAGGAGGCGGATCGTTGTTAATCAAAATCCCAAGTAAAGATTGGAGAAAAATGAAGAAGTCGTGGTCCAAGTATGAATCTCTTAAAAATTCAAGTGAAGAAATATTATGAAGAGAATACCATTATTTCAAGAACGTCTCTCAAGGTTGGAAGTATAAAGTCATTGCCAAATATCGGTCCGAGAAAGGTCTCAAATCGCGAAACAAGTTATGCCAAGATATGAACTTTATGAGATCCCGAGAAGCAGTTTTAAAAGATTTTGTCCTTTAGCTAACTATTGATTAAATCGTTCACTTTATTTTCGGCCTAATAATTATCGAAATAAGTCAACAATGCATCCTCGTGATCATTCAAGACAACAATAAAATATAAGAGATACACCTAGGAATAAGGGAGTCTAAGTGATTAATTAGCCCACATGAGTTCGTGTTAGTCTACCAACTTATAATAACAATGATCTTTTTTTTGCACTTGGCATGGAAAAGTGAAAAGTCGAGGACGATGAATCTATTTGAGTTTTTATAATCCTTTTAGTTATTTTATGTCTTTGCAAAATAAAAAGTCAAAAGTTGAATAATGGTGTAGTTATAGTTTTATTTTATCATTGCGTGAGGACACGGCAATTGCTTAGCATGGAGGAATTTGATATGAGTGTAATTACTCATATCATTTGTAGCTTAAAACATTGAAATATTGCATGATTTATATCAAATATGCCTTGGAAATGTTTGTTTCTTGTTTTCATGTGTGTAGGTACCAAGTTCGCGAAAACCGGCAAAAACCGACACGAGTTTGATGATAAAGATTGAAGAAGCCAAAAATCAAGCTCGACATGAGTGGATTTAATCATTTGTCGAATAAACAAGTCAAGTGGGTCTCACAATGTGGAAAATGGGCTCAATGGCCCATTTAGATTTTCAAGTTAATAAAGAGTTTTGATTTAGCCCAAATAAAGGCCCATATTTGCTAGTAAATATGTACACGGATGGAGTTTTGGGCTTCAAGCCCAAATTGAGATAAAAGAAAAACGTATGAAATAATGATCATGGGCCTTTAGGGTTTATTAAACGCATGTCTTGTGTCTTTAAAACGTTTGTCAAACGTTATTATTCACTTCCCCATTAAATAAAACGCCCCACTCATTTCCCACCCACCATTTTAACTCACACGTTTTTTTTTAATCTCGGTCAATTATCCACATTCATTCATATCCCAACCGTCCCATTTATTCTTACGATACAACCTATGCAAAACCATTTCTTCCCCAAAAAAAAAACCTGCAAAACTTTTTCACTGTTCATTTACCCTAGATTGGTAAAAATTAAGTTTACCATAGGGCTTTTTATTTATTTCTTTAATTCACTCCAAAAGAAAATAAATCCCCAATCTTTAAGTAAGAGAGGGTGTGGAACGGATTTGCTACGTGGCCATTCATGATTTGTTGCTACACATCATTTCCTCTATCCAGCCAATCAAAAGGCTCAAAACTAGCACAAGAAGCACAACTGCACGCCAGGGTGTCGATCTGTGTGACTTTGGACTAATCACAGCCATCCATTTGAAGAAAGAGAAAGATAATCAAGATCAAGGGCTACAAATTAAGAAGGAATATCCATTGAAGATCCGAATATTCGCACTAACAAAGCCCTGGGGAGGCTATAAATACCCCCGAAAATTATCATGTATTCATCCCTTTTCTTATTTTTACTGTTATAATGTTTAAATTAGAGTAGAAAGTTGTATCTCTCTTTTATAAGTTTTGTATCATTTTCAGTTTGATTAATAAAATTACAGTTATTTTTATTTGTTCGTGAGTTTCAGTTTCTTTTATAAAGTCTTTTCATCCTCTTTCTCAATCTAGTTTATATTATAATGTTAAAAGATATTAAATTAAGATGTTCAATAGTTTAATTAAATATTGAAGGTAAGATTTGGGAATAAATCAAACCCTACTGGTTTGATTAAAGCTATTGTATGAATCGACTGCTTGAGTTTTTATAAAGCTGCTGGATTGTATTGATGAATTTGGGTAAGTATCATGGTGTACGATGGATAAGATGATGGCGAATGGTGGTTACGTTTAGGTTCATAGGTTGCTCAGCGCATACCTACGTCTCAAAGGATATCTCCAAAAGGTGCTTATTACTTTTAATTTTCATGTTTATTAGATAAATCTTAGTTTTAATGATTTCCTGCTTTAAATATTTGGAATGTTTACTTTTTAAGTCTTTTGATTATTTCAGTTTCATTAAGTTTTTAGTATGAATGGATTTAAATTTGGTGAAGTAGATTTGTTTTACTGAAGTATGAACTCACTGTTTTATGGTTTTGATATGGAACGTGTTGTATCACTTGAATGTTTCAGTTTGCTTTGTATTTAAATGAATCTGTTTAGTCTTTACCTGCTTACTTGACTGATTATTCGGTTAAGCTTGGTTTAATTTGTTTAGCTTATATCTATTTAACTGTCTTTCTGATTTGATAAGTTGTAATGATTTCGGGTATGAAAGTTTAAGTTTTTATATGGAGATTTATATGACTGATTTGATTAGATCTGGACGAATTCATTCATGCTAGCTGGTTAAGGGATTATGTATCATATCTCACATGTATGTAGTGTTACTGCTCTCTTTGTCTTAATATTTGGTAGGGTTGGCTTACCTTTGCTGGATATATAATCTGCAGATATGATCAATTTGATATGGCATGATTAGAGTTTTTTTTACTGATATTAGCTGTATAAGTGTTGGATTATTCTGTTTTTCTACATATTAGTTGGATTTGATAGCTGGTTTATTCTTGGTGTTTTATTCATTTTAGTTCTACTGATTTGTTGTTCAAGCAATCAGCTTATCATATCCTATTGATCTGATAAGCCCATAAGAGCTGATTACTATCAGTTTATTCATAATAAGCTCATTTAAGGTCTTTCCTAAGACTGTTATTTGTAAACTGTCAAAAAGAAAGTTTTTCCAAAAACTTGTCCATGGCAAGGTTCGAACCCGTGACCTCACGGATGTTTGCCCAACGTGATACCCAACTGGGCTACACGCCCTTTTGATTTTATTACCTCTTAGTTCAGTATTATAGAATTAATATCTTGTCAGCTTTTGATTTAGTTTATTCTCTTATTCACGTTTCTTTTATTTAATATAACTTTTTTTATTCATTTATATTATAGTAAATTTAATATATAATAAAAAAATATATGTTTTGTTTTTAAAAATGTTTAATTAGTTTAATAGATTTTAACAATTTTTAGATTTAAACAAATTTAGTTTTTTTTAGATTTGTTTTAAAGTAAATTTTAACAAATAAAGTAAATTAGTTTTAATTAAATAGATTTATTTTTATTAGATTATTAAATAAATTAAATTTTCATAGTTAATTAAATTAGTTTAAATTTTAAATAGAGTTTTAATTTTTAAGTAATTAATTGTTAGATTTATTTTAAATTAGCGGGTTTAACGATTCATGCACTTTAGGATAATTCTAATTAGCTTAAAATATGTAGAATTTAATTGTAGTTTAAAAATCACAAACCAATTCAAATCGATTGTCCAAATCAAAGCAAAACGTCTCAAATTCATAAGATCTTCGTGTACAACGAACTCGACTCACTCACGTGTTTAATTGAATTCGTTATTGGTATAATTGGACTATTACTTTTTCCTAAAGGTAATTTTCTAATTTACCATATAACGTATCCAAATTAATCACTATACTATCCACTTTCATCAACCATCTTCAATGGCTGCATTTGTAATGGCAGAAATGTTGGATAAACACATGGAAAATCAAAGAAAAGAGATGGATCAACTTCGAGAAGAGCTATTTCGACGAGTGCAAAGTGAAGAGGCATCCAAGAAAGCCCAAGAAGAGATGATAGCTAAGTTCACTGCAGAGATGGAGTTGACACGTAAAGCTCATGCAGAAGAACTTGCTCAGGTCAAACAGGCTGAAGCTGAAAAGAATGAAGCACGATTTACGAGACTTCGAGCTATAAAGGATAAATATAAGGAGCAGAAAGAATTACTTGAAGCTTCTATTTTAGAGAGGGTAAATGAATCTGTTGAGTCCCTTATGCCAAAGCTGCGTGATGAGATGAGGAAACTTGCGGCTGATAACTTGATGATTAAGTCGTCCAACCCTTCCGAGTCAGCCTATAAAATTTCATATGACTTAACAGATTTTGAATTAAAGAAGATCCTCAAAGCTCGCATGAAGGAAGGATCTTTTGACAAGTCTAAAATTCAGCGGACACTCTACAAAGCACTCAATGAAGCTATCTTGGAGGATGATCGGTTGTTTAAGACGTTTGGAAGTTTGGTACCTTACCACATCTTGGATGAGGAGGAAAAGGAAGATAGTGAGAAGGAGGACAGTGATGGTGAAGAAGAAGGTGATGGTGAAGAAGAGGATGATGGTGATGATGATGATGATGGTGAAGGTGGTGATCAAAATGAGGAGAGTGATAAGGGTAGCAACGGGGATGATGATGAGGATGATGGTGGTAAACATGATCAGCCTGAAACGGGGGACAAGGTTGCCAGCAAAAAGAAACCATCCAAGTCTGGTACCAAGTCTCAGAAAGATGCTGCCCGAAAGGAAAAGTCCACCTCTACGGAATTAGGACGAACCAAGTGGCGCCATGATGTGAATGCTGCTACTACGTCATCGATTCCCGGTACATCTGTTTCTTTTCTATACCTGTTACCACTAATCCTGTTAGTTCTTTTGTTGCTCTTGTGATTGCAGAATCAGTAACTGAACCTGAATCTGCACAACACTCGCCTGTTCATGATACCGCCGAAATGCCTGAATCAGAACCAGCAAGTGTTCATGTTTCTACTCCTCTGCAAATAGAACCACAGTCTACTGTTCCCGAGTCAAGCACACGGGACTGGGCGGATACATTGGAGATTAATGAAACTGCACCGCCACAAGCTTGGATCACGGCAGCTGCTAAATATGATCCAATCACAGACGCTGATAGAGATGTTCTATATCTCCGTATCCGTAGTCCGATAGACTTGTGTGCATTTTTGGGTCATGAGTTTAAATCTTCGGTCACTCCGTCTTTGGTAAAGAGAGCGCTAAAGGACAAGAGAATTCACGCCAAAACCAGGTTAAGCCGCATGGAGTACGAGTATTATGCTGACGAGGTCCTGAAAGCTCTTAATACCGTTCAAAGGCCAGGCCTTCATGAGTCAGAAAGAGCTCCACCTCCACTTGATCCTTCTTAAGATAATCAAATTGCTCTTGACTTCTTTGTCACCCATGATCTTGATTATCTCCTCAAGGGATCATCCAAGTACGCAACCTCCCTGACCTTGTTGAAAGCTGCTAATTGGGGGACAATACCCTTGATCGAGGAAAAGGTAAACCGACTCTGGGTCCCAAAGGTAAATCGTAATTATGATATGTATGCTGTTATAGGTGCATCACATTGGGACGAGCGAGTCCGAAGGGCGTACAGAGGTTGCTGCTTAGCCAATTCAGGAAGTATCGTTAGATCCAATCTTCACATCACAAGTATTTTGGGACTGAAGACTGAACCCAAGAATGGCTATCATAATGTGACGGAGATTCATCTAAAAAGGGAGGATGACAGAGAATACACGATACAGCAGGGTGATTTTTCTATCATTCGCCTTGAAGATATCAAAGACATGTTGCTTATGATGACCCGTGATCAATGTTGAATACGTAATTATTCATGCATTTAGTGAGAATTTCCCTTCATTTTTGGCATAATAAATAGCAAAACGTGTATTTTTAATGCATTTATCGTTTATATGTGTTATTTATTATTGTAGGTACGAATATTATAGAAAAAGAGCAAAAACGATGAAAAATACCAAAAAACGAGCACAAGATATGGAAAGAGCACGGAAAATCGAGTTGACGGTGCATTTTTATTGGGCCGGCCCGACACCATTTAAATGGGTCGAACCGACCCATTAATATAACCAAAATGGACACAAACCCAACAACAACATTAAAGCAAAAGCCCACAATTGGCCCACCTCACTTTTATTATCTTAACTGGCGTCTTGTTTAAGCTAAGATATGAAGAACCGGATCCCACTTGTGAAGAAAAAGGAGGCTGCGCCATTTCAAGAGCTCTTCATTTTCCAAATTTGAAGATTCCATTTTTTTTCTTATGTTCGAGAGTAGGACAAAGCGCTTAAGAAGGTAGCGTAGATTTTATTTTATTTCTTTCATCTAGTGTTTTTTTTTCTTTCTCTGCTTTTTATTTTTTTTTCGGTTCTTCAACAGATTAAGCCATTTTTTATTTATTTTAAAATCCCAGGTTCTTGTTTCTACTTTAATTTTGATTTAGATTAATGAAGTTCAGATTTTCGATTTGGTTAATGAAGTTAGTTATATATTTTTGATGTTGATGTTTTTGATATTGAATAGATCGATGACAGTTTTGGATTCATTTGGTATAAAGCAGTATTGATGTTTCAGTTGATTATTTTGGATATTATGATATAAGATTTTTGTAGATTATGATTTTCAAATGGTTTATTTTTTATTAGGGTCTAGAATTGGTTATGATGTTAAAGAGTTTCTTATGAGGTAAACTAAGTTACATACTGTGAAGTTTAGATTTTTGGTAGTTTGGTGGATTTTGATAGCTATATAATCAAAGTGGTCACTGTTTGATTGTAAACAACCAATGTACAACGAAAAAAAATGTCATAACCAAAGCTCAAACATAGGATCTGTTGGTCACAAGTTGAATGAGATTACCACTTGTGCTAGTATTTATTTTGATTATGATGTTGAATAAGTTTTTTTTAAAGGTTAATTAAAATATTTTCATTTCAAAATTAGCTATTTTAAATCAATTTTAGTATTATTATTAATATTTTTTTTTTCGAATGTAGTCTTATAAAATTTAGATTTTTAATCTTAAATAGTTTTTATAAAAATTTAAATATGTCGTTTATCTTAATTGTCGTTAACGTTTATGTTTTATTTTAGCTCGGCGTACCCGGTTCGTCATACGGGTTCGTTTCCTTTATCTTTCTTTCATTAGCTCAAATATATAGTTTTAATTATGCTTGTTTAGTTTAGCATTTTTATTGTGTCATCATTCTTATTTTAGATATCTCGCTCTATAATTGTAGTTAATTTTCATTCTTATCGCTTTTAAATATTTTAATTTTTAGTCGTTAAAATTGGTAGTAATAGAAATTATACTCAAAACCCTTTTATTCGAGCATCAAACTTGAGACATAAACGCGGATTCCCATTCACACTTCGTCGGAACTACGATAACTTTCGGGTGTACGAAAACGACTATATCAAATGGCGCCGTTGCCGGCTTTGTGTGTAGCGATATCTGCGTTGTGTTTTTAGTTGGTGACTTGAAAATCCTTTCGTTTTGAAAGTTTATTTTCGTATTTGTATATATATATAATAAAAAATTTTAAAAAAAAATAAAAATATATATATATATATAAAATTTATAAAAATCAAAAATATTTTTTTTATTTTATTTTCTTTATTACTATATATATCATATATATATATATATATATATATAAAAAAATAAAAAAAAAAGTTTTAAAAAAAATATTCTTCTTTATCTTCTATTGTGTTTAATTCTTTTTCTCAACCCCTCTTATTTTTAATTCTTCATAGATTCATATTGTATAGGGTGTGGGTCGTCTGATAGTCAATCATGTTATTGGTGTTCATGCGAGCGGTGCGGTATGGCTATACCTAATCACGAATTTGGACATTGTTCATTTTGCAATTGGACCAATTCACACTTCAACTCTAATGACACTATCTCACACTCTCCCAAATATGACGATCCGTATCCGCAACATGCACCGGGTTTTTCTCAATACCCGTGTTGCAATCATTGTGGGGGCCCTCACGATACTTCTTATTGTCAGCCAATGAGTTATTATGAGCCAAATCCGTGTCCTCATTTTTCTTCACCGATGGATTATTATGAACCAACTCCGTGTTCTAATTTTTCTCAATCGATGAATTACTATGAGCCACATCCGTGCTATAATTCCGGTTTTCAAAATTTTGAGCCCCCACAAAACACCCTCGATCATCAACCTTCTTTGAATCTGAATGAGGAAAGACAAGCCCTTCTTTTGCAACTTCATGACGACTTAATTCAACTAAGAGATGCATTGAAGGAGCGACAACGACAAGAGCAAGTATCTAATCTTAGTGCTTCTACTCCTCCTCTTGTGCGTTCTTACTATTATGATGATGATGACGATGAGAATTCTATTTCTTGGAATGATCTTTGTGCTCAATGTCCTAGTGCAATTGTAATTCCTTCTCTCGACTTGCCGGCTCTCGAGCCTAAGGATTCTACCACTCCTATTCTCGATTCTTCCACTACGGAGACCGATGCCTCTCTCATCATGGGGGATGAGGGTCTTATCACTATTCCTTGTGATGAGATTCTTATTCCAATCCAAACTTAGCCTACGGTTGCTTCCGATAGTGACGATGAGTGTGAATATCTTTCTCGTGATGATTCATTACCTCCCACCGACATCTTGGGAGACGATTCTTTGTCTTTCTCTAATCCTCTCTTTGATCTTGATGATGATTTTACTTCTAGTGATGACGAGTCACTATCCGATGAAGACGTTCAGAAGGAAAATTTCAAGATTTATTCGAACCCTTTATTTGATTTTGATGACGCCTACATCTCTAGTGAGGTGAATCCTCTCTTTGAAGAGGGGATTGAGGACATTGATAGCTCCGACTCTCTTGCTATTGATGAGCATTCGTTGTTAGCCATGCCACCTCCCATCGTAGAGGAGGTGGAGATATTTGACCCTACATTCTGTTTGATTCGGTCTGGAGAGGTGACGAGGGTGGTAGATATGTCTTCTGATATTTCTCATATTATGTTGCCACCCCGTCCTACCCCGTGCACACCCAAGCGGGTGATGTATCGCTTTTACTCTCCTCATTTCATACCGGGAAATGAGGATGAGTGTTTTGATCCTGGAGGAGACGTTGATGTTGCTATTACTTGTGATGTTTTACCGGTTACCCCATCGACTCTTGCTTTGAGTTTCTATCAAGTGTCCTCGGGTGACACTTTGATATCTTTTTCTCCCAACCTCCCGCCCTTGGCGAAGACGAGTATTCTTAAGGATCGCCTTTATACCTATTTCTCGTATGTTATAAGAATCCTTCTGCTTTTCTTTACTTATACTGTGGATTCTTCTTCTTAATTCTCATCCGGTAATGAGGATAAGATCTTTGACCCTGGCATATCTGTTTTGAGCCAGTGGTGATTCTCTTTCTCCCCCATAGACCATTTAATTCGGGGTCGAGTCAGGCTCGTGACTCGGTTAACAAAAACAAGCGCTTCTCGGGAGGCAACCCGATGATCTATCCTTTTTATTTATTTTCTAACATAAGTGCAGGGGCGTGTGCTTCTCTCCATGTGTGCTTGTTGGTTTTTGTTTTTGTGTGCAGGTTCCCTTGGATCGAGAAGACTTTCAGAGGGTTGATGTTGGTGTTTTCCATCATCTTCTTCATTTAGTCTCCGATCGATCTTCATGTCTATATCAGGGGAGTACTCAGTTCTCATCTTTATCCATACATATCTGATTGTGTTCTCCTTTTTACACTTCGGATTCTAGCATTAGCCTTTTGTGTTCTTAAGTGTAGGGGTAGCACCTTATCACTTTTGAACATTGAGGCCAATGTTCGGTTCTAAGTGTAGGGGGTTTTATATCATATGGATCATATTCATGCCTACTTGTTTGCCCTCTAGCATCCTATTTTGAGCAAATGTGTGTTTGTTTTATTTTATTTTATTAAATAATAATAAAACGTTTTTGACCGTGCGTGATTGACTTGTCCCGTAGGCTAGAACAAAGGGGATCCTGACTCTGCCTGAGTGTTGATCTGGCTGCTCCCTTAACTTTTAGATTGAGCTTTTAGGATTTGTGCAAATGAAAATGCTAAACGTGGAGTAGTTGGTTCTCTTTAGAGCTTATATGAATAACCTGTGGCTTTTCCTCCTAGATTGTAACTAGACTAAATAAGTGTGTTTTTTTTTCAAGCCTTTGAACGTTAAAAATTGTGTTGTTATGCAAAAAAATAAATTCTTATACAATTTTGATATAGAGTCCTAGTTCAACTTTTAATTTAAATTTGAGTGAAAGCATACTTTCTTAAATTTGAAATAATGTTGCGTGAATAAATATGTTGAAAAAAAAAGTGACAAAAAAGTTTTTAAAAAAAAAAAAATGAAAAAAAGGAAAAGAAAAAAAAGAGAAGAAAGAAAAAAAAAGCAAGAAAAAAAAAAGAAAAAAAAATATATAATTGAAAAAAAGAAAAAATAAAAAAAAATGAATAAGAGTTTTATGTTTTTGTTTTTCTTCAATTATAATTGTGAGAAACTTGCTTTTTCTCAAATTTAAATCCGAAGTTGAACTAGAATTCGTCAATTTTGTATAAGAGTTTAGATGGTAATTGAGAATGTAGAAGTCAAAGGTCCCGTGAGCTCCGATACTATTCTCGAGGGTGTAAAAACCTAGCCTCCTAAGCTTTGCTAAAGGACAAGCTGAGAAGAAAGTCGCTACATGGAGTGATCTCTCCTTTGAATCTTCATTCTCTAATTACCGTCGTTGTTTTTTTCATCTAAGTGTCTTTTATTAGCTTAGCGGTGATTTCAAGATCTTTGATTTAAAAATCCCGCCAATCCCGGTACTATTCTCCGTGGGGTGTCAAAAGCCCGAGCACTTAACCGATTAGGTTGGGACGTCCCGAGAAGAAAGCCGCTACATGGGAAAGGCCATTTTTGAAACTTAAATCTCGTCATTTTCGGTGAGTCTAATATTCCACTTAGATGATTAGCAACCATAACAAATGTCGATTTGAACGATCAAAATTTTAAAAATGAACACACTTGCCTAGTCGTTATAATTATAGGGGTGAAAAGTTATATTTACATAGGTTATTAGTATAAGTAGTGTTAGCATTTTAACAAAACGTTTGCACGAGGAGTCTTAGCTTAGTTGGGAGTAATAAAAAGAGGATGACGATCTTTATTCCCTGCCGACACCCAGTTTGCGTGTTTCCCGTTCTATGATCCTTATACCTAGAATAAAAAGTCGAGCATGGCGGGTCACTATGAATTTCTATTTTTCTTTTATTTTTTTTTATTTTTTTTTTAAAAAAAAAAAATTCGAATAAAGTAGTTTTTAATTGTTTTTGGATTTAACATTTGTGATGATAGTTGCTTGGGGGCAAGCAACGTGTTTAAGTGTAGGGTTGTGTTGAATACGTAATTATTCATGCATTTAGTGAGAATTTCCCTTCACTTTTGGCATAATAAATAGCAAAACGTGTATTTTTAGTGCATTTATCGTTTATATGTGTTATTTATTATTGTAGGTACGAATATTATAGAAAAAGAGAAAAAACGATGAAAAATACCAAAAACGAGCACAAGATATGGAAAGAGCACGGAAAATCGAGTTGACGGTGCATTTTTATTGGGCCGGCCCGACACCATTTAAATGGGTCGAACCGACCCATTAATATAACCAAAATGGACACAAACCCAACAACAACATTAAAGCAAAAGCCCACAATTGGCCCACCTCACTTTTATTATCTTAACTGGCGTCTTGTTTAAGCTAAGATATGAAGAACCGGATCCCACTTGTGAAGAAAAAGGAGGCTGCGCCATTTCAAGAGCTCTTCATTTTCCAAATTTGAAGATTCCATTTTTTTTTCTTATGTTCGAGAGTAGGACAAAGCGCTTAAGAAGGTAGCGTAGATTTTATTTTATTTCTTTCATCTAGTGTTTTTTTTTCTTTCTCTGCTTTTTATTTTTTTTTCGGTTCTTCAACAGATTAAGCCATTTTTTATTTATTTTAAAATCCCAGGTTCTTGTTTCTACTTTAATTTTGATTTAGATTAATGAAGTTCAGATTTTCGATTTGGTTAATGAAGTTAGTTATATATTTTTGATGTTGATGTTTTTGATATTGAATAGATCGATGACAGTTTTGGATTCATTTGGTATAAAGCAGTATTGATGTTTCAGTTGATTATTTTGGATATTATGATATAAGATTTTTGTAGATTATGATTTTCAAATGGTTTATTTTTTATTAGGGTCTAGAATTGGTTATGATGTTAAAGAGTTTCTTATGAGGTAAACTAAGTTACATACTGTGAAGTTTAGATTTTTGGTAGTTTGGTGGATTTTGATAGCTATATTAACCAAAGCTCAAACATAGGATCTGTTGGTCACAAGTTGAATGAGATTACCACTTGTGCTAGTATTTATTTTGATTATGATGTTGAATAAGTTTTTTTTAAAGGTTAATTAAAATATTTTCATTTCAAAATTAGCTATTTTAAATCAATTTTAGTATTATTATTAATATTTTTTTTTTCGAATGTAGTCTTATAAAATTTAGATTTTTAATCTTAAATAGTTTTTATAAAAATTTAAATATGTCGTTTATCTTAATTGTCGTTAACGTTTATGTTTTATTTTAGCTCGGCGTACCCGGTTCGTCATACGGGTTCGTTTCCTTTATCTTTCTTTCATTAGCTCAAATATATAGTTTTAATTATGCTTGTTTAGTTTAGCATTTTTATTGTGTCATCATTCTTATTTTAGATATCTCGCTCTATAATTGTAGTTAATTTTCATTCTTATCGCTTTTAAATATTTTAATTTTTAGTCGTTAAAATTGGTAGTAATAGAAATTATACTCAAAACCCTTTTATTCGAGCATCAAACTTGAGACATAAACGCGGATTCCCATTCACACTTCGTCGGAACTACGATAACTTTCGGGTGTACGAAAACGACTATATCAAATGGCGCCGTTGCCGGCTTTGTGTGTAGCGATATCTGCGTTGTGTTTTTAGTTGGTGACTTGAAGATCCTTTCGTTTTGAAAGTTTATTTTCGTATTTGTATATATATATAATAAAAAATTTTAAAAAAAAATAAAAAAATATATATATATATAAAATTTATAAAAATCAAAAATATTTTTTTTATTTTATTTTCTTTATTACTATATATATTATATATATATATATATATATATATAAAAAAATAAAAAAAAAAGTTTTAAAAAAAATATTCTTCTTTATCTTCTATTGTGTTTAATTCTTTTTCTCAACCCCTCTTATTTTTAATTCTTCATGGATTCATATTGAATAGGGTGTGGGTCGTCTGATAGTCAATCATGTTATTGGTGTTCATGCGAGCGGTGCGGTATGGCTATACCTAATCACGAATTTGGACATTGTTCATTTTGCAATTGGACCAATTCACACTTCAACTCTAATGACACTATCTCACACTCTCCCACATATGACGATCCGTATCCGCAACATGCACCGGGTTTTTCTCAATACCCGTGTTGCAATCATTGTGGGGGCCCTCACGATACTTCTTATTGTCAGCCAATGAGTTATTATGAGCCAAATCCGTGTCCTCATTTTTCTTCACCGATGGATTATTATGAACCAACTCCGTGTTCTAATTTTTCTCAATCGATGAATTACTATGAGCCACATCCGTGCTATAATTCCGGTTTTCAAAATTTTGAGCCCCCACAAAACACCCTCGATCATCAACCTTCTTTGAATCTGAATGAGGAAAGACAAGCCCTTCTTTTGCAACTTCATGACGACTTAATTCAACTAAGAGATGCATTGAAGGAGCGACAACGACAAGAGCAAGTATCTAATCTTAGTGCTTCTACTCCTCCTCTTGTGCGTTCTTACTATTATGATGATGATGACGATGAGAATTCTATTTCTTGGAATGATCTTTGTGCTCAATGTCCTAGTGCAATTGTAATTCCTTCTCTCGACTTGCCGGCTCTCGAGCCTAAGGATTCTACCACTCCTGTTCTCGATTCTTCCACTACGGAGACCGATGCCTCTCTCATCATGGGGGATGAGGGTCTTATCACTATTCCTTGTGATGAGATTCTTATTCCAATCCAAACTGAGCCTACGGTTGCTTCCGATAGTGACGATGAGTGTGAATATCTTTCTCGTGATGATTCATTACCTCCCACCGACATCTTGGGAGACGATTCTTTGTCTTTCTCTAATCCTCTCTTTGATCTTGATGATGATTTTACTTCTAGTGATGACGAGTCACTATCCGATGAAGACGTTCAGAAGGAAAATTTCAAGATTTATTCGAACCCTTTATTTGATTTTGATGACGCCTACATCTCTAGTGAGGTGAATCCTCTCTTTGAAGAGGGGATTGAGGACATTGATAGCTCCGACTCTCTTGCTATTGATGAGCATTCGTTGTTAGCCATGCCACCTCCCATCGTAGAGGAGGTGGAGATATTTGACCCTACATTCTGTTTGATTCGGTCTGGAGAGGTGACGAGGGTGGTAGATATGTCTTCTAATATTTCTCATATTATGTTGCCATCCCGTCCTACCCCGTGCACACCCAAGCGGGTGATGTATCGCTTTTACTCTCCTCATTTCATACCGGGAAATGAGGATGAGTGTTTTGATCCTGGAGGAGACGTTGATGTTGCTATTACTTGTGATGTTTTACCGGTTACCCCATCGACTCTTGCTTTGAGTTTCTATCAAGTGTCCTCGGGTGACACTTTGATATCTTTTTCTCCCACCCTCCCGCCCTTGGCGAAGACGAGTATTCTTAAGGATCGCCTTTATACCTATTTCTCGTATGTTATAAGAATCCTTCTGCTTTTCTTCACTTATACTGTGGATTCTTCTTCTTAATTCTCATCCGGTAATGAGGATAAGATCTTTGACCCTGGCATATCTGTTTTGAGCCAGTGGTGATTCTCTTTCTCCCCCATGGACCATTTAATTCGGGGTCGAGTCAGGCTCGTGACTCGGTTAACAAAAACAAGCGCTTCTCGGGAGGCAACCCGATGATCTATCCTTTTTATTTATTTTCTAACATAAGTGCAGGGGCGTGTGCTTCTCTCCATGTGTGCTTGTTGGTTTTTGTTTTTGTGTGCAGGTTCCCTTGGATCGAGAAGACTTTCAGAGGGTTGATGTTGGTGTTTTCCATCATCTTCTTCATTTAGTCTCCGATCGATCTTCATGTCTATATCAGGGGAGTACTCAGTTCTCATCTTTATCCATACATATCTGATTGTGTTCTCCTTTTTACACTTCGGATTCTAGCATTAGCCTTTTGTGTTCTTAAGTGTAGGGGTAGCACCTTATCACTTTTGAACATTGAGGCCAATGTTCGGTTCTAAGTGTAGGGGGGTTTTATATCATATGGATCATATTCATGCCTACTTGTTTGCCCTCTAGCATCCTATTTTGAGCAAATGTGTGTTTGTTTTATTTTATTTTATTAAATAATAATAAAACGTTTTTGACCGTGCGTGATTGACTTGTCCCGTAGGCTAGAACAAAGGGGATCCTGACTCTGCCTGAGTGTTGATCTGGCTGCTCCCTTAACTTTTAGACTGAGCTTTTAGGATTTGTGCAAATGAAAATGCTAAACGTGGAGTAGTTGGTTCTCTTTAGAGCTTATATGAATAACCTGTGGCTTTTCCTCCTAGATTGTAACTAGACTAAATAAGTGTGTTTTTTTTTCAAGCCTGTGAACGTTAAAAATTGTGTTGTTATGCAAAAAAATAAATTCTTATACAATTTTGATATAGAGTCCTAGTTCAACTTTTAATTTAAATTTGAGTGAAAGCATACTTTCTTAAATTTGAAATAATGTTGCGTGAATAAATATGTTGAAAAAAAAAAGTGAAAAAAAAGTTTTTAAAAAAAAAAAATGAAAAAAAAGGAAAAGAAAAAAAAGAGAAGAAAGAAAAAAAAAGCAAGAAAAAAAAAAGAAAAAAAATATATATATTTGAAAAAAAGAAAAAATAAAAAAAAAATGAATAAGAGTTTTATGTTTTTGTTTTTCTTCAATTATAATTGTGAGAAACTTGCTTTTTCTCAAATTTAAATCCGAAGTTGAACTAGAATTCGTCAATTTTGTATAAGAGTTTAGACGGTAATTGAGAATGTAGAAGTCAAAGGTCCCGTGAGCTCCGATACTATTCTCGAGGGTGTAAAAACCTAGCCTCCTAAGCTTTGCTAAAGGACAAGCTGAGAAGAAAGTCGCTACATGGAGTGATCTCTCCTTTGAATCTTCATTCTCTAATTACCGTCGTTGTTTTTTTCATCTAAGTGTCTTTTATTAGCTTAGCGGTGATTTCAAGATCTTTGATTTCAAAATCCCGCCAATCCCGGTACTATTCTCCGTGGGGTGTCAAAAGCCCGAGCACTTAACCGATTAGGTTGGGACGTCCCGAGAAGAAAGCCGCTACATGGGAAAGGCCATTTTTGAAACTTAAATCTCGTCATTTTCGGTGAGTCTAATATTCCACTTAGATGATTAGCAACCATAACAAATGTCGATTTGAACGATCAAAATTTTGAAAATGAACACACTTGCCTAGTCGTTATAATTATAGGGGTGAAAAGTTATATTTACATAGGTTATTAGTATAAGTAGTGTTAGCATTTTAACAAAACGTTTGCACGAGGAGTCTTAGCTTAGTTGGGAGTAATAAAAAGAGGATGACGATCTTTATTCCCTGCCGACACCCAGTTTGCGTGTTTCCCGTTCTATGATCCTTATACCTAGAATAAAAAGTCGAGCATGGCGGGTCACTATGAATTTCTATTTTTCTTTTATTTTTTTTTATTTTTTTTTAAAAAAAAAAAAATTCGAATAAAGTAGTTTTTAATTGTTTTTGGATTTAACATTTGTGATGATAGTTGCTTGGGGGCAAGCAACGTGTTTAAGTGTAGGGGTGTGTTGAATACGTAATTATTCATGCATTTAGTGAGAATTTCCCTTCACTTTTGGCATAATAAATAGCAAAACGTGTATTTTTAGTGCATTTATCGTTTATATGTGTTATTTATTATTGTAGGTACGAATATTATAGAAAAAGAGAAAAAACGATGAAAAATACCAAAAACGAGCACAAGATATGGAAAGAGCACGGAAAATCGAGTTGACGGTGCATTTTTATTGGGCCGGTCCGACACCATTTAAATGGGTCGAACCGACCCATTAATATAACCAAAATGGACACAAACCCAACAACAACATTAAAGCAAAAGCCCACAATTGGCCCACCTCACTTTTATTATCTTAACTGGCGTCTTGTTTAAGCTAAGATATGAAGAACCGGATCCCACTTGTGAAGAAAAAGGAGGCTGCGCCATTTCAAGAGCTCTTCATTTTCCAAATTTGAAGATTCCATTTTTTTTCTTATGTTCGAGAGTAGGACAAAGCGCTTAAGAAGGTAGCGTAGATTTTATTTTATTTCTTTCATCTAGTGTTTTTTTTTCTTTCTCTGCTTTTTATTTTTTTTTCGGTTCTTCAACAGATTAAGCCATTTTTTATTTATTTTAAAATCCCAGGTTCTTGTTTCTACTTTAATTTTGATTTAGATTAATGAAGTTCAGATTTTCGATTTGGTTAATGAAGTTAGTTATATATTTTTGATGATGATGTTTTTGATATTGAATAGATCGATGATAGTTTTGGATTCATTTGGTATAAAGCAGTATTGATGTTTCAGTTGATTATTTTGGATATTATGATATAAGATTTTTGTAGATTATGAATTTCAAATGGTTTATTTTTTATTAGGGTCTAGAATTGGTTATGATGTTAAAGAGTTTCTTATGAGGTAAACTAAGTTACATACTGTGAAGTTTAGATTTTTGGTAGTTTGGTGGATTTTGATAGCTATATAATCAAAGTGGTCACTGTTTGATTGTAAACAACCAATGTACAACGAAAAAAAATGTCATAACCAAAGCTCAAACATAGGATCTGTTGGTCACAAGTTGAATGAGATTACCACTTGTGCTAGTATTTATTTTGATTATGATGTTGAATAAGTTTTTTTTAAAGGTTAATTAAAATATTTTCATTTCAAAATTAGCTATTTTAAATCAATTTTAGTATTATTATTAATATTTTTTTTTTCGAATGTAGTCTTATAAAATTTAGATTTTTAATCTTAAATAGTTTTTATAAAAATTTAAATATGTCGTTTATCTTAATTGTCGTTAACGTTTATGTTTTATTTTAGCTCGGCGTACCCGGTTCGTCATACGGGTTCGTTTCCTTTATCTTTCTTTCATTAGCTCAAATATATAGTTTTAATTATGCTTGTTTAGTTTAGCATTTTTATTGTGTCATCATTCTTATTTTAGATATCTCGCTCTATAATTGTAGTTAATTTTCATTCTTATCGCTTTTAAATATTTTAATTTTTAGTCGTTAAAATTGGTAGTAATAGAAATTATACTCAAAACCCTTTTATTCGAGCATCAAACTTGAGACATAAACGCGGATTCCCATTCACACTTCGCCGGAACTACGATAACTTTCGGGTATACGAAAACGACTATATCAAATGGCGCCGCTGCCAGCTTTGTGTGTAGCGATATCTGCGTTGTGTTTTTAGTTGGTGACTTGAAGATCCTTTCGTTTTGAAAGTTTATTTTCGTATTTGTATATATATATAATAAAAAATTTTAAAAAAAAATAAAAAAAAATATATATATATAAAATTTATAAAAATCAAAAATATTTTTTTTATTTTATTTTCTTTATTACTATATATATCATATATATATATATATATATATAAAAAAAAAAAAAAAGTTTTAAAAAAAATATTCTTCTTTATCTTCTATTGTGTTTAATTCTTTTTCTCAACCCCTCTTATTTTTAATTCTTCATGGATTCATATTGTATAGGGTGTGGGTCGTCTGATAGTCAATCATGTTATTGGTGTTCATGCGAGCGGTGCGGTATGGCTATACCTAATCACGAATTTGGACATTGTTCATTTTGCAATTGGACCAATTCACACTTCAACTCTAATGACACTATCTCACACTCTCCCACATATGACGATCCGTATCCGCAACATGCACCGGGTTTTTCTCAATACCCGTGTTGCAATCATTGTGGGGGCCCTCACGATACTTCTTATTGTCAGCCAATGAGTTATTATGAGCCAAATCCGTGTCCTCATTTTTCTTCACCGATGGATTATTATGAACCAACTCCGTGTTCTAATTTTTCTCAATCGATGAATTACTATGAGCCACATCCGTGCTATAATTCCGGTTTTCAAAATTTTGAGCCCCCACAAAACACCCTCGATCATCAACCTTCTTTGAATCTGAATGAGGAAAGACAAGCCCTTCTTTTGCAACTTCATGACGACTTAATTCAACTAAGAGATGCATTGAAGGAGCGACAACGACAAGAGCAAGTATCTAATCTTAGTGCTTCTACTCCTCCTCTTGTGCGTTCTTACTATTATGATGATGATGACGATGAGAATTCTATTTCTTGGAATGATCTTTGTGCTCAATGTCCTAGTGCAATTGTAATTCCTTCTCTCGACTTGCCGGCTCTCGAGCCTAAGGATTCTACCACTCCTGTTCTCGATTCTTCCACTACGGAGACCGATGCCTCTCTCATCATGGGGGATGAGGGTCTTATCACTATTCCTTGTGATGAGATTCTTATTCCAATCCAAACTGAGCCTACGGTTGCTTCCGATAGTGACGATGAGTGTGAATATCTTTCTCGTGATGATTCATTACCTCCCACCGACATCTTGGGAGACGATTCTTTGTCTTTCTCTAATCCTCTCTTTGATCTTGATGATGATTTTACTTCTAGTGATGACGAGTCACTATCCGATGAAGACGTTCAGAAGGAAAATTTCAAGATTTATTCGAACCCTTTATTTGATTTTGATGACGCCTACATCTCTAGTGAGGTGAATCCTCTCTTTGAAGAGGGGATTGAGGACATTGATAGCTCCGACTCTCTTGCTATTGATGAGCATTCGTTGTTAGCCATGCCACCTCCCATCGTAGAGGAGGTGGAGATATTTGACCCTACATTCTGTTTGATTCGGTCTGGAGAGGTGACGAGGGTGGTAGATATGTCTTCTAATATTTCTCATATTATGTTGCCACCCCGTCCTACCCCGTGCACACTCAAGCGGGTGATGTATCGCTTTTACTCTCCTCATTTCATACCGGGAAATGAGGATGAGTGTTTTGATCCTGGAGGAGACGTTGATGTTGCTATTACTTGTGATGTTTTACCGGTTACCCCATCAACTCTTGCTTTGAGTTTCTATCAAGTGTCCTCGGGTGACACTTTGATATCTTTTTCTCCCACCCTCCCGCCCTTGGCGAAGACGAGTATTCTTAAGGATCGCCTTTATACCTATTTCTCGTATGTTATAAGAATCCTTATGCTTTTCTTCACTTATACTGTGGATTCTTCTTCTTAATTCTCATCCGGTAATGAGGATAAGATCTTTGACCCTGGCATATCTGTTTTGAGCCAGTGGTGATTCTCTTTCTCCCCCATGGACCATTTAATTCGGGGTCGAGTCAGGCTCGTGACTCGGTTAACAAAAACAAGCGCTTCTCGGGAGGCAACCCGATGATCTATCCTTTTTATTTATTTTCTAACATAAGTGCAGGGGCGTTTGCTTCTCTCCATGTGTGCTTGTTGGTTTTTGTTTTTGTGTGCAGGTTCCCTTGGATCGAGAAGACTTTCAGAGGGTTGATGTTGGTGTTTTCCATCATCTTCTTCATTTAGTCTCCGATCGATCTTCATGTCTATATCAGGGGAGTACTCAGTTCTCATCTTTATCCATACATATCTGATTGTGTTCTCCTTTTTACACTTCGGATTCTAGCATTAGCCTTTTGTGTTCTTAAGTGTAGGGGTAGCACCTTATCACTTTTGAACATTGAGGCCAATGTTCGGTTCTAAGTGTAGGGGGGTTTTATATCATATGGATCATATTCATGCCTACTTGTTTGCCCTCTAGCATCCTATTTTGAGCAAATGTGTGTTTGTTTTATTTTATTTTATTAAATAATAATAAAATGTTTTTGACCGTGCGTGATTGACTTGTCCCGTAGGCTAGAACAAAGGGGATCCTGACTCTGCCTGAGTGTTGATCTGGCTGCTCCCTTAACTTTTAGACTGAGCTTTTAGGATTTGTGCAAATGAAAATGCTAAACGTGGAGTAGTTGGTTCTCTTTAGAGCTTATATGAATAACCTGTGGCTTTTCCTCCTAGATTGTAACTAGACTAAATAAGTGTGTTTTTTTTTTCAAGCCTTTGAACGTTAAAAATTGTGTTGTTATGCAAAAAAATAAATTCTTATACAATTTTGATATAGAGTCCTAGTTCAACTTTTAATTTAAATTTGAGTGAAAGCATACTTTCTTAAATTTGAAATAATGTTGCGTGAATAAATATGTTGAAAAAAAAAAGTGAAAAAAAAGTTTTTTAAAAAAAAAAATGAAAAAAAAGGAAAAGAAAAAAAAGAGAAGAAAGAAAAAAAAAGCAAGAAAAAAAAAAGAAAAAAAAATATATATTTGAAAAAAAGAAAAAAAAAAAAATGAATAAGAGTTTTATGTTTTTGTTTTTCTTCAATTATAATTGTGAGAAACTTGCTTTTTCTCAAATTTAAATCCGAAGTTGAACTAGAATTCGTCAATTTTGTATAAGAGTTTAGACGGTAATTGAGAATGTAGAAGTCAAAGGTCCCGTGAGCTCCGATACTATTCTCGAGGGTGTAAAAACCTAGCCTCCTAAGCTTTGCTAAAGGACAAGCTGAGAAGAAAGTCGCTACATGGAGTGATCTCTCCTTTGAATCTTCATTCTCTAATTACCGTCGTTGTTTTTTTCATCTAAGTGTCTTTTATTAGCTTAGCGGTGATTTCAAGATCTTTGATTTCAAAATCCCGCCAATCCCGGTACTATTCTCCGTGGGGTGTCAAAAGCCCGGGCACTTAACCGATTAGGTTGGGACGTCCCGAGAAGAAAGCCGCTACATGGGAAAGGCCATTTTTGAAACTTAAATCTCGTCATTTTCGGTGAGTCTAATATTCCACTTAGATGATTAGCAACCATAACAAATGTCGATTTGAACGATCAAAATTTTGAAAATGAACACACTTGCCTAGTCGTTATAATTATAGGGGTGAAAAGTTATATTTACATAGGTTATTAGTATAAGTAGTGTTAGCATTTTAACAAAACGTTTGCACGAGGAGTCTTAGCTTAGTTGGGAGTAATAAAAAGAGGATGACGATCTTTATTCCCTGGTGACACCCAGTTTGCGTGTTTCCCGTTCTATGATCCTTATACCTTGAATAAAAAGTCGAGCATGGCGGGTCACTATGAATTTCAATTTTTCTTTTATTTTTTTTTATTTTTTTTTAAAAAAAAAAATTCGAATAAAGTAGTTTTTAATTGTTTTTGGATTTAACATTTGTGATGATAGTTGCTTGGGGGCAAGCACGTGTTTAAGTGTAGGGGTGTGTTGAATACGTAATTATTCATGCATTTAGTGAGAATTTCCCTTCACTTTTGGCATAATAAATAGCAAAACGTGTATTTTTAGTGCATTTATCGTTTATATGTGTTATTTATTATTGTAGGTACGAATATTATAGAAAAAGAGAAAAAACGATGAAAAATACCAAAAACGAGCACAAGATATGGAAAGAGCACGGAAAATCGAGTTGACGGTGCATTCATGTTTTATTGGGCCGACCCGACACCATTTAAATGGGTCGAACCGACCCATTAATATAACCAAAATGGACACAAACCCAACAACAACATTAAAGCAAAAGCCCACAATTGGCCCACCTCACTTTTATTATCTTAACTGGCGTCTTGTTTAAGCTAAGATATGAAGAACCGGATCCCACTTGTGAAGAAAAAGGAGGCTGCGCCATTTCAAGAGCTCTTCATTTTCCAAATTTGAAGATTCCATTTTTTTTTCTTATGTTCGAGAGTAGGACAAAGCGCTTAAGAAGCTAGCGTAGATTTTATTTTATTTCTTTCATCTAGTGTTTTTTTTTCTTTCTCTGCTTTTTATTTTTTTTTCGGTTCTTCAACAGTTTAAGCCATTTTTTATTTATTTTAAAATCCCAGGTTCTTGTTTCTACTTTAATTTTGATTTAGATTAATGAAGTTCAGATTTTCGATTTGGTTAATGAAGTTAGTTATATATTTTTGATGTTGATGTTTTTGATATTGAATAGATCGATGACAGTTTTGGATTCATTTGGTATAAAGCAGTATTGATGTTTCAGTTGATTATTTTGGATATTATGATATAAGATTTTTGTAGATTATGATTTTCAAATGGTTTATTTTTTATTAGGGTCTAGAATTGGTTATGATGTTAAAGAGTTTCTTATGAGGTAAACTAAGTTACATACTGTGAAGTTTAGATTTTTGGTAGTTTGGTGGATTTTGATAGCTATATAATCAAAGTGGTAACTGTTTGATTGTAAACAACCAATGTACAACGAAAAAAAATGTCATAACCAAAGCTCAAACATAGGATCTGTTGGTCACAAGTTGAATGAGATTACCACTTGTGCTAGTATTTATTTTGATTATGATGTTGAATAAGTTTTTTTTAAAGGTTAATTAAAATATTTTCATTTCAAAATTAGCTATTTTAAATCAATTTTAGTATTATTATTAATATTTTTTTTTTCGAATGTAGTCTTATAAAATTTAGATTTTTAATCTTAAATAGTTTTTATAAAAATTTAAATATGTCGTTTATCTTAATTGTCGTTAACGTTTATGTTTTATTTTAGCTCGGCGTACCCGGTTCGTCATACGGGTTCGTTTCCTTTATCTTTCTTTCATTAGCTCAAATATATAGTTTTAATTATGCTTGTTTAGTTTAGCATTTTTATTGTGTCATCATTCTTATTTTAGATATCTCGCTCTATAATTGTAGTTAATTTTCATTCTTATCGCTTTTAAATATTTTAATTTTTAGTCGTTAAAATTGGTAGTAATAGAAATTATACTCAAAACCCTTTTATTCGAGCATCAAACTTGAGACATAAACGCGGATTCCCATTCACACTTCGCCGGAACTACGATAACTTTCGGGTGTACGAAAACGACTATATCAAATGGCGCCGCTGCCGGCTTTGTGTGTAGCGATATCTGCGTTGTGTTTTTAGTTGGTGACTTGAAGATCCTTTCGTTTTGAAAGTTTATTTTCGTATTTGTATATATATATAATAAAAAATTTAAAAAAAAAAAAATATATATATATATATAAAATTTATAAAAATCAAAAATATTTTTTTTATTTTATTTTCTTTATTACTATATATATCATATATATATATATATATATATATAAAAATAAAAAAAAAAGTTAAAAAAAAATATTCTTCTTTATCTTCTATTGTGTTTAATTCTTTTTCTCAACCCCTCTTATTTTTAATTCTTCATGGATTCATATTGTATAGGGTGGGTCGTCTGATAGTCAATCATGTTATTGGTGTTCATGCGAGCGGTGCGGTATGGCTATACCTAATCACGAATTTGGACATTGTTCATTTTGCAATTGGACCAATTCACACTTCAACTCTAATGACACTATCTCACACTCTCCCACATATGACGATCCGTATCCGCAACATGCACCGGGTTTTTCTCAATACCCGTGTTGCAATCATTGTGGGGGCCCTCACGATACTTCTTATTGTCAGCCAATGAGTTATTATGAGCCAAATCTGTGTCCTCATTTTTCTTCACCGATGGATTATTATGAACCAACTCCGTGTTCTAATTTTTCTCAATCGATGAATTACTATGAGCCACATCCGTGCTATAATTCCGGTTTTCAAAATTTTGAGCCCCCACAAAACACCCTCGATCATCAACCTTCTTTGAATCTGAATGAGGAAAGACAAGCCCTTCTTTTGCAACTTCATGACGACTTAATTCAACTAAGAGATGCATTGAAGGAGCGACAACGACAAGAGCAAGTATCTAATCTTAGTGCTTCTACTCCTCCTCTTGTGCGTTCTTACTATTATGATGATGATGACGATGAGAATTCTATTTCTTGGAATGATCTTTGTGCTCAATGTCCTAGTGCAATTGTAATTCCTTCTCTCGACTTACCGGCTCTCGAGCCTAAGGATTCTACCACTCCTGTTCTCGATTCTTCCACTACGGAGACCGATGCCTCTCTCATCATGGGGGATGAGGGTCTTATCACTATTCCTTGTGATGAGATTCTTATTCCAATCCAAACTGAGCCTACGGTTGCTTCCGATAGTGACGATGAGTGTGAATATCTTTCTCGTGATGATTCATTACCTCCCACCGACATCTTGGGAGACGATTCTTTGTCTTTCTCTAATCCTCTCTTTGATCTTGATGATGATTTTACTTCTAGTGATGACGAGTCACTATCCGATGAAGACGTTCAGAAGGGAAAATTTCAAGATTTATTCGAACCCTTTATTTGATTTTGATGACGCCTACATCTCTAGTGAGGTGAACCCTCTCTTTGAAGAGGGGATTGAGGACATTGATAGTTCCGACTCTCTTGCTATTGATGAGCATTCGTTGTTAGCCATGCCACCTCCCATCGTAGAGGAGGTGGAGATATTTGACCCTACATTCTGTTTGATTCGGTCTGGAGAGGTGGCGAGGGTGGTAGATATGTCTTCTGATATTTCTCATATTATGTTGCCACCCCGTCCTACCCCGTGCACACCCAAGCGGGTGATGTATCGCTTTTACTCTCCTCAGTTCATACCGGGAAATGAGGATGAGTGTTTTGATCCTGGAGGAGACGTTGATGTTGCTATTACTTGTGATGTTTTACCGGTTACCCCATCGACTCTTGCTTTGAGTTTCTATCAAGTGTCCCCGGGTGACACTTTGATATCTTTTTCTCCCACCCTCCCGCCCTTGGCGAAGACGAGTATTCTTAAGGATCGCCTTTATACCTATTTCTCGTATGTTATAAGAATCCTTCTGCTTTTCTTCACTTATACTGTGGATTCTTCTTCTTTATTCTCATCCGGTAATGAGGATAAGATCTTTGACCCTGGCATATCTGTTTTGAGCCAGTGGTGATTCTCTTTCTCCCCCATGGACCATTTAATTCGGGGTCGAGTCAAGCTCGTGACTCGGTTAACAAAAACAATCGCTTCTCGGGAGGCAACCCGATGATCTATCCTTTTTATTTATTTTCTAACATAAGTGCAGGGGCGTGTGCTTCTCTCCATGTGTGGTTTTTGGTTTTTGTTTTTGTGTGCAGGTTCCCTTGGATCGAGAAGACTTCCAGAGGGTTGATGTTGGTGTTTTCCATCATCTTCTTCATTTAGTCTCCGATCGATCTTCATGTCTATATCAGGGGAGTACTCAGTTCTCATCTTTATCCATATATATCTGATTGTGTTCTCCTTTTTACACTTGAGATTCTAGCATTAGCCTTTTGTGTTCTTAAGTGTAGGGGTAGCACCTTATCACTTTTGAACATTGAGGCCAATGTTCGGTTCTAAGTGTAGGGGGGTTTTATATCATATGGATCATATTCATGCCTACTTGTTTGCCCTCTAGCATCCTATTTTGAGCAAATGTGTGTTTGTTTTATTTTATTTTATTAAATAATAATAAAACGTTTTTGACCGTGCGTGATTGACTTGTCCCGTAGGCTAGAACAAAGGGGATCCTGACTCTGCCTGAGTGTTGATCTGGCTGCTCCCTTAACTTTTAGACTGAGCTTTTAGGATTGTGCAAATGAAAATGCTAAACGTGGAGTAGTTGGTTCTCTTTAGAGCTTATATGAATAACCTGTGGCTTTTCCTCCTAGATTGTAACTAGACTAAATAAGTGTGTTTTTTTTCAAGCCTTTGAACGTTAAAAATTGTGTTGTTATGCAAAAAAATAAATTCTTATGCAATTTTGATATAGAGTCCTAGTTCAACTTTTTATTTAAATTTGAGTGAAAGCATACTTTCTTAAATTTGAAATAATGTTGCGTGAATAAATATGTTGAAAAAAAAAAGTGAAAAAAAAGTTTTTTAAAAAAAAAAAAAATGAAAAAAAGGAAAAGAAAAAAAAGAGAAGAAAGAAAAAAAAAGCAAGAAAAAAAAAAGAAAAAAAAAATATATATATTTGAAAAAAAGAAAAAATAAAAAAAAATGAATAAGAGTTTTATGTTTTTGTTTTTCTTCAATTATAATTGTGAGAAACTTGCTTTTTCTCAAATTTAAATCCGAAGTTGAACTAGAATTCGTCAATTTTGTATAAGAGTTTAGACGGTAATTGAGAATGTAGAAGTCAAAGGTCCCGTGAGCTCCGATACTATTCTCGAGGGTGTAAAAACCTAGCCTCCTAAGCTTTGCTAAAGGACAAGCTGAGAAGAAAGTCGCTACATGGAGTGATCCCTCCTTTGAATCTTCATTCTCTAATTACCGTCGTTGTTTTTTTCATCTAAGTGTCTTTTATTAGCTTAGCGGTGATTTCAAGATCTTTGATTTCAAAATCCCGCCAATCCCGGTACTATTCTCCGTGGGGTGTCAAAAGCCCGGGCACTTAACCGATTAGGTTGGGACGTCCCGAGAAGAAAGCCGCTACATGGGAAAGGCCATTTTTGAAACTTAAATCTCGTCATTTTCGGTGAGTCTAATATTCCACTTAGATGATTAGCAACCATAACAAATGTCAATTTGAACGATCAAAATTTTGAAAATGAACACACTTGCCTAGTCGTTATAATTATAGGGGTGAAAAGTTATATTTACATAGGTTATTAGTATAAGTAGTGTTAGCATTTTAACAAAACGTTTGCACGAGGAGTCTTAGCTTAGTTGGGAGTAATAAAAAGAGGATGACGATCTTTATTCCCCGGCGACACCCAGTTTGCGTGTTTCCCGTTCTATGATCCTTATACCTTGAATAAAAAGTCGAGCATGGCGGGTCACTATGAATTTCTATTTTTCTTTTATTTTTTTATTTTTTTTTTAAAGAAAAAAATTCGAATAAAGTAGTTTTTAATTGTTTTTGGATTTAACATTTGTGATGATAGTTGCTTGGGGGCAAGCAACGTGTTTAAGTGTAGGGGTGTGTTGAATACGTAATTATTCATGCATTTAGTGAGAATTTCCCTTCACTTTTGGCATAATAAATAGCAAAACGTGTATTTTTAGTGCATTTATCGTTTATATGTGTTATTTATTATTGTAGGTACGAATACTATAGAAAAAGAGAAAAAACGATGAAAAATACCAAAAACGAGCACAAGATATGGAAAGAGCACGGAAAATCGAGTTGACGGTGCATTCATGTTTTATTGGGCCGGCCCGACACCATTTAAATGGGTCGAACCGACCCATTAATATAACCAAAATGGACACAAACCCAACAACAACATTAAAGCAAAAGCCCGCAATTGGCCCACCTCACTTTTATTATCATAACTGGCGTCTTGTTTAAGCTAAGATATGAAGAACCGGATCCCACTTGTGAAGAAAAAGGAGGCTGCGCCATTTCAAGAGCTCTTCATTTTCCAAATTTGAAGATTCCATTTTTTTTTCTTATGTTCGAGAGTAGGACAAAGCGCTTAAGAAGCTAGCGTAGATTTTATTTTATTTCTTTCATCTAGTGTTTTTTTTTCTTTCTCTGCTTTTTATTTTTTTTTCGGTTCTTCAACAGATTAAGCCATTTTTTATTTATTTTAAAATCCCAGGTTCTTGTTTCTACTTTAATTTTGATTTAGATTAATGAAGTTCAGATTTTCGATTTGGTTAATGAAGTTAGTTATATATTTTTGATGTTGATGTTTTTGATATTGAATAGATCGATGACAGTTTTAGATTCATTTGGTATAAAGCAGTATTGATGTTTCAGTTGATTATTTTGGATATTATGATATAAGATTTTTGTAGATTATGATTTTCAAATGGTTTATTTTTTATTAGGGTCTAGAATTGGTTATGATGTTAAAGAGTTTCTTATGAGGTAAACTAAGTTACATATTGTGAAGTTTAGATTTTTGGTAGTTTGGTGGATTTTGATAGCTATATAATCAAAGTGGTCACTGTTTGATTGTAAACAACTAATGTACAACGAAAAAAAATGTCATAAGCAAAGCTCAAACATAGGATCTGTTGGTCACAAGTTGAATGAGATTACCACTTGTGCTAGTATTTATTTTGATTATGATGTTGAATAAGTTTTTTTTAAAGGTTAATTAAAATATTTTCATTTCAAAATTAGCTATTTTAAATCAATTTTAGTATTATTATTAATATTTTTTTTTTCAAATGTAGTCTTATAAAATTTAGATTTTTAATCTTAAATAGTTTTTATAAAAATTTAAATATGTCGTTTATCTTAATTGTCGTTAACGTTTATGTTTTATTTTAGCTCGGCGTACCCGGTTCGTCATACGGGTTCGTTTCCTTTATCTTTCTTTCATTAGCTCAAATATATAGTTTTAATTATGCTTGTTTAGTTTAGCATTTTTATTGTGTCATCATTCTTATTTTAGATATCTCGCTCTATAATTATAGTTAATTTTCATTCTTATCGCTTTTAAATATTTTAATTTTTAGTCGTTAAAATTGGTAGTAATAGAAATTATACTCAAAACACTTTTATTCGAGCATCAAACTTGAGACATAAACGCGGATTCCCATTCACACTTCGTCGGAACTACGATAACTTTAGGGTGTACGAAAACGACTATATCAATCAACTTACCCATCTTACTCGTGAAGAAATCAGTGCCTTGAATACAACACTTCGTATGTTCACACGAAGCGTTGTTATCAAGAAACGAGTTGAAGATCTTCAATTGGGAGTTGAAAGCTACCAAAGGAAGCTTAACCTGACCCGTCCAATGAATCAAGTTCTACCTCAACATGTCAAAAGATGTCCCTATACCGGCATTACCGTTCCGATGTACGGGATTTTCTACATGAACAGTCGTGGGATCATGAAGTTTATGAGGGTAGGTGAGCTTCATAAATACAGTGATGGGACTCTCATATACGTCAGAGGAAAATTGGAGCATCTTAATTCTGGTGGGTCATTACCAGAAATGATTGAGGATTGGCATCCGGGTTATCGGAAAATGGCGACATATGTGATCAAGAAGATTGATGAAAAGCTCCGGGAACGTAGATTGATGAGGAGCTTAGAAAGATTCGTTGGTGGTAGACCATATGGAGTGCACCACAAGTTACTGCAACGATCCATCTAATGGGTCGTACATCTCAGGTCCACTCTATATTGGTTTTAATTGTGAATATGTAAATTTTGTGAATATTGTGCTTTTATGGCTTGATGTAGTGTTAAGGTATGATAATTTTTTCAAGAATTTCTCACGAGATTCTAAATCTTTCAAAATATATCATACTAAAGCACTACAATTAACCCTTATTAATTTAAGGGGGAGCATTAATATGTTCTATGGCCAAACATTGATTTCATTTTTACCCAAAGACCGGTTAATCCATTCAATATCCCAAATATTAATGGTTCACATTTTGGATAAGGGGAGAAAATGGGATTAAGGAGACTTAAATGATACTTGGCTAAAAGATGAAAAAGACTTAACGATAATCCAACTTAATATGTGTAAAGCACGTGTTAAGGGGGAGCGTTTTTGATGAACAAAACACTTAAGGTATAAAACTCTTGATTTCAATATCACAAGTACCTTAAGTGATTTTCAAGGATTTTTCATGGTGACTATACTTTCCCAAAACACGCTTTATTCACGACGGATGTGGTGACAAAAGGGTGGTAGGAATAGGTATTAGTCCAATGATTCATCAGAGCCGATGGAATCTTCCCAAGGAAAATTCCCTAGATAGAATTAGAAGTCCTAGGAAAGATGGAGAAAGATTGTGAACGTAGCAGAGTACCGACTAATTACTGATGCTAGCACTGGAACAATCACAACAAGGTGCTAGTAATGATGTATTGGTAAGTACTGAAGGGGTTGAAGAATGAAAAAGAAATGTAAAGATAAAGGGTGTAAAGAAAGAAGCCCTCCTTACAACTTTAGGCAGAAACCGGGTCAATACATATGCTATTGAGATCATTTGATAATGATTCTCGATATTGAAGAAAGACATCATGGACCCAGTGATGCAATGCACAACCCTTTCCAGCTAACTCAAATATCTCTCAAAAGGTATTTGTTTTAATCACACGGAGATCAACACGTTATCTATTGGTTTATTCACTCCGAATAGACTGATATTGAAAAGGTGTCACTCCTCTCCAGCCATCGCTCACTAAATCAAAATGCACGATCGAGTCTAGAGCCACGAGATCATCAAAATTATCATTAGGACACTTTCCATTTATTCCTTGCTTTCTCACACACTGTAAAAAGTAAGAGGTTTTTATGAGTCCTACGCAGTATTCTTGTAATATTGCCAGAACATCCGAGTAATACGCAAGTATTACAATGAAGATGGAAATCCTGCTTGAGCTAACATCAAACAAGCTCATGGTAGGTTACACGTGCGGTTCTTTAAGAACCAATCTTGTGAAAAACTGGAAAGAAACAGTAGTTTAATTCTTAATTGATCTTGCCAGAACACTCAGAGTGACACTCTTTAGTGTTCACAGTGACGAGTGGAAATCCTTCTAGTGTTAACATCAAACAGCACTTGGTAGGTGACGTGCAAGATTCTTTATGAATTAAGCTCGTGATAACTGGAAAGCAACGATGGTGAAAATCTTAATTGAAATTCACTTGTTCCAGGTTTCATGAATTGACGGCTTCAATCACAAGGATAATTTATCCAAGTGATTCACTCTTTATGTTCGCAGTCAAGCTTAGTGATCGTCGAATAAAGAGAACGGGTTTACCCGCGAAATCCTGTCAGGAAGTTACTTAATTGAAACTATCCATCACAGGTACGATATCTAATATCGTCCAACGGTCTTCACCGACCGGAGGTAAAACGCTACCGATTTAGAATGAAATGTTCTAAGCCATTTCATTCGTGTCTTATCATGTTGCTGCGAAGACGATGGCGTTGCGGTGTACCAGCTGAAGTCGTTCCCACATGCTTATGTTTTCTGTATCAAAGTTCAGCAAAATTCAAGAAAGTACAAAATGAAGTCTTCCGCTGTACCAAACTCTGAAGCTTTCAAGAATTCAACAAAAGACATAAGTGTGTGGAACATGGAGTCACGAGGAGGGAAGATTCACAAGAAGGCAAAGATCGCACGTGATTAGTCAAAAGAACAATGCTCTCAAGCTAAAGCCTAAAAGATCAAATCAACATATTCACAACAAAAAGAAAAGAAGAAAAGACTACGAGCTGAAGAACGAAGACTTAGTATAGTATGCTAGGTTTAGAACTGTGTAACGTGGAGTGACCTCCCTTAGGGGGAGATTGTTAGAAATACGTTTTTAACGTATATTTAGAAGTATCGGTCACTCCACAATATTATTAATGTTGTATAGCTCGTAGTTAATGTTTGCTTATTTAGTTAAGTAAAAACCGGCCCATGGGCTTGTCATGGGTCAGCCCAAGACCATTAGTGGCTTGGATATAAATACCCCTTTCCACCATGGAAAGGGGTTGGTTGTTGGTTTTGTTTCACTTTCATTTTAAAAAAACACATATTTCTCTCTCACTTTCTCTCACTACTTTCTCTCTCTAGAAACCTTCAACCCACCTTATTGATTCATAAGATTATCACTATTCTTCAAATACTGTACACTTCGTACCATCCAGATAATGTCTCCAAAGTCGCAGAGCAAAAACCATAGCCCCCAATTCCAAATCATGGGTAGTGTAGTTATCCTCATTTTTCCTTAATTGTCTAGAGGAATATGTGATCACCTTTTCACGTTGCATGAGAACAACACCGTATCCTTGAAGATATGCATCACAATAAACAACAAAGTCTTCACTTCCTTCAGGTAACGATAAGATCGGCGCACTACAGAGTTTCATCTTCAGGGTTTTGAAAGCTTCTTCTTCTTCATCGCCCCACACAAATGGTTTATTCTTCTGAGTCAGCTTAGTTAACGGTTTCGATATCAAAGAGAATCCTTCAATAAACCTTCGGTAATAACCAGCCAAACCTAGAAATTGTCGCACTTCAGTTGGAGTAGTTGGAGCACTCCAATTCTTAATGGCTTCAATCTTCGCAGGATCAACATGTACCCCACTTTTATCAATCACATGTCCAAGAAATTGTACAGAATAAAGCCAAAAATCACACTTTGAGAATTTAGCGTACAACTTTTCGTCCTTTAACAAGTTCAAGATAATTCTTAAGTGTTCGGTGTGAGAACCCGTACTTTCTCAGCATTATTTTATTCTTTTTATTCGTGCTTCTTGAATTTTCCAACGTATTACATTTTCTTGTATTGTTATATGTAAATCCTGAGATTTTTAAATTATACTTTTTAAGTATTTTTCTGATCATCGATAAATACTTTGTATGGAATTATAAATTTTTTATTTTTTTTATTTTTCCATATTTAAATTAAATAAAAGTTTTTGATTTAAAATCACCCGCGTGCGTTTTATAACGAGTTTATTCAAAATCAATGAACAACGAGAATCTCTAGTGATCGCGATACCGACGAATGCCCAAAATATTACGTTTATTTATCGATTGTTTCGATAATTAATATTTTTGACGATTTCGTTTTAATTACGTATTAAGTCGTGTCGGGAAATCATAAATCATTTTTATGATGCATTGTAACTTTTGAAAAGTATTTTTACGAAACCCGAGCCCCGTAAATATTTTTAATATTTACCAATAACCATTTTCTACCCTTTAAAACTATTAATTTCTTTTAGGTCCACAAGTTTCAAACTTGGCAATATTGGTCCCTCCACTACCACCATATAAAAACCAATTTTTACTTACAAAAAACACACACTACACAAGTTTAAAAAAAATCACATACTCTCTCCCCACCCCTCATTTTTCCGCCACCCCTACACACCAAAATCAACCAAAATTCTTGATTTCTACTATGAATCAATCAAAACTAAAACAAGACCCATGTTCTAAATGTTCTTGTGATTCCATTGATACAAGAATTTCACACATGCATCAAGTTTTTATAAACTTATGATTCCATGGTGGACAGGGCCGGTCCTGAGCTTCCTGCTGCCCTGGGCGAGATCAGCGAAAAATGCCCCTTATGAACGACCGAGTTGGTATTTTTAATAGTTTAAACCTAAGTTAAGGTTGGTGATCCGTTTTGACACTAACTTTCATCTAATAACAATCGAACGCTAACGTACGTATAGTCGCACGTTCACAAACAATAATTTTTTTATGTTCGTTCATATAACTAAACATGTATATTTTTTTTCTTCATGTTTTCTCATTAGTAAAAGAATAAATATAAACAAACTCTCACCGGATGATCCATTACACATTTACACATTGACCAAAGGATCAATCCTTTTACAACCTAGTCACATTTATTTGTACGGAATAGATCTTCTTAAAATGCAGGAAATTTATAGGATAATCGATTAATCACAATTAAAATAAATACAATTATTGATCTTGCAAATTTCACTAAAAGAAATTTTTTACCTACTTAATTTTTAAGGTTTTGCGAACCACCACCCATAGAGTGTTTTTTAAACATTTCCTAATTAAAAAGTTAACAATTAATGAATCTCAAATATACCATGTTTAATTTGTACTTGCTAATTAATAGATATTATATTAAACTTATTTACCTTAATTGTAAATATTTTAATCATGCATTTATAAAAAAATAAGTAATTCACATTTAAAAATATTTTTAATTATAGATGATTAAAAAAACCTGTTTGTTAGCAAAACCCTAATTTTTATAATAATTGACCAGCATGACAAATCTATTTACTTGCGACTTGAAAAGATTTTGAACCTATCTATAGTTCTATACATAGAAAAGATTATACATAATAACATAACATTGCTATGTAAATCCTGAGTATAAATGGAAAATTATTTAGTCATGTAAATATAAATGCTAAGCGATGGTCATCTTTTTACACGTACACATACAAATTAGTAATATAATAGTTCTTTGAAATAAATTTTTCTTTGACCCACGTGTCTACTGACATTAAATACTACAGTACTGTACTTCGTAATGTACATTTTTTCTTTTCTTTTTTTTATTCCTCATCTTCTTCTTTGAATTATCTGCTCCCATAAAAACTGAAAGATCCTTAAACCTTCATATATATTTTTTACTATTGCAGTATGAACTAAGAATTTGATGCCCCTACAACTTTGATGCCTTGGGCCGTCGCCCACATCGCCCAGTACCAGATCCGGCCGTGATGGTGGATTGATGTTTAAATCATCTTGCATGTATCATTTTTGGTAAGATCATCATGTTTTGATCCTAAAAAGGTTGATTTTTGATCTTTGATTTTGTTAAATTTTACATGCATGTGTTTAGGAGTATGTTTGGTTGATAGGAATGATAGTATAGTGATCCTAGGGGTATGGGAATAATTGGTTTTGTTTGAAAAATGGATTTGACTTGTTTTCTAAAAGGCTATTTTGGGACAGCATGTATTAAACAGATTTTTCGTGGGTTTAAGTTTTGTGAAAGACTAAGATTATTTGGAATTGTTGTAGAGTTTTCCGAGACGGTCGTTTTGGTATAAGATAGAGTTTCTAAGTCATTACGAGTCAAAAGTTATGCTAGTTTTAGTTTTTGTGTACCGGGAGACGCAAGTCGGCACAATCCGAAATTGTGGCTGATTTTGGGTCGACTCTCGGGGACTTTAGGCTTGGTTAGATAGTTGATACTACTGATTTTCAAAGTTTACAAACTGAGTTTGATGAGTCTAGTAGTGGTTTCAAAAGACGGATTGTCGAGTTAGTACTTTTAAAGTGGTCCAAACGGTTTTACTAAACAAGTGCACAAATCTGTCCCAATTTTGGAGTCGAGTAAAGTGTCGAGCTGATGGATTTTAAAGTGTGAACTTTGGCTCAAATTTTGGTGAGGTCTTATACAGGTTATAAGTGACCTTGACACCAAATTTCATCTAAAACGGACAAGTCTAGATAGGGAAGATCGGTGTGTACATTCGGGGTGTACTTGCTGATTTTATTTTGGACACTTAGTTCAATGCTTGTGTTGCGTGAGTTTGAGTATTCACCATCGGACATGGTGACTTACTCAAGTGCTTAGTCATTATATAAATGACTTAGCTACTGGTCCAAGTTAGTTTAAAGGATAGTTTGACTTGCGTTGACTTGGCGTCGTATAACGAGTCATTTTCAAGTGTTCAAGTTGTTTAACGTGTAGTGTTGGAATAAATGGTTAGTATGAATTCATTTGGTTCGTGTCAATGGTTTTGAAACATGAATACTTTGAAAACATTTGAGTCATATTATATTTGGTATATATATCGATATTGAGTTCGAGTCTTAACGCGCGCCTTATTTTGATAGGTTGCGGTTTTCGTGTTTCCCCGGGCATCCATATCGTCGGTGATGGTCTCACTGCATTGTTTCTACTCAGTTGCTGAGTACTGTGATTTACTTACCTCGTGGCTAAGGTGAGTTCATAGCACCTTTTACTTGTACATGGTTTCTAAACACGGGGTGAGATTTTACATGGTGGAACACAACCATTTAAAAACTGTGTGCTATCCTCAACTTGTATGCTATCCAGAAATTGTATGCTTTCCAGAACTTGAGGATTTCCAACTGATTTTCATTGATATTATTGCTTTTAGTTTAGCCTTAAGTTTCCTCTCATTGATCATGAACCGTTAATTAATCCTTCTACCAAGCGCGAATGTTGTGGGTGGATCCATCGCGATTGACTATCCCCGTCCCGATTACCTTGACGCACTAATATTTGTTTATTCACTTGAGTATTTAGGATGAATACTGACTAGAGGAACTTACAATGAGTTAAGCTTCGGTTCATGAACTAAACAACAATAATAATGTTTCGGATAATGGTTACTGTACATAACCATTTTCCCCTATTTCTTGTTTACAAATGAATGCTTGTGTTCCATATCCTTATTGCTAAACCTATGAATTTCACTCAACTTTGTGTTGACGATTTTACATGTTTAATCTCAGGTAATATTACTTAGCTTTGCTTGGATGGGAGCCCGCAGGAGATTATCGCAGCTTGGAGATTTCTGTGATGCTTTAAAAAGACTGTTTTTAGTAAAAACTGTCAGGAGTTTATTCTATCTTTTGGGCAACTTTATGTTATAAATCGAGACGAAATAATATAATTTTCCGCTTCTAAAACTCTGGGACCTATGTTTAAAAACTTTGACCTTTTATGATGTAATGTACATGTTTTTTTTATTTCGTCAGCTTTGTATGAACTGTAATTCATTGTTTCTTGTACTACGACGTGTTACCCCCCCCCCCCCCCCCCCCCCCCCCCGCGTTGCCTACTTGTTCCATGTCAGATTTTGGGGGTCTCACATTCGGCATGCTCTTCATTGCTCTTGGAGTAGATTAGAATATCATCAATGAAAACGATCACGAATTTATCAAGATATGGCTTACAAATGCGATTCATTAAGTCCATGAATACATCAGGTGCATTAGTCAAACCAAAAGGCATAACTCGGAACTCATAATGACCATAACGAGTCCTAAACGTCGTAATAGGAATATCTTCCTCACGTACACGAAGTTGATGGTAACCAGAACGAAGATCAATCTTGGAGAAAACACGAGAACCTTGAAGTTGATCGAATAGATCATCAATTCTTGGAAGCGGATAACGATTCTTGATCGTCAACTTATTCAGCTCTCGGTAATCGATACACATACGGAACGAACCATCTTTCTTCTTAACGAATAAAACAGGAGCTCCCCAAGGTGACGAACTCGGTCGTATAAAACCTTTATCAGATAGTTCTTGCAATTGCACAGACAACTCCTTCAACTCGGATGGTGCTAAACGATATGGCGCACGTGCCACGGGTGCAGCACCAGGAATTAGATCAATTTAGAATTCTACTTGCCTTGGAGGCGGAAGCCCTGGCAAATCTTCCGGAAATACTTCAGGAAAGTCACGAATGACTGGAACATTTTCGATACGTTTCTCCTTCGATTCCTTCATCGATACATGAGCTAGGAATAACTCACAACCTCTTTCGATATACTTACGAGCTTTAATGCACGAAACGATTTTCAGTCGAGAATTACATTTATCACCTTCGATAACTATGGTCTTGTCATCTAAAGGAATCCTAACTTTTTTTCTCCACACAGAATAGACGCATTATACTTGGACAACCAATCCTTTCCGATAATAATATCAAAACTTCCCAATTCGACAATCATCAAGTCTATCTTAAAAATACGGTTCAGAAAATTAAGAGAACATCCTAAGAGCGCACGATTGGTACTTACTAATTTACCATCAGCTAGTTCTACTTCATAACTCGCGTCTAATTCGACCGATTTGATATCAATTAAGGTACTAAAACTTGTAGACACAAAGCTTTTGTCTGCACCAGAATCAAATAAAGCTGTAGCGTAACGGTTATTCAGCAAAAACGTACCAGTAACAACTTTCGGGTTTTGCTTAGCATCAACTTCTCCTAGTTGGTAGGCTTTTCCTTGATTATCACCACCACGTGCATTCTTCCGCGGCTCAGGGCATTGATTCTTCATGTGTCCTTTACCTTGACAGTTAAAGCAAGTCATTCCTTTCCTTCCTGGTCCCCAACAGTCTTCAGTCTTGTGACCTAACTTGTTACACTTTCCATACTTAGTACATTCACCAGTATGATTCCTTTTGCAGCGTTGACATCGGGTTCCCTTATCAACAGGTGCAGTTTCAGTCATTGCATTAGCATTACTCCTCCTTCGGTTCTGATTCCTATTGTGAGATTGACAGTTATCACCTCGATCATCACTTTCCACTTCAGCCTTTCTTTTGCTACCTTTAGCAACACCATCAGTCTTATCTTGGATAATCTGTCCCATCAGTTGGTAGGCCATTCGAACAGCTTCATCAATATTGGTAGGTTTAGATGAGGTCACATCACCACGGATGTTGGCAGGTAAGCCTCGAATATACTGCTCCACCTTCAAGTATTCTGGGTTCACTTTATCTGGACAAAGCAGAGCAAGTTCATGGAATCTGTTAGTGTATCCATCAATATCAGTACCCCTCAGTCTCAGCTGATACAGTTCGTGTTCTAACCTTTGAATAACACTCCCTGGACAGAATTCCTCGGTCATCCATCTTCTCACTTCAACCCAAGGTGTAGCATAAGCAACATTCATCCCTACAGACGCCATTCTTCCATTCCACCAAGTTAATGCTCACCCTTGAAGAGTAGTAGAGGCAAACATCATCTTGTCTCCTTCCTCACTTCCTCTAAATTGAAACACGGATTCTAATCTTTCAAACCATTGCATTAAACCAACAGCACCTTCAGTACCCTTAAAAGTCGGAGGTTTACATTTCATGAATGAGGTATAAGTACACTTCTTGTTTTCAGGAATCACTGGTCTATCAGCATCACCAGTTCCAACACCAGCATTGTCGGCTCCAGTATTGCCAGGTCCAGTATTGCCAGCTCCAGTATTGCCAACTCCAGTATTGCCAGCTCAAGTATTGCTAGCTTTAGTATTGCCAACTCCACCAGATCCACCAGCTCCACCAGATCCACCAGCTCCACCAGATCCACCAGCTCCATCGGATCCACCAGCTTCATTATTCATATTTGCCATAAATGCATTCATAAAGACCTCAAATTGATCAGTTACTATAGCACGTAACTGAGTCTCAGTCAATTGTTTTGGCGGCATGATCCTGTTACACAATTCACATCAAAATGAGTATTCATTCAACGCTTGTGATAACAAAACATGAATAACACAGAATAAGAATAGATAGATGAAGAGAAACAAGAATGGAGGATAGAACGAAGAATAGAATTTGAACAAGGAACAAAGATTCACGAGGAATGAGTCAAAAGACAGGAATTTCTACTGTGACAATCAGCGTCGTTTGTAAATTACGTATTAGTATTATAAAAATCAAATAATAAACATTTATAAATAAATAAATGTAATCCATTATGCTTTAAGCATAAATAATAATTAAATATTTATAACATATATATACTTTTCTTATTCTCGTCCATTGGCAACTCGGAGGTTTCGCTTGCAGATGTTATAGTCAAAAGATTTCAAAAATTTATTTTTGGAAAATCTTTTCGTTCTCTATAACTTGAGCTCTGATACCAATCTGTAACACCCCCAATTTCGTGTCATGGCAGCGGAAGGGTCTTTGGGTGTTACTATCATGGTTCAATCTCAATATCATAGAAAACGCCTCAAAACGAGTCGTTTTAATAAAACATACATCCATTCATTATTTAAAGGTAAAACAATTCACACACGGTCCCAAATAGTTTTAAAGTTTACACAACATAACAAACAACAAAAGTTTCTTTGAATGGACGTAGTTTAGAAAAGCGGGCCAAAACATTTAAATTAAGCAAGCTGCATGAAACCGCCTTCCTTAAGTGCCTTCTTCATGGACCTGAGATAAAACATGCTATAAAGTCAACAAAAATGCTGAGTGAATCTATAGTTAAAAGTATAATTTAAAAATCTCGTAAAACCACTTTGACATATCTATGAGTTACAAAAACCGGACATATTTACGTCTTTAACTCGTAAAACCACTTTGACATATCTAAACAACTCCATTTATAAAACCGACACTCGGGTTTGAAAATAGACTCGTGACCTGAGGTTTAGACTTCAACATCAGTCCTTGAACATTTTTAAAACTCATTTTATAGTCCCCGAGATTCGATCCAAATATCGACAACAATTTTCGGTTTGTGCCGATACTCGTCTCCCGGTACACAAATACTAGAATTGTTGTAACTTCGCACTCGTTTGGAGTTGGAAGTCCCACTTTATATCAAATCGAAGCTAATGAAATTCTCTATGACCCTATCTTATTATTTTAACAAGATTCATACAGTAAGTAACCCAAAAATGGCCTTTTACCTACTGGTCTAAAATGGTTAGTTAAAAATCATACTAAATCAATATTTTGACCCATTTTAACCATTCACATACTCATAATATTACCCTAGTATCATCATAACACATCTATCTAACTCCTAACACCCTTTCATGATCAATCTAATAAAATCAAGTATAAAAATTCATACATGCAACAACACCCCACTCAATTATAATAATAATAACAACATTTTTAACCATAAAAATGGATCAAACAACATGTTCTTCACCAAAAATTGGAAAGAAAAATAAAGTGTATGCATGTTGGAAAATTTTACATAGATATGATCACCTTTGAATTTGTAAAGTGGGTCTTTGATTAGATTACGATGAATCAAAGGGAAAAATCAAATTTTTTGATGTATATGGGGTTAGGGGTGGACGGCTAAAATGAAGAACCAGAGAGAGATTTTGTGATTTTTTTGTAAAAATGAATTTTACTATAAACTAGTTAGTGGAAAAACTATATAGTCCAAGGTTAGGGTAGATTTTGCCAATTGGATATAGTTTTGGACCAAAAAGTAATTAAATAAGTTAAAGGGTAGAAAATGACTATTAGTCAAAATTTAAAATATTTACGGGACTCGGGTTTCGTAAAAATACTTTTCAAAAGTTAAAACGCTTCATAAATATAATAATAAAGCTTCGACACGACTTAAAACGTAATTAAATCGAAAACGTCAAAAATATAAAATATCAAGACAATCGATAATACAACATAAATATTTGGGCATCCGTCGGTATCGCGATCACTGATATTTCTCGTCATTCGTTAAAACGTAAAGCACGAGAAATAAAGATTAAATATAATAAAATCATTCTTACGATAAATTGAGAATATAATATCGATACCTAACGTATTCCTTGCCGGCTTTCATCTAATCGACATTCTTACGCTAGTTTCAAGTCATAACCTTCTCGGTTAGTCGATAATTTAAAATTCTCATTAAAGTAAACACGTAATACGTAATAGTCGAGATTTAAAATAACGACCTGAAATTGACGGATTGTCACACATACCAAGTTTTGGGTGCTTGTTTGAGACCATAAAGAGTTTTATTAAGCTTGTAAACATGATTCGGTTTCTCAAAATCAATGTAGCCGGGAGGTTGAGCCACATATACCTCCTCATTGATCAAACCGTTAAGAAGTGCACTCTTTACATCCATTTGTTGAAGTTAAAACTATAAGGCACAAGCGCAGGCTAAAAGGATTCTAATGGATTCTAATCTTGCTACAGGTGCGTATGTCTCGTCATAATCAATACCTTCTTGTTGATTATAGCCTTAAGCTACAAGTCTAGCCTTGTTACGAGACACAACACCGTTCTCGTCTAACTTATTCCTATATACCCATTTAGTTCCTATGATGGTCGAACTTCTAGGTGGAGGAACAAGTTCTCAAACGTCATTAGCAATGAATTGATTCAATTCTTCTTGCATAGCGATGACCCAACTCTCATCCATAAAAGCTTCTTTAACATTCTTTGGTTCAATCAAGGAGACGAAACAAAAGAAGTTACTTTGATTTTGGACTTGAGATCTTAGGGTCCTTTGATTTAATTCGCCTATGACGTTATCGAGAGCATGATCCTTTGAATCCTTAATGTTTACTCCCTTTTCAACACTAACACTCTGTTCTCGAGTTTAGTGAGGAAAGAAGATAGAGTGTTTGGGAGGATGGGGAGTGGAGTGAAGAGGAAAGGATTGAAATTTTTGTGTTGCTGAGCTGAGGAGGAAGATAAAGAGTATATAAACTTTTTGTGTTCCTGAGTTGGGAAGAAGAGTGAAAAAATAAAGAATTTTAGTTAAGTTAGAAAAAGTCAACGACACACTTCCTTTCTTTCTTTCCAAATCATCCTAAATTGGGAAGAAGATTAGGAATGAATTTCTAGGGTAATTTACTCTCATTTACTTCCCTCTCCTCTTTTAAAAAGATCTTAGGAACACAATTTATTTTTATTATCATTCCAAAACTTTCTCTTTCACTCCAAAGTTAAACTCGGGAACAGAGTGTAAGGTCTTCAACACCTATGTTTCTAACATCTTTGGCATTAACTATGTCTATTTCATCCAAGTCATCATCTACCAAAGGTGGTGTCTTAGATGAAGGAGGGGTTTCATCAAATGTCACATTAAGTGATTCTTCAATTACACCCGAGGTTCTATGAGGACTATGTAGGCTTTGCTAGTTTGAGAATAACCTAAAAAGATACCTTCGTAAGACTTTGGGTTAAACTTATTTAGGTAGTCTTTGGTGTTGAGAATGAAGCACTTGCTTCCAAACACCCTAAATTATTCCAATGAGGGCTTCTTACCTTTAAGAATCTCATAGGGGGTCATTCCTAGAAAAGGCCGAATAAGAATTCGGTTGAGAATATAGGTCGATGTGTCCATGGCATTGCACCAAAATTTTTGAGGCAAATATTTCTCATTTAACATCGTCCTACTCATCTCTTGGATGGTCCTATTCTTCCTTTCATCTACCCCATTTGATTGTGGAGTGTGAGGAACCGAGAAGTTATGGGTAGTACCATGAGCTTCACAAAAGGCACCGAATTGCACTTCATTATCAAATTCCCTACCATGATCCGTCCTAATAGAGACAATTGAACATCCTAGTTGATTTTGAATTCTTCGAATAAAGGTTTAGAAGTGATCGAAAGTTTCATTCTTAGACGCCAAAAATCTAGTCCAAGTGAATCTAGAATAGTCATCAACAATAACTAGGGTATAAAGGATACCTCTATAACTCCATATGGTGGAAGGTCCAAAGAGATCCATATGTAGGAGCTCTAAGCACCGAGAGGTCGAAACAAAATTCTTGGCTTTGTGACTTGAGTAAACTTGCTTCCTAATTTTGCAAGCATCACAAAAGTGACTATCAAACTTCATCTTGGGGATATGTCTTACCAACCCCTTAGAGACTAAAGATTGAATTAAACGCATATTAGCGTGACCTAATATCCTATGCCAAAGAGTAGAACTATCATCTAAAGTCGCTAGACATAAATTGTCTTTTGACTTACTATTGACCTTCATGACATAAAGCCCATGCTTTCTAACACCTTTCGAATGACATTTTCATCTTTTACGATTTCACTGTCATATTCCGAAAAGATGACCTTACACTTATTGTCACAAATTTGAGTTATACTTAGAAGGTTAAAACCTAAGTTATCTACGTGCTCTACGTTTTCTATGGTCATAGAGTTAAGAGAGACCGTACCTTTGCCAATGATATTACCACGTCGATTACTTGCAAATGTAACGTTACCTCCATCATATGCTTTGTAGTGCGAGAACAAACTTCGATTACCCGTCATGTGTTTAGAACAACCACTATCCTTAATCTACTCGTCGGGCTCTAAATCGATTCCCAAGCATATCTAGGTAACAACACACAAGATCAAACATTTGGTCCCCAATATCTCATGGGTCCAAAGTTGTTAGTTCCAAACATCCCTTGCATTTGGTTAGGATGCATGAATGGATGAGACATTCCCCATGGGGAAAAGTATTGTTGTTTAAAATTATTCCAATTCATATGGCCATTTTGTTGTCCATAGTTTCTCCTATGTGTCTTTGATCTTGATCTAGAATTATTGGTATTCCTTCTAGGTGTTGGAGTTTTACTTCTAGGTCGTGATTTAGCTTGATCACCTCTTTTTGGTGTAGGTGTTCTACTTCTAGGTTTAGACTCATTCCGTACTCTTGGAGGAGTAGATGTTTGTCTAGATAAGTTTCGAGTTCCCATTAGAGGTTTACTCAAAGGCTTGTAGAACTTATCTAGAGTAGGCTTTTCAAGAATAGGTACTTTGACCTTGTTAATAAGAATATGTTTTGGCCCTTCACCTAAAATAGACTTTTCAGAAAGTTCAAGATTTTCACAAAAACTATCTTCTGTCCGCGGTTCTTTAGCTCCACCCGCGGTTCCATAGCAATACAGAACCGCACCATATACTGGAGAACCGCGTACAGGGGTGCGTTTTCTGAAAACCTAACTTGTTATGGTTCACTAGTTGATGCTTCATTAGTGTTATATCCCAACCCATGTCTTTCCTTAGAATGAATTTGTTTGTTCAACATATCATCAAGAGCACTAGTACCTTTCATAAACTTTTCCAATTTAATGGAGGTACTCTTGAGATCTTCATTCTCTTGTCTAAGGATTTCACATTTTAAACAACCTAGATCAACTTATTTGTTTTTCTAAAGCTTAGCTAATTTATCTCTTAGCTCACTAATCTCATTCTCAAGCTTAGTTCTAGTTGATTTTAGCACACTTTTTCTTTTCAATGAATCTAAGGCTAAGTTTATGTAAATTATTGTATTGGCCTTCTAATTCACTATCATCTTGAGAAGAACTATTATTGCTATAATAATCAGTTTCGGCATTTACCTCTTTAGAAGTGTGAGCCATAATTGGCATTTCTCATCTTTGTGGTTGCCATCAACATCTTCACCGCCATCACTCCATGAACCTCCAACGAACGCCGTGTGGTTCTTGTCGCGTGAAGGCTTAGGACAATCACCGATGAAATGATTCGAATCACCACATCTAAAGCATTTCCTATCACCTTTATCATCTTTGGCAAATCGGTTTTTGGAGAAGGGTTTCTTGTCGTTGTTTGGTCGCCTCACGTATTGACCTCGTTTCTTGAAGAACTTCTTAAAGTCTCTAACCACCATGGAATATTCCTCATCATCACTATCCGAGGAGATTTTATGGTCACTTTCCGCCTTCTTGGCCTTGAGTGCAAGAGACTTTCTTTCACTCTTGGTTTTCACCATTTCCGAGTCCTTCAAAATTATCATCTCATGAACTTTCAAGTTACCAATGAGTTCATCGAGTGATAATTTGGCAAGATCCTTTAATTCTTTAATCGCTGTGACTTCATCTCTCCATTTTGGATGCAACGCCCTAAGAAACTTCCTAACATTGTTCTTGTTAGAAAAACCTTCATCAAGTGCTTTCAGACTAGTAATATTAGTGTTAAATCTAGTATATGCACTATCAATAGTTTCATCTTCTAAGATGACAAATTGTTCATATTGTTGAACAAGAAGATCGATTTTATTTTCTTTGACTTGGCTATTACCTTGGTGGGTTACTAAAAGAGTGTTCCAAATATCTTTAGCGGTTTCACACATAAAAATCCTTCCGTACTCTTTCTTTGGTAAAGCATTATAAATCACCATTTTAGCCTCATTATTTTTAGCAAGTTTCCTTTTAGTATCATCATTAGCTTTGTCAAAAGTGACTATCTCTTTGCTTTTAGAAACTTCATTATATTGATAAGGCAAAAATCACCTTGGGTAATAACATGCCAAAGATCTAAATCTTTTGATTTCACATAAGTCTCAAATCTATTTTTCCAAGAAAAAAAACTATCGATTTCAAAAAGAGGTGGTCTTTGTATGGATTGCCCTTCTAGATACTTGTTGGAATCCATAGATCGATTCAAGTTTTAAAATATAATATATTTTAGAAAGGCTTGAGCAACCACGCTCTGATACCAATTGTAGAAACTAGAAGGGACGGGGGGGGGGGGGGGGGGATTGAATAATTTCTTAAATTTACTTGTTAAAGGTTGGTTTTTAAAAATCCTTTTCAAAAACTTAGGCTTGAGTATTTATGTGAAACCTTCTTATACACAATATGAACAAGGTAGAGTGCAACTAAACTAATAATCACAAGTATTAAGAATAATGAATGTAAAGAGATAAGGGAAGGAAAGATCAAACCAAACACCAAGGATTTATAGTGGTTCGGCAACGAAGCTCACTCCCCGTTCCTACTCCACTCCTCGAGTACTCCTTACTCGAGAGTTCACTAATCAACAAGCTCCTTAAGGTGGAGAAACCGTACACAACGTTGCTTATCCAATTTCCGACTCTAAGCTAAAAGTCGAGCCCTAATCTTAGCTAGAACCAATCTACACCAATATACTTTAAGGACCAAGTATTAACCTTAATACATACATAACTTCCAAATAGACACAACTACTTGGATCTTCACAACAATGACACAACAATGAATAAATAAGCTTGGATCTTCAATGGATCTTTGAGGTAGACACAACACTTCAAGGATTATAGTGTTCTTCTCTTTGCACTTTGAGAGGAAGAGATGAGAGGAGAAAGATTCACTTCTAAACAAGTAGTAATCAAACAAATGATCAAGGATTTGAGTGATTTAAGAAGTATGAAAGAATCTCGAAATGTATGTGCAAAAGAGGTGAAGAGAAAGTCTCAGAATGGTCCACTATTTATAAGACAAACTTCCAACGGCTATATCTGCCCGCGGTTCCTTATTAGAGCCCGCGGTTCCTTACCGATAAGGAACCGCCATAGCCACTAAGGAACCGCCGGAGTAGAATCAGCTCCTTTTTGTCTTTTAGTGGTATGGTTCGAATCTGAAGATTAAAATATCAGGATATTCTAAACCAAGATAGAATATGCCATTTTCAAATTTTCAAATTTTCAAATAATTAATTTAATAAAACATTTTCTTAAAAAGAAAGTTTAATAAAAACTTGTCACACTTAATAAAAACTGAGTTTTAAGAAAAGATTAAATCCTTGATCACTTAATTAGGATGAGTACTTGTTTGTACATACCTTAAGTGATAAAAGTTGAAATGAAAAATACTTGAACTCAAGAATTCGTTTTTCGTTGTTTTCGTAACTGCTTGTTTTTACATATTGTCATAATCAAAACAAAGCGAGACCGAAAAATGCAAGTAACGTTTTTAGGCATCATTGCATTAACAGTATTTTTATTTATTTGTTTGTAATTTTTATTTAAATAAAATGAAAATAAATTTATTTGAAAATGAAAATTAAAAAAAATAAAGATAATGGAGGAGGTCAAAATGAAAAGAAGAAAAAGAGTAAAATACACCGTTCGTTCTTATGGTTTGCGTTGACTGGCGTCGTTAGTCATTTGACAAAAAAAGTTTCATCGTTCAGCCTTAACTTTGAAACCTTTGCCGCCGTTTGTCCCTCGGTTTAACTGAGCCCACAAATAGATGTTAACTCATTTTTACACAAGGTTAATATTATCATTTCTCTTCACATAAGGTATTCCTTTCTTTTTGTTCATCACCATCATCATCTTCTTCATCTTCACACAAAATCCACCACCTCCGCCGTCACTACCACCCATATCCGTTGCTACCGTTGAACTAATCTAAAAACATGTTACTTAGTACTTAGTAGTAGGGTATTAAAAATCAACCGTTGAACTAATCTAATGTGCTTCAGCAGCTTCAGTACTGGCAACATTTAAATACTGAACAAATACCACAACAGTTTTTTACTGAACATCTTTTTTTTTTTGTCACTGAATGTTATAACGCTTCTTCAGCGTGGCCTCCTAACCAAACATCCTTGGGCTTCAACAATAGGCCATACCAACTTCAGTTTTTTTAAGTACTGATTCACGGACAACCTGAACATGGCCCTTTTATTTCCTCGGCACATTAATACTGAATAACCCATTCTTTTCATCAGCTTTTCTTTAAAGATTCACTCCCTTTTTCTTTAGTTTTATACCCATGATACTTCATCAGTCATAAAAAACTGAACACCACACTATTTACTTAAGTATCTTTTAATAATGAGTACTCTCTCCACTTTTCCTCAACTTTTCTTATAAGCTGATGCACACACCACCTTTTTGTTTACTGACCATCTCACCCACCGCCACATTCTTTTTTGATAATATACAACCAATCAATCCAAACACCAACGAAATCATTAACGCCCCACCACATCAATCACAATCCATCTCATCTTACCTGCTTTCGATTCTTGATAAACCGCAACAACAACAACTGCAAATACCAATCATACCGACATTAAACAATCAAATTTAAATATTCTACTACATCCTTCTTTTGGCTGAAAGAGAGAAATCCACCTCTATGTTATCTTTGAATTGTTTTTATGGTAGTATGATTCTTTGCGTTTTTTTTATGATTTTGTGAATCGTGGGTAAGGACCTGTGAATCGTGTTGATATTCAATTTTGGATTTGGTAATGGTTTTCGTTGAGGATCTTGTGATGGTGATGATTTTTTATGTATTAATCGATGGTTTTGATGTTTGTTTTTTTGTATCGGAGGTTTTATTGTTTATGGATCTTGGTTGAAGATGAATTTGTATGTGATAGTTCTGGGTTTCGATTTGAAAATATTATTTGGTGTAGCTGTTTCAGATGTTTCATTTAGTGGTTTTTAAAAAAGTAGATAATGATGGAGATGAGTGGCAGTGACGACGGAGGTGGTGGATTTTGTGTGAAAATAAAGAAGATGATGATGATGATGATGAACTAAAAGAAAAGAATACCTTATTTGAAGGAAAATGACAATATTAACCCTGTGTAAAAATGAGTTAACATCCATTTGTGGGCCAATTAAACCAAGGGACAAACAGCAATAAATGTTTCAAAATTAAAGCTGAACGGTGCAATTTTTTGTTCAAAGGACGAACGACGTTGGTAAACACAAACCATAAAGACAAACGGTGTATTTTACTCGAAAAAAATATATCATTAAAAAAAATATTTTTATTAATTATTTTAATTTGATTGTCACACTAATGTAACAACAGTGTATTCAAAATTCAAAATGATAAACTCAAAATTATTACTCTCCTTACCCTTTAAGTTGAGACTTTAAGAAATGAAAGACAAAACAATATTTAGAGTCAAACCCATGAACACACGTTAGATAATCATCAATCAAGATGGTCATGATTGTACGAGGACCAAGAACCAAAACATGCACACGACCAGTCTATACATACATTGCATGATTGATGTCATGATTTCATGATAAGCATTCAACACTTTTTTTCTTTAACCTCATGAGTACGTGTACATACCACGTGGACAGAAATCTCGTAAAAACACGACACGTATCATATGTTTCCTCAATTCTGATGTCACATAATTTGCTTATTATTATCATGCTTCTTCACCTCCTTGATTTTTATCTCCTCTACGTGTATCGTGATCACAAGTTTCATTCTCAAGACCAAGTAAGATCGTCTCTTATGTTGTTTTATTGTAAGGTTTGTTGATACAATTATATATATGTTTCCATGCATGCTCGATTTGTTATATATATATATATATATATATATATATATATATATATATATATATATATATATATAGGGTGGAACCGAGTTGAGTCGATCGTGAAAAGCTTGAACGAGCCAAGTTTAAACGAGCTTAAGTCGCAGCTCGTACAAAGTTCATGGCTCGCGAGTTTAAACGATTCTGGTGTTTTATATACGAGCTTATTAACGAGTTTGTACCAAATTTATTCGATTCGAGCTCGAACCAAACTTTATCTTTATATTGTCAAATTGTATAAACGAGTCGAGCTCGAGTTTGTCAAACATACTACGAGTCGAGCTCGTGCTTAAGCAATAAGGCTTGAAACAAGCCGAACTCGAACTCGAGCTTCGTAAAACTTAAACGAACCGAGCTCGAGCTTTGGCGAGCTCCACTCGGCTTGCTTCCACCCCTAGATCTCAACCCCTAGATCTCAGTATATTATTCATTTAACTGAGATTTGAACTAGTCTCTCCTTTGTGAGATAGGGTGGACTTGGTATTCTCGGGTTCAGGGGCGGAGCCAGAGAATAAACTATCAGGTGTACAAAACTTTTAATACAAAAATTTATATAACAGTTAATTTGGGACCAGGTTCATTTTAAAAAAATCGAGTTTTTAGCATAAAAATACACTACTCGATAAAATTTTACCGGGTTCCCGTGCATCACGGGAACCTCCTAGCTTCGCCCCTGCTCGGGTTCATGGGAACTATAACCGAATCTATATAAGTTAGGACAGTTGGATGCTTAATTGGTTCTTTAATATGTTGTACTTTGTTTATTTTCGAACATTAGTTTGTAGAATGTGACATTGCTAAAGATCATTCGACTTCTATGACAGGTTTAGGACTGTTTATTATTACGACTTTGACACAAAGTTGCACCATTAAGATTTAAGTTTAAGTATCATGTCGGGTGTATCCCTAGCCGTAGCTCCCCGGTCCGAACACGATGAAACATCACCCACAACTGTCAACCCAAAAACGCAACACCACTGCCAACAGCAACAGACGGCAGTGGGTGGTATTATGGGATCTCTACGTGTGATCGAACTTCAGTTAGTAGCTTTCATTATGGTATTCTCAGCTAGTGGTCTGGTCCCACTTTTCGACCTTGCCTTTCCTGTCTTCACCACTATTTACCTCCTTATCCTATCGCGCCTAGCATTCCCGGGTCATGGCATGTCAACAACTTCAAAAGAGCTATTTGAAGGAAGCCGGATCTTCCGAGCCTATGTTATATTGGGTACCACAGTTGGGTTGTTTTTACCATTGGCTTATGTTTTGGGTGGGTTTGCAAGGGGGGACGAGCATTCTCTACAGTCCGCAACGCCACATTTGTTCTTGCTTTCGTGTCAGATATTGACGGAGAATATCATTAGTGGGTTGTCTTTGTTTTCGCCTCCTGTGAGAGCTTTAGTACCTATGTTGTATACGGTTAGACGGGTCTTCGTTATTTTGGATTGGGTTCAAGATGTTTGGCTCAACAAGTCCCTCTCCCCGACAGCTGAAATCAAGGTAACTCACTTCCATTTTCGGGGCACTTTGTTCTGTTTTTATTCGTTAATATACGTTTCATATGTTGACGTCTGTTTTTTGCTGGAACAGGATGTTGCATGGTTTTGGTTTGGAAGGGTATTAGCTGTGGCGAATCTAGCATACTTTTCTGTCAATCTGTTTGGATTTCTAATCCCAAGGTTCCTCCCAAAAGCATTTGATCAATACTTCAGGGAGAAAAACGAGATCCAAAGGAAGACGAGAGAGGACATTCAGTTTACTACTGTAGATCGAACTCAATCACCTACAGATAAGAAGTCTGAGTAGATCTGCGCGCGTTCTTGAAGTAGGAACGTACTGAATGCAAGTCGACAGCAGTACGTGGTTTGTTCCTGTAAGTAATCGATAACTTGATGGACTTTGGTTAAGCTTTCAGTAGTAGTAGTATTAAAAAGCGAAATTTGTAAGGCGTTTATGTACAAGTGACATTAGTCATTCTGTCTCTGGATTTTTATGAACTTCCTTTACGTATTGATCCATGCCGTGTATTGCTATTTCATTCTAAGTTTTATAGTCTTCATCGATATTTGAACATTACACGATGGTGAAAGTATGGACACAAATTCTGCCAGTTTTCGGTCACTGACATCCAACACATGACCTTAAAATCCATGTGCTAAAGATAGGAGAGTGGCACAAAAGCAAGGAATATTAACGGCTGGAATTTAGCATCGTGATTTCGATCGTGCAGTTGCTTTCATCTTCTTAACCCCACAACAAATATATCCCAACCACAAACAGCACCCACACCCCTATTCCCTACATTAACATCCCCGCGCACTCCCATATCGTACAAGTATTTCACTAACATACAAGAAAAAAGTATAACGGAGCATGGTTTTTGTCGTTACATACGTTACTTTATTGATCAACTGTGGCGAACATCTAACAGGAAATACAAGTGTTAGTGAACCACATTGCATTTAAATTAGCAGAGTATACAGAGTGAAAACACATGAACAACTAATATTCGGCTAATAAACTGCCGATCACATATCATAACGATCAGTAACCCGGTTCTAAGAGACCAGCTGCTAAATTCAAACTAAATGAAGCAAACTGATACTTCAGTCAACCAGCGAAGTCAGAAATAAACTCAAGTTGAACAACGCAGAATAGCAAGATGATTTATATATTTGGTCATAGGCTTAATCCGCATAAAACATCCTCTGTACATTAGTCAATTGTATGACAATAAACAGAAGGCGCTTCATTTGGCAAGGAGCAGTCCATGTAGTTGGCGTTAAACTAAAAAATATGCGAACTCCCTAGTCCAAGGTCATTTTTAGCAGTTGCTTAATTCACGCGCAACATGTTGCTATTTGCAGAATGGTGTATAATGCAGAGGAAAATATACACGAGGTTTCGTCACAAAATTTTGGTATTGAAACGCGTGAACTCACTAGTTTTAGCTATCAGGAAAAAGCCAATTTTCTGGTATTTGAGTTTTAGACATTTAGGAATCAACTATTCAGAAAGGAACTCTTCGATGCTTCTAGTTATCATAGGGCCACCAATAATTATGTAATTATATTGATGATAAGGGACCATATAGAAAGCCTTTCAGCTGTCGATCATCTCCTGTGGTGGTCCAGAATCTCACTCTCATACGGAAATATACACGTCACAACAAGTTAAACCAAAATAGCTGATGCTCCTAAATGCAGAGGGCCTATTAGTGGTATGCCATAAATTGTTTTGATGCATAAGGTTCTGTGATCAAAAATCGAGCATGAGGCCTTGTAACAGTTTTCGATAGAGTGTTTTAGGTTCAAATGCTCATTGAGAAATACATCTGTGCGTTCAACAATCAGCGAGACTAGAATAAAATCATATAGCCCGTCCAGATGATCAAATCAGTAATCGTGCGGGGCTGGTCAATTATAGCCCACGAAAAATATCAGTAATAGTCTCCCCAGGGCGCACAATAATGCTAAATATCTAAGTGCTCAAAAGTTTACCCTTTGCTAGTGTCCACATAGCTTGCAGCCAAGCAATAGTTTCTTAACAAGTATCCTTGTCCCTAAAATCATACAGCTATTCCAGTTCAATTATATGCCGACATTGTTAAGGAACTCATGATCAGTAAATTTCGAATAACGCCAATGTATTTGATTTTAACATAGCCAACCTATCAGGGTGTTCTTTAACCCTATCATTGTGACTGCCTAGCAAGAGCTAAATTAACTAATGTAACACGACAGCATAAAAACCGTTATCAGATGCATAGAAAAGTGAAATAAGTCGAGTGAATACATATATGGGTTCGGCGACATGAAAATAAGTCAAGAAAGGCCAAAAAATAGTTATTCCCAAATACATGATCCTGCAAGAGTATGCTAGCCGACGGAAAATGGTGGTACACTATACATTTGTAAAATTAAACAAAGGAAAGACATGAAAAACTCATAAAATGAATGAAAGCAAGATACCTGAATATATCTCTGCAAGGACCTTTTTAACTTTCAAGCAGGCCCGGCAGCATGATAAGCTTCTTTTGCTTTCTTACAAATAATTGCCTTTATTAGGCTATTGGTTGAGACCCTTATGCACAATGTTAAGGCACATGAGGTATGGGCTACATCAAGATATAGTGGCAAGTCGGTTTTCCGGGGGAAACTTTTAAAAGGCTAGGGAGAAGGCACGAGTCATGATAACATCAGTATCCAGGAATCATTTACAGTATTTGGCGTTGTTCCTGTTAGCAAATGCCAAAAAAAGTTATTCCCATTTTGCTAAGAGCTGTTTATACGTCTATATTTTAATGATAAAACAGCACACTCGAAACTTAGCAGACTCATAAAAGGTATGAAAGCAACATGTCCAAAGTATCCACAACGACCTTTTTTACACATTCAAGGCCTGCTACACTTTCTTTCCTTTTCTTCTAGAATTGCTTTTTTACCAGATTATTGCCTTTATTGAGACCCTTTAGCTCAACGTCTAAGGCACATGAGGTATGGGGTACATTGGATATGAGAGACAGGTCAGTCGGGTTTTCAAGGAAAATGCTTAAAGGACGAGGGGAGAAGGCATATATGTGTCATGGTGACGTTTTAAATAAACTGTTGCAGAGATAGAGATTACTTATCTCTATGTTCTTTTTAGTCATAATTTAACCCGAACCCATTCACCTAGCCAAAGCATCCTGTGCGAAATAACTCTGTTGGAACCCAATCTGTTCCATAGAACGACATACAACTAGTACTAGTTGTATCATTTATTAGAAATTTACTACTTGTATCGGTGAGTTTAATACTGAAAGTTAAACTAGCTCAGAATTAGTATTTCGATGATCCGTGAAACAAGAAAAGATAAGGCAAGCTTCTTTGCAGTTTGAAAATGCGCTACAAGGACCTAATTCCTGCAGCATCCATATTTCTTAATACTGTCATGCTAAGAATTATAAGTGCATATTACATGCGGCATTCAACAACAAAATTATCGACAACGTAGAAAAATCATTACCCTAGACACCATTGTAGCACATGGAATCAGCTAGTAGGTCCAAAAATATCTGTCTTCACAAATATCTAGCCAAATCATTATTCTCTTCAACTACGTGGCTATTACTCTGCCAAGAACAAGACCTTCGAAACGTATATAAATAGTCAGAAAAACTCATCAGCTTCCATAAGGTAGCTTTATATTCTTTCTTGTTCATATTATAGAAGTGATAACACATTAAGCCTTGTGCTCACAACTATTAAGGTGTGCTTCTATTTCTACAAAATTTGTAAGTAGTACTTTTAAATGTTACTCATGCTTTCCTGTCCCATTGCAGTTTCCAGGAAAAATGCATAACAAGTTTAAGCAGACCAACAAAGAGAAGTTGGAGAAGGTGCTCTTGACCTGTGCCGGAAAAACCAAACATGTGAGTACAACTAGAGGTGGTGGCAAGATTCTAGAAAAAACAATCATTGAACTACTTCAACATGACGTCTTCGGTTCAGAAGTTTGTGGGCCAAAACCTACTATCATGAAGGCGCATAGAGAAACACTTTGGGAGCTGTTCCAGAAAGCCAACATGACCGACGAAAAAGCTGAACCTGTAAGAAGCATAAGAATAGAAGAGAAAACTGATACATATATTTCCCCTTTACTGAAAGCGACACTGAAAGAAAGAACGATCCACCATTCCTCTAAGCACTCTACATTAACTTCCGTAGGAACCCTCCATTTGGCTTCAGCGGATCCAAAACGGCACAAGGTATATCTATAGTTTATCTTTACACAACTGACAGTATATATGTCCCAGACTTGTTCTGGTAATATAATGTTTTGTTTGGTTTTCTGAACACAAGAAAATCATGTGTAATTTCTGTTTAGTATCCTAATATTCATTAAAATATTTTCAGATCCCACACATGCTCCACAGGGTCTATACGGAAGCTACATCTACTTCACAAAAATCTCAAGCAGTAACTTTAGCAAACAGCAACTTTAGCAAAGAGGAGGAGCATAGAAACATAAACCGTATGCAATCAGAAGATAGCATCTTGTTTCCTTATAGGAATATTACTAAAATGAGCTTAAATCACACAAAAAGCAAGGTGTCACATCCCGAATACACAAGAGAATGCTGGATCAAATCAGATGCAGAATGTGAGTATACGAAATCAGAATATCTAAGGCATAACATATTTACTACTCATAAGTGAATTCAAATTCAAGACATATATAATGTAGCAAACACTTTTTTAATTGATGTCATAGAAAAACCTAGTGTCAAAGACATTAGCGAGCACCAACATGGTGGTTCGTATTTTGGATTCTATCTTGAACCATAAAATCTCTACTATATGTTCATGTAACTCATTACTGCTAACTTTTTGTGTAGACCTGATACTGGAACTCTAGAAGGTATACAATGTGGTATGATGATGCACTTGATCAAATTTTGGTTGGAAGCACATGTAGCAAATGAGACCGAAAAAATTCACCTGCTGGTAGATAGTGAGGTTGTTCATATAATGTAAACAGATTGTAATTACCACCATTAAAACACACTATTTTCCCTTTGTGATTTAATCCGACTTGCAATTTTTTAGGGTAAAATTTGTGTTGTGGTATTTGCTGGTTTACATAAGAGTACGATTGTCAGTAGAGTATAAGACAGTCTATTCTAGTTACTAGACAAATGTGCTATCTTTGACATGTATCTGATGTGGCTTGAAGCTTTCGCGGCAATTCTGTGATATTTTCCCTGTAACGAAGACTAATTAGTATTACAAGATCATCTAAGGGATAAGTACTCTATTGGGCAATGTACATCTTGAACTATGAGCGACGGTATATAGTTGAGCTATGAGCTCGTGAGCAATAGGTGACATTACACTCCAATTCAGTTCTGCTAGTGAGTGATACCCGAAAAAATCTTGAACACATATTATGTTTTTCAAATCTTAAACGATAAAACTGAACCAAACATAATTACCATTCCACTTAGATTCCTTTGGTTTTGTTGATTCAAAGAAGGTGGAACAATAATTTACTAGCTGAAATCATATTCAAAACTTAAGTAGTTTAAATGGTGGTCTAACTTCCCAAGACAATCAATCTCGAAAATTCCAGCACTAAACAGTATATATCCGTTATCCGTAACTGGTTTTGGTCATATACCCTTTCATTCCAAATTACTATACGTGCTGAATATAATAAACATCATATGAAAAATAATTGAACGCAGAACAAGCATCTATTAACAGATCCATAGAGTCATATGATCAATCAACAAAAGAAAGATAAAAGTTTACTTTTGTAGCGTGATTTAGTAGGATCAAACACAGACAATCAACACAAGATCTCCCAAAAAAACACTAGTGATCTTATAAATATGATCCACACTACACTTCATTATATACCAATTAGAAGCTACTCTATAACACAGTAATACATCAACAAGCCTTAAACTACTTTCATAAAAGGTTTTTGAATAAAAAACACAAAAACCATTCAATGTACATCAAAATATATGTATGTTTTTTTTCAAGAGAAAGTTAGAAAAATGAAAGTGATCTCTAATTTCAATTTATGGTAACTAATTAGTAGTTATGACTAAATCAATTAGCACTTACTACCTTCGTCCCATATTAAGTGTCCACTATGGAATATTCTAAGTCTTCGTTCTTGAACTTTGACCATAGATAATTATATTTGTGTTACGTAATACTTGATGAAAGTTATATGAATAGATTGGGTTTTTTAAAATATATTTTCATTGGTATAATTTTCATCAAGTGTTTATAACACAAATAAAAATATTTACGGTCAAAATAAGATTAAAAAGCCTTTGAAAAAGTCAAACTGGACACTTATTAGTATTATATTGATAGTTGCACTTGAGTCTTGACCATTTTGGTCTTTCTAACTTTTGCTATTGCGTTTTGTAGCTTATATATAACACAAATACATTAGATGGGTCATATTAAATGATACCTGTGTATATGTGAAAGTTTATGGACATAAATTTAAATAGTCGTGTATTAGGGTCGAACTAGAGATTACGAGATTGCACACAATACGTAAAGAGTTAATTTATTTAATAAATATATTTATATGTTTATTAAATTAAATCTAGCTTTAACATTTAACCGTCATTAAGTTTAAGAGTTAAGGACTTAACGGCTAATGTGAAATTAAATATAAGAGTCGAGAAGGTTCCGGAAAACCCCATGGGTTGGGCTTTGGCCGGCAGTGGAGACAAAGAAAAAAGAATGAAAGATTTATTTCCTTATTTGTTTATTACTTGGGCTCCAAGATTGTTTAGGCCTATATAAACACCCATTTGTTCTCATAATTCTTCACCTATAATCTTTGTCTCTCTTCTCTTCCTGCGATCAACCAACTAAACGCACCTTGGGGTTTTGTTTGGTTTATGTGATTTGTTTGGTTTATCTATTGTGATCAACTCCAAAGGAAAACACCTTTTTTAGTGTTCCTTTTATCTTTTGGTTTTGGTTGAGCAATAACCTAGTCCTAGCCCATCTCTAGGGTCGTTGGGTAGATTTTCCACAAGCATAGAAGCCCGGTTTATACGTGCTAGAATCACAGTTAGCTCGTTGTATTACGTGTGTACAAGAACGTAATGTAGTCTTACTTTAGACTATATCTTGGTAATGTTCGTCATAAACCCTTATTGGTGATTCGTTGGTGATCTTGTGGATCTTCGCTAGGATAAATATATGTAACCCTAATTCGATTAATTATAATTGTGTTATTAATTATGATCTTGTTAAATCGCTTTCGCTATGTGTGTTTTGATCTCGTTTAGGGTTTATATAATTGTTATGAACTTTATAAACCTCTAGTGGCATCCAGAGCCGTTTTAACATGTTATAATTATCGAAAATCTAAAGTTTTTTAACTAATAATTATTTTGAGTTAAAACTACATGTTTTGTTAGGTTTTCTTAAAAATTAGGGTTTTTGTTTTTTAAAATTAGGGTTTTTTGGCCTAATTTTATTAAAAAAAAAGGAATTGTTTTTGAAACCCTAAATTACACGTGGGATAATTTTAGATAAAATTACATGATTAATTGTTATGTCATATATGGTTACGATCCGTAGAGATTTAATTGTTAAGATTTTGGGGAGAATCCATGATAACGTGCATGTTTTCATGGATCGTAAAATTATATGTATATATGATTTTATATGCTACAGATTGTTTGATTCAATAAATCTTAAATTAGGGAAGACTTTTATATGAATATAAAAACCTAGATTTTATAATTATTAAATCAGATCGTATGCATGTGGCTATTTGATTTATTGCACATATAAATTGTTATTATGTGTTTATTATTTAGTTTTTACTTGTTTATATTAAAATTGTTGAATTGTTGTAAACAATGGTTTTTTTTTTGAAAAAAAGATAATATGGACTAAATCATACTAAAATAAAGATTTGTTAGAGATCAGAATTACATATGATTACGTTGATTGGTGAATTGCAATAATAATCTAACGACCTACTCCTTTTGAAAAACTATAAAGTGGGTTTAACGCACCACTGGTCTTGTACCCGGTTAAGGAAGGAGGTGTTATGCCATTAGTCGCTGACCGAGTTTCTGGCTCGCCTGTGCGTCAAATTGAAATTACCTACGATTATTATTTGCATCATACGTTAAGATTGATTTATCGCAAATTCACATCCGGAACACAATGAATAAGGTTATTGCTTTGTGCTCTAGCCGAGTTCTAGGAGACGTACGTTCTGAATACTTGTGGGTAATACTTTAAATTGGTTTAAACCAATACCTCAACATAATTTATGTAGAAATTTAGTTTCGTGAAAAAAAATGTTTACTAAATGTTTTATTAAACTTATGCTATGGAGTTGTATGCATGCTTCTCCATATATTGATTTTGACATCAAAATTTATACCCTAAATTTAAGTCATATGCCATCTAATTGACGAACACTTGAAGTTACAATGTCGTCATGTGAGATCTTGGACGATGTTATAATGGAGAGAAAACTTCATGACTGAATGAGATTGCACATGAAGGTTTTACGTTCTTTAGATTAGTCGACTTAATTAAGTTACTCAGTGAGATCTGGAAACTTAAGGCATAAAGTAGGGATGAAACATGTTTACAATACAAAATGACTTTTGGCAATGTAAGTCCCTAAAGAATATAGAAATTGAAAATTATTTTGTCAATTATTGTTCGACAAGTTACCATCTTGAATACTTTCATTGCTAGCCGATCTACTGATGTGATGAAATTATGTCAATTTGGATTCTAGTTTTCAAGGAAAATACTATGGTTATTATTATTGGGGTAATTTTATTTTCTTGAATGGCATTATCGAAAATACTGAAATTGAATTTTGCAAATTCTTTTACAATGTATTAATGCAACGTTACACAGAAAACGTGGTTTATTCATTTATTGATCTACAAACCGTATGGTTAAGGATAGAGTCAATTTACAATGAAAAGATAAACCTAAACTCTTTTCCATGAGTGAAGAAGGAGTAATAAGGATTTTAAAAATGTCTAATTATAAATGCATAACTCATAGCAAACTTTAATAGTTAAGAAAAGTGCTTATTTTGAGTTATTAAATTTGAAGAATGGTTACCGCTAATTGGTTAAAAGGCAAACTGACGTATTTTGTCTAGTAGTTGTGCCTTGACCATTTATAGGCACTACATACCATTGTGGGGTTGGTAGACCTATTAAGGAAGAAATTGCATGCCAAATCTTTCAAGTTAAAAAGCAATTGATGGATAAGTCATCATTTACGAAGTAAAGTACACTCTTAAACACTACAAGTAATTTTTACGAATGTGTTTTTGAAAGGAGTAAGAAAGTAAACAACACACTAATATGTTTCACCGATTATGAAACATTTACAATGTTGTATTACTGATTTTGAGTCTATTAAAACATTCTCTAATTCAGTGGGAGTTACAAGCTTTGTTGTCTTGGTAATAACCCTTGTTATCTTTAGTATGTCCTAAGATAATTACTTTCTAATTGTTGACACTATTATCTTCAAAGGATAGTCATGTATTGATTCTTGTTGATTAAGTGGTTCTACATCTACTTGTAAAAGCTAATATATGTGACATGATCATATTTTGTATAGACGAACGTTAGACGTGATGTTTATCTAATATATGAGGTTGTTCCATGCACAAGTGGGAGAAATAAACATTGTGTGCCAGAAACAACTCATAAAGATATGATTCTCTTGTCTTTAAGATAAGAGACTAACAATTTAATTAATATTAGATGAAAGTTAGATCATGTGTCAATATGATTAAAAGATTACATAAAAGTATATATATCATTCACATTAAGGAACACTTGTTGTTTTGATTTAGTCATGTGAGAGATTGGACTAAATTGTAAATACAAGGGTAAAATATCCACATGTCGTGAGATCGGGCGTGGATTATTTTATAGTTTCTTAAGATGGATAAATCCTAGAATGACATAAATACATAGAGTAATCTTATACTACCAAAAATAAAATATTTAAGTATTCTTGGAATTACATAAATAGACATAGTAGTAAATTAACTTGAAAAGGCTAATGAAACCTAGTGGTGTTCATGTTTACTTTAGTTATACATGTTTATGATTTATTGTATGAAGTCACAAACATAAAGTCTTGAAAGACGTATAATATAAAGTAAGGCGTTAATGTATTGTCTCTACTTCACTAAGACATATACATGAAGTCATTTTCAAATGACTTAAAACGTATAATGGAGTTATAACTTTTATGTCTTAAAGACATGGAAATGAAGTGACTTTGTATTAGAAGTACTTGAGTTATAAAGCATGCAAAATGGTTAGGAAATCTATGATACCATTAAGATGATTTAGTTGGTATATAGGTAAGCCGAAAGATATATATTTATCTTGAATATTGTTAGATTGACTTATAATATTTCCCTAAATGAAATAAAACATTTTTATGGTATGTTCATTAGGAGAATCGAAATGATGATTGATTTACGATAACTATATCTTATTTTCTTCCAAAAGATATCAAGGTTAAAAAGTTGAGTATGACTTGAGCTAAGAAGATTAATAAGATACCATTATATATGGACTGTGATGAATCACGTATGATCTTAAAACTGAAGTTCGGATTTTGCTAAACTACTTATGAAGTGGGTTCTTCAAAATAAAGAGTAAGGAACTTTCATTGTGGTTTGTGATGTCCCAATAGATAACGTTGAAGTGTTGATCTAATTGCTATGTATTTAAAGAGTAACTTTAAGTTACTAAAAGCAAGTGTGAGTTTTGATCTCGAAAGATAAAATTACAAGATACATAATCTTCTGAAATACACTAGTAATTATCATGAGGTAGGCGTGTAAATGCTAACTCTTATGATAAAGGAGTTTATGTCATAGGTTCACAAGGATATCTCAGATATGCGAATAATATGCTGAGAATTATGAGTTACAAATAATCGTAATGATTTATTACCAAATATTATGTAGAAACTAGAGGGGGGGGGGGGGTTGAATAGTTTCTCATCGGTTTATCTCCTAATTAAAATTTCTTTCAATTAGGTGAGTGTACAAAACTATCTTTTACTTCAAAGCTAGTTGCATAATGATTAGGTTCAATTCTAATGCATTAACAATGTACAATAAGTGTAGTGATAATGAATATGAGTAAAGAGTAAAGAAAGAAACAACCTAGTAGGAAGACACCAAGATTTATAGTGGTTCGGCAACGAGGCTCTATCCTCGTTCCTACTCCACTCCTCGAGTACACCTTACTCGAGATTTCCACTATATCCACAAGCTCCCTTCTTGGCGGAGAAAACCTTACAACGTCGCTTACATTATTTTCCGACACTAAGCTAAATGTCGAGACCTAATCTTAGCTAGGACCAATCTACACAACGTCACCAACTTTACTCTTGTACAACACAAGGCTAGATGTCGAGTTCTAATCCAAAGATAGAACCAATCTTCACAACGTTGCCTACTTCACCATTTTCCGACACAAGGCTAGATGTAGTTCTAATCCAAAGCTAGAACCAATCTTCACGACTCTTCACTTTGAAGCTAAGTGAGAACTTCACACAACATAACTACATATCACTTTATAGTTTAGTGAGAACTCACAGGACACAACCACGTCACTTTATAGTTTAGTGAGAACTAACAAGACACAACCACATCACTTTGTAGTTTAGTGAGAACTAACACAACTAATTACAACTCAACTAATCATATCCAAGTACACACATGTAGCTTGGATCTACACAACATAAATCCAAGCACACACACGTGCAATGGATGTACACAACTCTAATCCAAGTATTCACAAATAACTTGGATGAACACAACTAGTCCAAGTATTCACAAATACATTGGATCTACACAAGACACAAATAAACAAATGATGAACACGACTAGATCTTTAGGAGGAGGTGATCTTCATCAATGCTACATCTTTAATCACATCACAAGTGTGTGAGTGATCTTCTCTTTGGACAAGGTAAAGAAGGAGATCAAGAGGATAATCATGAGTAAACATACTTACCACATTAAGTGATCATTTACAAATGACTAGGATTAGAAAAGAGAAAGAAGGATGAAGAAGATGTCCAAAAAGGGTTGAAGAGAATGCAGATTTGACTCACTATTTATAGGACAAAACATCCAACGGCTATATCTGCCCGTGGTTCCTCATTGGCACCCGTGGTTCCTTATCGATAAGGAATCGCCATAGGTGCTAAGGTACCGCTGGCGTAGACTCCGCTCCTTTTTGTCTTTTAGTGAATTTGAAATATCTGAGGCTGTTTAAACCTTCAAAGGATATTCTTATGGCATATGGAATATGCCATATTCAAATTTGTATTTTCATTTTAATAAAACAATTTCTTAAAATAAAGTTTATTAAAAATATTTTGTCATGTTTGACAAAAGTGAGTTTTTAGGCTAATCACTTTTATGATCACTAAGTATGATTAAGATATGTTAGTGTAATGATTATTACCTTGATGATAGTGTTTGTTAGATAATTCGTTTTATTATTGTGTTTGACAATAAATGTCTTTGTAATTTGTCGTGATCAAAACTAAGAAAGATTAATTAATACTAACAATATTTTTAGGCATTGCTTATGCATTAACAATCTCCCCCTTTTTGATTACGACAAACTATAAACTCATTTACGTATAATACAAGTTTATTCAAATTATTAACGATTTTATCACTGTCATTTCTCCCTCTTTGTCGAAACAAAAAGGTTAGCATAAGTCTTTGAAGAAGAAAAGAACCAGACTTTTGCTAGTAGCTCCCCCTTGGTGCTTACTCCACCTTGCTTGGGGCACCAAGGCAATGAGCTAAGGTGACATGCTACACAAAGGTTAGAAGAAAGAAAAGAAACACCAATGTATATATGTGCACTACTTACTAACTAACTTGAGAGGGAGAAGGAAAAGAAATCTCAAATTAGAAGTAAGCATTTGCTAAGTATGTCCAAAGAGTGTGTATTGACAACATCATAGTTCAATTGGTGGAATAAAGGAAGAAACGAAACATCCAAACCAATCAAAGATGATTTAAAATGTCAATGGGTTAAAATTTAGAATTTATGGAATCACCCATAATTAATTTTAAGTTTTAACCATGAGCAACTCCTAAACAAATGTGTGTAATAAAATTAGAGGGAAATGGAACACACATAACATTCATATTACAAAAATATGAAATAACATACAAGATAAATATTCATACACATAATATGAATATTCAAAAAAAATAAAATATGGAATGTAGACCACTAAGCATAAGCTATTCTAATAGTGATAACCTTTCAAGATTGCTAAAAATTATTGACTCAAACAACTAAAGTACAAAGAGTGTCTTAGTTGGAAAAGAAAGACGACGAAGCATCATTCGAAGTTTTGTTCACGGGAACAAAAACTTTGAGAGGAGGTCGAGTGACGAGGAATTCAAGAAAATTTAGCTTCTCATAGATATGAGCAAGTTTAATTTGTTGAAAACGACAACAAGCACATGAGGAACCATGATACAAAACAAAGTTGTTAGATGGGGGAGGTCCATCAAGATTAGAGTTTGGTGGGGAGGGAGATAATGGATAAGAAATGTTTTCACAATGCCTAGTGAGGTTAGGGAAAGAATTTAGGTCATTGAGTTGAGGAGAGTTAAAAGGTTTAGGTGGCGGTGGAAGAATTTTTTTTCTCCGGTAATTGGATTTATAAAGTAAGTCTCATTCCAATATTGAGTCGGAGAGAAAGAGGAATTCTTGGAGGATTTTGGAGAAGAAGAATCATGAGGATTCTTATTCTTTTTTATCCAAATGGGTTTAACCGAGATTTTTGGTTTCTTTGAAAGCTTAGAAGAAGAAGCTTTAGGTTGAGAAGAGTGTGACAAAGAGATGTCAAGGTTAGAAAAGGAAGAATTAGGCATTGTGAGGGATGAAGGAAAGAACTCCCAAAAGAGTAGAATTTAAAGAAAATAGACAAGAAAAAGATTTGAAATGAAAAAGAAAGGTTTTAGAGAATGTTTAGCCAAATTGGGTAAACAAAGAATCTTAACCAAAACAGTGGTCAAAGAAGGAAGACAAAAAATAAGCCATAATCGGCTTTACTGGGCGCGGTTCCTTAAAGAGGCCCGCGGTTCCATATCGATATGGAACCGCCTGGAGGCTTGAGAACCGCGTCCAGTGGACTGCAAAACCAGATTTTCAAAAGTTTTGGACAAAGATAAGACTTTTTCAAAAATTTGCAAATCTTGGATTTTTACCTCTTTTAGCACTAGAGTATTCTAGGGTTGCATAAAAGCAACACATTCACAAAGAATGTCTTGACAAAGGGTGATAAAATATTTAAATAACATTTTGGTCCAATTTTAAGTCAAGTTTTTAGAGGTTGTAATAGATTTAGGTTCAATTTTAAATAAATTGAAGTTGTTTAATGTGATCACATAGATTAAAGCACATAAAAACTAAATCCATAAATTATCCACATGAGAAAATCATGAGGGAAAGAAAAGGAAATACAAGAATTAAAAGACAATTAACTACTACAAAGATAGCTAACAACTAGGTCTTGAGTTCATAGTTCTCTTTGGGTTGACCTTCTTTTAAAAAATATGTTAATTTGAAAACCATCATTTATCTCCTAGGAGGAGGCATGAAGAACAAGACAAGCAAGAAGTAATGCAACCTTCTATGAAGGCCAAGCATTTCCATCCTTAGGTTTTGAATGATATAGTTATTATATAGACAACATGGGTAATTTGCACCATGAGCTTCTAAGAACCCAAAGACGTATGGATCACCCATGAAGTGAGGGATAGGAATGCCCAAAATAGGAGCATTGGTGTTAGGAGGTGGTGGAGGTGGTGGAGGCATGGTGTCCAAGGGTGAGATGGGAGAGTTTGGTGGAGTGAAAGGAGAGGTGACTAAAGGCTCAAGTACAAAGGGGATAGTTTGTAGAGGTTGAGGTTGAGAAATCCCATCCAAAGGAGGACTAGGGGTGAAAGGTGAAGAGAGATCATTCATTATTGATTGGAATGAAGAGGAGGTAGAACCATGAGAATGGTTAGTACCATGGGTAGAGTTTGTTTTGCATGGAGCAAGGGGTGGTGAATGTAGTAACTCGAACTTTAAAATTAAAATCTAGACCGAGTTTTAATACTATTTCTAATATTTGGACCAATATTTATTAATCGACTTTTATTTGTCATGATCATTTTTGCGAATAATATTGAGTTCTCGGCTAACCGACAAGGTTAAAGCTTTAACGCATTGAGTACATGTCATTTATTATTTATCGACAAAGTATATGTCCTTCAGTGATCGTAAATATCCTTATTATGACATAGAAATATTTTATATTGTCTTCATTTTAATTTATTATTTTACGAGCATTATTCGTAATTTACATTAAACCTTTTGGTGTCGTTCGCTTATATAACGCGTTAACATTTATTAAATTATCAGTCGTCGTTTATTTATCAAATATCAAACGTGATCCGAATGTCGACGTTTTTATTTTAAGCGTTTAATTTTGTGTTTTACACGTAACTCTCTAATAGCGTAACTTTCAAAATATCGGACTTTGATAATACCCGCTTTAGCAAATTGTGGAGTAAGATTTATATAAAATCTCACTCCATTCCATACTAAACGTCTCATACCTTCTTATTATATTTTAGTCAAACAATTTGTTTACAAGGTGTCTTGTTTATACCATTACAAGGACAGATGTAACTTTCTTCTTGCATGTCTTGGGATAACACTTCCTACCTATTTTCAATAACTCCTCTCTTACAATATTAAACATATTCTTCTTCCTTTTCTTTGTTTTTTACGTCTCACAAAATAAGCAAAACATTTCAAATTTATACTTATTATTAAAATAATGGAAGTTTAGATTACTAGTTATGATGATTGGTTTATTCTTTATCATACAACCAAAATCATCAAGACTTCTTGGTATGGTTTAGGGGCTGTGATGAGAGCCAAGTTGGATTATGAATAGCTTATGAAAAGCTATTATGGGTTTGACTATGGATTGGTCTTGGAGGTCTAGTGCTAATGTTGATTTGTGAAATTGTTGTAGTATTTTGTTGCATCATTGAAGGTTTACACTCCCTTCTTTTAATTTCAATTGTATAATTTTATTATGTATTTGTATTTATCATTTTGATACTGATAATAATGATGTAATAGTAGATTTAGGGGTTTTGGACATTGTATATGACCATTGAAACATGAAAACATGATTGACTAAGACCTATGAATAAAATATTGAAAAGGGTAGTTTGTGATCAGTTGGGAAAACGTGATCTGTGGTTACCTCAGTATATAATGAGTATGAGGTTATTGGATATGTTTATGAATAATAACTAGGTGATGGAGTCTCTGGGCGGAACTTCACGGGGCGATTCCCGAACAGTAAGTTACGGCCAACTTAGTAAACTAGGTCAGAATCTGACCTGCTGGAAAGACGGGCTGAAAACTCATATAATAACTCAGAACTAATGAAAACCCTAAAACTATGGGTTTTAGATAAAATTATGAACAACTAGAATCAATTGGATAGTTTACCAATTCATTACCATTTGAAAATGGCGACCAAAATGGTAGAAACGAGTTTGGCTGCCAAAAACAGCCAACTCTTCTAAATGTAAAATGAGTCAATATAACATGTTAAATACAAATTAAGGACAATTGAACTTAAGGTCAATATAGTACATAAGTTAAGAGTCATTTGATATTAAGAAGTCATCTAGATGATTTATGATTTTGGAATAATGAACTAAATACCGAGACATGTTGTAAAATTTATGTAATTGAACCATAGTAATAAAACGTATAGCTTAATCATTTTTATAAGAATCAAGGTGGTAGGAACCACTTATCGGAAAGTAGAGACCCTTTTACATACTGATATTTTTGAAAATCAAGACCCGACCATCTAAAAATATTAGGTCGATGTCATTTGAGACGATTTAGAACCCGTAATGTGTATATAGTAGATTTGGGCCACAAAAGCCCAACATACACTTGTAATAGCTATTGAGCCATTATTGGACTTGAGATTCATAATAAGTTTGATATTGATTTTGAAATGAACTTAACTCACATGAATATGTAATGGGCCACTAATGAGCTATAACGGGCTTAATTTTCAAAATGGGATAATAGATGACAAATTGTTATCAAGGTTTTATAAAAAGTTTTATGAAACTTATGCAATGTCCAAACCTACTAAAGTGAACTATTTACATATATGTATGATATATTCATCATCTCGAGCGAGCCTAAGACGTGTGTCGTTATATTAGGTCTCGTTCGGTTATATGTTGACCGTTGGGCATCTCGTTCTCGATCAATGAGCGACTGATATCTCGTGAAGTCTTGTATCGCCTATTGGATGTTTGTTCCTTGATAAATGTGTGATAGCTATATCAGGTGAGTTCATAGCCTCGCTTTTACTGTTTTATATGTTTTTATAAACCCGCGAGGGGGAATACATGCTCTTGGTATAAAGGTATACATTGTTTACATATATGATTTTAAGAGAATACATGATTATGAATAAACATTCGTTGTTGGAATATATGCTTTGAATGAATACAAGTTGTTGTTAATAAACGTAAAGACGTTTGATTGAATGCCTTTGGAAAATGAACACAAGCGTTGATTGTATAGGTAATGAGCCACTATTAGTAAGGCTAAGTTGCTTATTGCCAGTGAAAAGTCCCTATAAATCGTGAACCGTTAACTACCTATGATGGGTAGGCGCTCGTACAGACGAATGGATCCATTGGGAATGATGACCCCCACCCGGGCAGGTCGCACCAGTGAGTTGGAGGCTCAGCCGGGTGTGTTGTACGTGAGGTATGGGGTATTTGGCAAGATACCTGACTAGAGAAAATATATTGATTAAGGCATCGGTGTCATGAGCTTAGCATAATAGTGTGGAATATAGGTATTGTATGTGTTGCAATATCGCCAATGGATGAGATTCTTGTGTTCAAAAGCTTGATGGTTTATTTAAAAACCCATTATTGTTTATTAAAAACCTATGAATTCACTCAACCGTTGTGTTGACATGTTAGCATGTATTCTCGGGTGTGTAGGTTTAAGAGCAGCTGGAGCATGGAGCCGCGCGGGATAAAGTAAAGGCAAAACAAACAATTTCCATTCGATATATTTGACAAATCTTTATTATTTCTTAAGATTTGTATAAACTGGTGGGACCTCTTTTTAGTTAACTCTTATTTAATAAAATTATCGAATGGTTTATTTTATAAAATGTCTCTTTTGAGGTCATTTTCTATGACTGTGTGCGATGTGCTATGAAGTAACACCCAATGTTGATATTTCGCTGCGTTGTAAAATTGGGGGTGTTACAGATTGGTATCAGAGCACTAGTTATAGCGAACTAGGTCATTTTTTTTAAAACCTAGACTATAACTGCTCTTTCGTAAAATTGTTTGATTGCCTTACAAAGTATCCGCGCGCTCATGGCTCCTAGAAACCAATGCTTGGTTGTGATAATGTGATCCTATGTGTATGTAGAAATGTTTGTATGTATATGAATGTATATACTATGGTATTTAAGGGCATTGTGCATGAAGCAATGGTCCTTGCGTGATTATCGTACATTTTATGATATGGTTTTATAGAGAGTTTGGCCTCGCCGCCAATCACTTTTCTCGATAATTAATTTATTATCCGAATACGAGTATGGAACTCGTTTGATATTCTGGGTACATATACCTTGTTTCATAATCTATCGCATGTCGACTAATTTAAGCTCGATTTTTGTCATCGCATCTTGATGTGCCATTTTAGGACATCTCCTTTTGAAACGTAATTGATAAGCGTATTATTATATTTCTGCACTCCTTATGATTGTGAAGAATCATTTCTCCAAGGAGGCTTCTTCTACGTAATGTAACGTTAAATTTGATTGTATGATTACGTTTTATTGGCGAAAAGGAGGATGCCAGTGTTGGACCTAAAATATATATATACCCAAATAAGTATATATAATTTGGGTACAACAAAGATATGCTCATAGTAGTCATCTAGTTGAGTGACTTAAGACCTTATATTTAAATGGAATGGGACATTTAAATATAAAGATTTTAAATCGCCCAACTATGTGTCGTTTAAGGTTCTCTTATTGAAATGGATTGGGACATTTGAATAAGAAAGTTTTAAACCACTGGACCTTAGATTGTCGATGGTTTCTTTATTCAAATGGTATGGGACGCTTGAATACAGAAATCATGGAGTAAGTTTGACACCCTATATTTTTCTTGGCATTTAATTTGGTTATTATATCGTGTTATGTGACGGTATATCCTGAGTAGGATGACTTATAATCATCTTGTTAAAATAAATGGGGACGCCTTTTTATTTGAACAAGAAAGTTATAAGTTCCCGAACCATAAATTTATAATTCTTGTTTACATGGATTGGGACGCCTTTGGATGTAAACAACGAATTATAAATGAGTGGGCTCAAGTGTGCCCGACTTGGTTTGTGATTATCTTGTATACGGACGTATTTCTTCGACTCATGTTTCGTTGGTATGTATCGTTCATTACCGTCGTCATTATGGTTATTACTGATTATCGTTTATGTACGAGTAACTCGTTAGTCTTTTCTTGAGTTATGATTTGTCTTTATGTACCATTTCTAATATGTCCCGACTATCGCGAGTTTTATATGCTATTTGTTAAGAACCATTACCCGTTCCGGGAATAGACGACTTGTCTAATCGACATAAGGATTTAAGTGTGTATTTGTGGTTTGATCGACGATTAAGTCATCAACGAAAAATTATCTTGGATGTAAAGATTTTGAGATTTTACTTGTTATTATCAAGGGTTTGTTAAAGGCAATCTCGATGGTTAACGGTGGATAGCCATATTTGAGATTTATGTGCAAAACATATGCTTGTTATGTGTTTATATGATATGTGATTTAGTCGATTCATCATACATTGTGCGAGCTCGAAGCGGCATTGTGAAATGACGTCTGATCTTGGATAACGCGTACCTGTAATATCTTTTGGGTATGAATCCGATTGTGAGCACCCTGTAATATCTTTTGGGTATGGATCCATTTGTGAGCACCCTATTACATTTTTTTGGTTATGAATCCGTTTGTGAGCCCTATGGATCCATGTGTGAGCACCCTCAAATGACAAAAATATTTTTGGATATATGGCTATCAGGCCCGTGAACATCCTTTAACATGCAAAATTTCCTTTGACTAGACTTATCCGAAAATCCTGTCAAATATTCTTATTTATCATGGCTTGGCTATTTAGCAAACATGAGTTAACTTGATTGAACTTATTGATTTGACAAGGCTTGGCTATTTTGCAAGCATGTTGTAATGTGATTATATGTGGTTAGTGATGACTTTTGTGTTTCGTTGGGATCATAGTTCTTTCGTTAGAGTAATGTACACTCCGAACGATTTCCGTGTGGATGAATTCGCTTTTGACGAAACAGGTTTGCATGTTCAAGATTATGTAATTGGGTGATTTTGTACGAATAACAATAATTATCTCGTTTGAATATTTTGTAAAATTTTTGATGGAAATATGTGCGATCCATGCGATTTTCTTTTAGAACGTAATTGTTTTTATGAGACCCGTGGACGAGATATGTGTCGATTCGATCGATGTGATCACCGATAGTTTTTGAATTGAATGTCGCATTGGAAAATTTTCAAATGCGCCCACTTGTTTTGATTCATCACTTGTCATTTGGACTTTTGCAAACATATATCGACCATCGCATGTTTGATAAACTAGTAGTAATGTACCTTGAAGCGTTTCCAAAAATCGAATATTTGTTAATTTTTCGCTTCCTATGGCTTTTCCTTCGAGTTATGTGTTTATCTTTCGTTATAAGGATTGAAGCCGTATTCAAACCATTCGTTTGTGTCCGTTATATGTACTCATTGCTTTGACTTTTTTTTCATCCAACCTTCATTGAAAACCTCTGCGATGACTTGTCAATTTCTCACTTCTTCACCATTAAACCGAAGACTACTAAGACGAATTAAGCGTCGGGACGTCGCTTCCTAAAGAGGTAGCTACTGTAGTAACTCGAACTTTAAAATCAACATCTAGACCGAGTTTTAATACTATTTCTAATATTTGGACCAATATTTATTAATCGACTTTTATTTGTCATGATCATTTTTCGAATAATATTGAGTTCTCGGCTAACCGACAAGGTTAAGGCTTTAACGCATTGAGTACATGTCATTTATTATTTATCGACAAAGTATATGTCCTTCACTGATCGTAAATATCCTTATTATGACATAGAAATATTTTATATTGTCTTCATTTTAATTTATTATTTTACGAGCATTATTCGTAATTTACATTAAACCTTTTGGTGTCGTTCGCTTATATAACGCGTTAACATTTATTAAATTATCAGTCGTCGTTTATTTATAAAAATATCAAACGTGATCCGAATGTCGACGTTTTTATTTTAAGCGTTTAATTTTGTGTTTTACACGTAACTCTCTAATAGCGTAACTTTCAAAATATCGGACTTTGATAATACCCGCTTTAGCAAATTGTGGAGTAAGATTTATATAAAATCTCACTCCATTCCATACTAAACGTCCCATACCTTCTTATTATATTTTAGTCAAACAATTTGTTTACTAGGTGTCTTGTTTATACCATTACAAGGACAGATGTAACTTTCTTCTTGCATGTCTTGGGATAACACTTCCTACCTATTTTCAATAACTCATTTCTTACAATATTAAACATATTCTTCTTCCATTTCTTTGTTTTTGACGTCTCACTAAATAAGCAAAACATTTCAAATTTATACTTATTATTAAAATATGGAAGTTTAGATTACTAGTTATGATGATTGGTTTATTCTTTATCATACAACCATCATCATCAAGACTTCTTGGTATGGTTTAGGGGCTGTGATGAGAGCCAAGTTGGAGTATGAATAGCTTATGAAAAGCTATTATGGGTTTGACTATGGATTAGTCTTGGAGGTCTAGTGCTAATGTTGATTTGTAAAATCGTTGTAGTATTTTGTTGCATCATTGAAGGTTTACACTCCCTTCTTTTAATTTCGATTGTATAATTTTATTATGTATTTGTATTTATCATTTTGATACTGATAATAATGATGTAATAGTAGATTTAGGGGTTTTGGACATTGTATATGACCATTGAAACATGAAAACATGATTGATTAAGACCTATATATAAAATATTGAAAAGGTTAGTTTGTGATCAGTTGGGAAAACGTGATATGTGGTTACCTCAGTATATAATGAGTATGAGGTTATTGGATATGTTTATGAATAATAACTAGGTAATGGAGTCTCTGGGCGGAACTTCACGGGGCGATTCCCGAACAGTAAGTTACGGCCAACTTAGTAAACTAGGTCAGAATCTGACCTGCTGGAAAGACGGGCTGAAAACTCATATAATAACCCAGAACTAATGAAAACCCTAAAACTATGGGTTTTAGATAAAATTATGAACAACTAGAATCAATTGGATAGTTAACCAATTCATTACCATTTGAAAATGGCGACCAAAATGGTGGAAACGAGTTTGGCTGCCAAAAACAGCCAACTCTTCTAAATGTAAAATGAGTAAATATAACATGTTAAATACAAATTAAGGACAATTTAACTTAAGGTCAATATAGTACATAAATTAAGAGTCATTTGATATTAAAAAGTCATCTAGATGATTTATGATTTAGGAATAATGAACTAAACACCGAGACATGTTGTAAAATTTATGTAATTGAACCATAGTAATAAAACGTATAGCTTAATCATTTTTATAAGAATCAAGGTGGTAGGAACCACTTATCGGAAAGTAGAGACCCTTTTACATACTGATATTTTTTTAAATCAAGACCCGACCATCTAAAAATATTAGGTCGATGTCATTTGAGACGATTTAGAACCCGTAATGTGTATATAGTAGATTTGGGCCACAAAAGCCCAACATACACTTGTAATGGCTATTGAGCCATTATTGGACTTGAGATTCATAATAAGTTTGATAATGATTTTGAAATGAACTTAACTCACATGAATATTTAATGGGCCACTAATGAGCTATAATGGGCTTAATTTTCAAAATGGGATAATAGATGACAAATTGTTATCAAGGTTTTATAAAAAGTTTTATGAAACTTATGCAATGTCCAAACCTACTAAAGTGAACTATTTACATATATGTATGATATATTCATCGTCTCGAGCCTAAGACACGTCTCGTCATATTAGGTCTCGTTCGGTTATATGTCGACCGTTGGGCATCTCGTTCTCGATCAATGAGCGACTGATATCTCGTGAAGTCTTGTATCAACTATTGGATGTTTGTTCCTTGATAAATGTGTGATAGCTGTATCAGGTGAGTTCATATCCTCGCTTTTACTGTTTTAAATGTTTTTATAAACCCGCGAGGGGGAATACATGCTCTTGGTATAAAGGTATACATTGTTTACATATATGATTTTAAGAGAATACATGATTATGAATAAACATTCGTTGTTGGAATATATGCTTTGAATGAATACAAGCTGTAGTTAATAAACGTAAAGACGTTTGATTGAATGCCTTTGGAAAATGAACACAAGCGTTGATTGTATAGGTAATGAGCCACTATTAGTAAGGCTAAGTTGCTTATTGCCAGTGAAAAGTCCCTATAAATCGTGAACCGTTAACTACCTATGATGGGTAAGCGCTCGTACAGACGAATGTATCCATTGGGAATGATGACCCCCACCCGGGTAAGTCGCACCTGTGAGTTGGAGGCTCAGTTGGGTGTGTTGTACGTGAGGTATGAGGTATTTGGCAAGATACCTGACTAGGGCAAATATATTGATTAAGGCATCGGTGTCATGAGCTTAGCATAATAGTGTGGAATATAGGTATTGTATGTGTTGCAATATCGCCAATGGATGAGATTCTTGTGTTCAAAAGCTTGATGGTTTATTTAAAAACCCATTATTGTTTATTAAAAACCTATGAATTCACTCAACCGTTGTGTTGACATGTTAGCATGTATTCTCAGGTGTGTAGGTTTAAGAGCAGCTGGAGCATGGAGCCGCGCGAGATAAAGTAAAGGCAAAACAAACAATTTCCATTCGATACATTTGACAAATCTTTATTATTTCTTAAGATTTGTATAAACTGGTGGGACCTCTTTTTAGTTAACTCTGATTTAATAAAATTATCGAATGGTTTATTTTATAAAACGTCTCTTTTGAGGTCGTTTTCTATGACTGTGTGCGATGTGCTATGAAGTTACACCCAATGTTGATATTTCGCTGCGTTGTAAAATTGGGGGCGTTACAGTGAAGGTGAAGATGAAATAAGAATGGGAGAGATCTCATTTTGGGAGTGTGAAAAGATGAAGAACCAATGTTGGGTATCTTGATCTTAATTTTGAAGCTTCTTTTTGAGGAAGAAGTTTTAGAAAAAGTGGATGTTCTAGTGGACACCATGAGTGTGTTAAGGTTTTGAGAAGTGTTGAAGGGATGATGAACACAATCAACATGAGGGGGTTTTAGAAGAGAAGGGAATGATCCAAACTAGGAATGGGTTAAAATAATTTTAGGTGAATAATGAAATTAAGTACCCTAGTTTAGGAAAGTGAAGGTTTTTCAAAAATTTTATCGAAGTTTTACACAGATTAAGGAAAACAGTGTAAAGCAAAGATTCTATCAAAACAGGAACAGGTGGTTCCTTACGTAGGTCCGCGGTTCCGTATCGATAAAGAACCGCGGGTTCAATATGGAACCGCGTCCAGTGGTGACAAAAAAATGTACTTCCAAAAACTTTGGTCAACCCAGATTTCAGACAGGTAAATATCAAGCCAAAGTTAACTATAAGTCAAAATCTCGAAGGCTAACAAGCACATAATGAGCACAAAGCTATGTAAATCGGACGAACGATTACATAGATAATTAAGGATTAAAATAGTTAGCAATCTAAACAAGTAGTAATAGTTAATACACAAACATAAAAGAAAAGAAACCAAATGTTCAACACATAGCATGTTCAACAACAAGTTTTCCTTGAATCACATCAAAGTCTTTATCTTCTTTTCTTGCCAAATCCCTTGATCAAATTACCCAAGTATTTGAATCCCTCTCTTGACTCCACTCGATGTTCGAACAAATCACCTCGAGTCCTAAGATTTTCACGGTAGAGACACTCTATGTTGAGGTCTTCCAGTACTTCCTTAGTAGAATGGTGAGGAGGAGGAGCTAAGTCTTCAAGTCCATCTATGAATGAGTTTGTGGATTGACGGGATTTACTTGAAGAGCCGACATTAGCACTAGTACCTATGTCACCACCATCACTTGGTGACATATCAAAGTCCTCTTCATCGGACTCTTGTTGATTGTGTTTTCTCGAACCTTTATCACCTCTAGGCTTTCTTTCATATACCTCTTGAATAGGTAACATCACCCGTTGAATCGGTTGAAAGCGAGAAAAGTCAAGGAAGGGGAAATCATGAACAACCCTCTTAAAGAGGCGAGTAAGAAGCATAGCATAGGGTAGATTTGTTTTGGGTTTGGAAAGAGCATAATTAATTCGTCGAGCCATATAGTATGCCAAATTGTACTTGGTTTCGGTAAAGATGCAAAATAGCATATGCACCATACAAGCCAGAATGTGATCCCGGTTCCCACCAAGACAAAATACATTCTCCCTAAGGATCTCGGCCTAACTAACCATAAAATCCTTAAGGTCGCTTGAGAGAACCTCATAACGATTTACAATTCGTTTATTAGAATGAAGGCTTCTCACAACGTTTCCATCACGCTCTTTGGAAATGATTTCAAGGATAAACTCAAGATCAAATTCATAGTTGTCATTTGGAGGTTTATCGTTGGATTCCTAGAGAGTATCAAGTCTCCATTTATCCGTGAAACGAAAAGTACCCTCAAATGGCACACCAAGAATTTGACCAAAAGTTTCAAGGGAATATTGAATGACTTGATCATTCAATAAGAATCTAATGAATATTATACCATTGCATTCAAAGATAGAGTAGGTGCTAAAGAACTCCAAAAGGAATACGGGATATATCTCTTCATCTATGTAAAGCAAACAATCAAACCCCGTAGGCTCAAACATAGACTTGATATAGTCATAACCCGTAATTTCTTCATCAACAATTCTACCTTCATGGAAGCAACGTTTAGAAAGAGACGAATAGGAGTTTTGAAGTTGGATAGAAGCAACGATTTGAGAGAGGTTTGGCATATATCATCTAGTGTATTGATGATCTCTTTGATATTCCAAAGGCATGATTAGTACCTAAATACAACAAACAAAAGATATTTTTCCAATCACTCATATGAAAAATCAAAAGTCAAAAATTCAAAAGATGAGAATGTGTTTCATCAATAACTTAACAAACAAAGGATTAATCCTTGTCATTCTCATATTCACAATGTAACCATTTCACCATTGATCAAAACATATGAACTATGTAAAATCAACAATGAACTAGAACATTGGTTTTTCAAAAACAAGGTTTTTAAGTAAGCATTTAACAATGCCATTATCAACTTGTTCATGGGTTCATATCAATTCCATCAATCAACCAAAATATTTAGTCAAAATTTGGATTTGTTCTACAAGTGGCTTTTAGTGAAATCTCTATGAATATGAACCTAAGGAATCATAGTAACAATACTATGTCAACTCTTATTCCTAGTAAGGTTCTAAATCAATGTCAATTTTAAAAATCCCCAATAATGAATGTATGAACCCTAGAATAATTTAGATGAAATTGAAAGAAATAACTTACAGTTAATTGATCTTGGATGATGGATGAGTGAAACCTACGAATTTAAATCAATTAATTTGAGTGATTGAAGGTTTTTGAAGCTTCAACAATGGTGGAAAAATAAGGGAAACCCGTCACTGTGTGTGAATGAGAGAGAAATACTTGTTTGAAAAAGATATTTTTAATAAAACTGCCGCTCTTACAAAGTTACTACCCGTGGTTCCTTACCGATATAGAACCGCGCCTTTGAGCCGCCGAGATAAAGAACCGCCTACAGAGGTAGGTTTTTATCAAAGAAAAACGATGAATTTTTGAAAACCAAAATTTTTTGAATACTTAAAAATATATCTTAAACCTTTTAGGATATCATTGGACCACCACAACACTAGATAATAATGCCTTGTTGAAGGATTACGAGTTGAACCGAGATAGGAAAAGACCGAAATGAACGAACGACTACTCGTAGCAAAAAGGCAAAGGGAGAGGAGTCAAGAGAAGTGAATCAAGACCAAGAACATTGCTCAAAGGACAAATGACATTCTTCAAATTGATGATGTGAAGAGCTTGTGTCATATATAGTGGTTTAAGACGTGCCTTTCCGGCGATAGTCTAAACGGCTTTGGTAATGAATTAAACCAAGCAATTTTAATGCATAGAATAAGATTATTTTCAAGAGTAGTCTTATTCTATTTCAAAATATGAGCAAAGTATAGATTCACTTTCTCTACAACATGATCGGATAATTATTGCTAGAATTAACAATAACAATATCCTTGGAATATTTCATTTCCAAATGTGTAAAATCCACCTACAACTTAATGAAGTAGTTTGGTATCTCAAGGGATTCACTAATCATCCTAGAGATGAGCTTAATTGCATAAGTTACACATGATATAGGGCCTACTAATCGTAAGGGTGCAAACCATGAAAATCATGCTTGATACTTTAAGATTCTAATAACTCACCCTACATCTCCATAGTGAGTCAAGTATCCAAGCAATGAAGGTTTTAGAGGGAAAAAGAAAAGAATCACAAACCACAAATAAATGTCAAAGCAAGGATGCCAAGAACAAGCTATGGAAACCTTGGTTTCCGGATCTTTTAAGCTACTAGGAATGATCATTGTTCATATGATTAAATAATCAAAGCGGAATTAGAACAACAATCATTAACAAGGTGTTTGGACACAATAACATGAATAAAACAATTGGGTTGCTAATTATATTAATAATCAACAACCACTAGACGTGTATACATTAATCCCACGTCTAGTGCAACACACGCTTTAGGTTTACATTATGAATATGAATGATGAAAAACCTAATAACCCTTGGTTCCTTTTATAGTGTAAGGATTAGGGTTTTACAAGAGATAATAATGAATAAACAAGTAAATCTTCTATTTAAATAAACTTATGCAGAATAAATCTTGAATGTTTATCTAAATAGAAGCTTCCATAAGCTTCTTTGTCTACATTTCTAACAATGCTTACATTGTACATGACAATGCTTGGATTGTACATGACAATGCTTGCTTTGTCAACCTTGGATTTGCTCTTGTCAACGCTTAGATTGCTCTTGACAACGCTTAGACAAAGTCTTCATGTTTTCTTCGTTTTTGAGTTTCTGCCACATCAACTTTTTGACCCAACAATCTTCCCCTAGTTGATGTCGGCAAAACTCTTTGTGTATCTCTTGTAAGTTGTACATGATCTTCAAATTGCTTCCCCTCAAGTGTAGCATGTATATCTTCCCCTTTTTGTCACATCAACAGGGAAGTAAACAATGTATGCAATCTTTGAAGATTCTCCAAATGTAGCTCTAAGTAATAATTTTGAAGAAAAATAAATAAAGTAATCTTGATGTAGAAGTAGAATAACCAAACCTTGTGTTCCATGTCTTGTACTATCCATGTGATGAAGAACTTATACTCACGGTACAAAGTATAAGTAGACCTCGATCCGTTTGTCAAAAATCCTCATCCTATGTGAGACACTGAGCACGATAATGTAACTCCTTCAAGTGATAGCATCTACAACTGCTATATTTTGACAAGTCTTCACCACCAACCATGTAAGCACGAACAAGTTATCTTTAAAGTCAGCGGCTGGAAGTGCATGACTTTAAGATATGATAGAACACAAACTCGCGAAAATCTTCTTCAATCATCAAACTTACCATAAGAATTCTTCCCCTTAAGCCAACACCTCTTCATGACAAGTCAATATCTTCATATGTAAAAGATGTTAGCGAATAACTCTTTCACAAGGCTATCCCGATTACATACTCTAATATCAATCAAAGTCTTCATGAATTTTTGCTAACTTACTTTAAAAATCATTTTCTCCTTGTAAAAATATCCGAGCCATTAATATCAACTTGATATTCTAAATAAAAACGGAGATCCCATGTACCTTCGTGTGTAAATATCTCCTTTTTGTGTGCTAAAAACATATCAATTTTCCAAACAACAACTATTCCTTTTGTTGTCCAATATCCTTCACTGTCCAAGATATCAACACTGTGTGTTGTCCAATATCAGACAACACTTGTCAGCGTTTGAAAATGTATATATCGGACAACAAGTGTCAGCGCTTCCCAACAGCGCTTAACTTATTCCTATCAGCGCCAACTTTGTACCTGTCAGCGCCTGGCCATCAACGTCTCATCCATGCATTGTCAGCATCACACCAACATCTATCAGTGTCACACCAATATCTATCAGCGTCTAAATAACACATGTCAGCGGGTAATAGATCTAGGGTTTTATAAACCCTAAATCATGATTTTATGTGAAAACCATAAACTGCAGTGAACTTTGACATCAAATATCTTCTTCATGAAAGCTCAGATCGAAGATCCCTTTGGTGAGATCCTAGACACAAGTGTCAAGAACCTACAGATCGAATTTCACGACGATCCAACGGTTAACGAAGGAAAAATCGCGTTTTTACTATTATTGTTCACAGAAAACAACATATGACCCCTGTTGACTTTGACACTTAATAACTTTTTCTTGAGGATAGATCTCAACAATCCCTCTGGTGGATATCTAGATATATGTGTGTAGAACAGACACAAAAAATTTCGTGACGATCCAACAGTTCAATAAAAAGTTATGGCCTTCTGAATACTGCTGCGCACACAAAAACGTCCAGAAAAACCCTAGACGGATTTTTCTTCTTTTCACCATACACGAACACCTTGTTGGTCCTAGCATCACGAGCTACGAGGCTCTGATACCAATTGTGGAAACCTTGGTTTTCGGATCTTTTAAGCTACTAGGAATGATCATTGTTCATATGATTAAATAATCAAAGCGGAATTAGAACAACAATCATTAACAAGGTGTTTGGACACAATAACATGAATAAAACAATTGGGTTGCTAATTATATTAATAATCAACAACCACTAGACGTGTATACATTAATCCCACGTCTAGTGCAACACACGCTTTAGGTTTACATTGTGAATATGAATGATGAAAAACCTAATAACCCTTGGTTCCTTTTATAGTGTAAGGATTAGGGTTTTACAAGAGATAATAATGAATAAACAAGTAAATCTTCTATTTAAATAAACTTATGCATAATAAATCTTGAATGTTTATCTAAATAGAAGCTTCCATAAGCTTCTTTGTCTACGTTTCTAACAATGCTTACATTGTACAAGACAATGCTTGGATTATACATGACAATGCTTGCTTTGTCAACCTTGGATTTGCTCTTGTCAACGCTTAGATTGATCTTGACAACGCTTAGACAAAGTCTTCATGTTTTCTTCGTTTTTGAGTTTCTGCCACATCAACCTTTTGACCCAACACAAGCATATAGTCAATTAATGACCAAAAGAATGATCAATAGGGTGTGTGGAAGAACGAAAGCGTACCTTGGCCACAAATTGCATTCCAAGCATTCAAGGAATCGATGCAAAGCCCAACAATAACTAATAGTGACTACTAAGTCTTCAAAGACTAGTATCACTTCTACCCATCTTGATATCATCATTCATTGATGTTGGAAATCAAAGAAGATGAGTCTTTTACAAGTGTAAGTAACTCAATCCACAATCAATAGCATGATTTATCTTCATGAGTACCTACACATAACAAGATGTAAACTAGTAGATAAATTTCAAGAGTAAATCTAAAATGCATTAATACTACTAATTTAAGTAATATGCAATATCAACATTTTAAAAGGCTTATTTTCAATAAAAAATAGTTTTGACCAAAGAAAAACTTTAGTACAACTTAACCTTCTAATTTGAGGAGACAATGGATCTATCCAAGTTTTAAAGTACAATATACTTCAAAGATCTTGTGTCACCATCGCTCTGATACCAATTGTAGAAACTAGAGAGGGGGGGGGGGGGGTTTGAATAGTTTCTCATCGGTTTTATCTCCTAATTAAAATTCCTTTCAATTAGGTGAGTGTACAAAACTATCTTTTACGTCAAAACTAGTTGCATAATGATTAGGTTCAATTCTAATGCATTAACAATGTATAATAAGTGTAGTGATAATGAATATGAGTAAAGAGTAAGGAAAGAAACAACCTAGTAGGAAGACACCAAGATTTATAGTGGTTCGACAACGAGGCTCTATCCTCGTTCCTACTCCACTCCTCGAGTACACCTTACTCGAGATTTCCACTATAGCCACAAGCTCCCTTCTTGGCGGAGAAAACCTTACAACATCACTTACATTATTTTCCGACAATAAGCTAAATGTCGAGACCTAATCTTAGCTAGGACCAATCTACACAACGTCGCCCACTTCACTCTTTTACGACACAAGGCTATATGTCGAGTTCTAATCTAAAGATAGAACCAATCTTCACAACGTTGCCTACTTCACCATTTTCCGACACAAGGCTAGATGTCTAGTTCTAATCCAAAGCTAGAACCAATCTTCACGACTCTTCACTTTGAAGCTAAGTGAGAACTTCACACAACACAACTACATATCACTTTATAGTTTAGTGAGAACTCACAAGACACAACCACATCACTTTATAGTTTAGTGAGAACTAACAAGACACAACCACATCACTTTGTAGATTAGTAAGAACTAACACAACTAATTACAACTCAACTAATCATATCTAAGTACACACATGTAGCTTGGATCTACACAACATAAATCCAAGCACACACATGTGCAATGGATGTACACAACTCTAATCCAAGCATTCACAAATAACTTTGATGAACACAGCTAGTCTAAATATTCACAAATACATTGGATCTACACAAGACACAAATAAACAAATGATGAACATGACTAGATCTTTAGGAGGATGTGATCTTCATCAATGCTACATCTTTAATTACATCACAAGTGTGTGAGTGATCTTCTCTTTGGATAAGGTAAAGAAGGAGATCAAGAGGATAATCATGAGTAAACATACTTAACACATTAAGTGATCATTTACAAATGACTAGGATTAGAAAGGAGAAAGAAGGCTGAAGAAGATGTCCAAAAAGGGTTGAAGAGAACCGCCATACTTAACACATTATCGATAAGGAACCGCCATAGGTGCTAAGGTACCGCTGGCTTAGACTCTGCTCCATTTTGTCTTTTAGTTAATTTGAAATATTCGAGGCTGTTTAAACCTTTAAAGGATATTCTTATGACATATGGAATATGCCATATTCAAATTTGCATTTTCATTTAATAAAACATTTTCTTAAAAATAAAGTTTATTAAAAATCTTTTGTCATGTTTGACAAAAGTGAGTTTTAAGGCTAATCACTTTTATGATCACTAAGCATGATTAATATATGTTAGTGTAAAGATTATTACCTTGATGATAGTGTTTGTTAGATAATTCGTTTTATGATTGTCTTTGACAATAAATGTCTTTGTAATTTGTCGTGATCAAAACTAAGAAAGATTAATTAATACTAACAATATTTTTAGGCATTGCTTATGCATTAACACATTGATTTGTGTAAATTACTCATACTATGAATGTTATAGATGTTGTCCAAACAAGATAATCAATTTTAGATTTGGTTTATCTTAAATAGTTTTACTATAAATTAAATATAAGTTTCATCAAAGGAAGGAAAAACGCTATTGTGGTGGTTTAATCCTTGTGTCGAAGTTATACGGACAAGATTGTACAAATATATAATGAATGTATTATGAATAGATTATTAATCACACTTGATTAATTAATTGTGATTTAATATTCTTTTCTAAATGCATTAAATATATAAGGATTTTGTTTTAATTGACAAATTGAATATGTATGAACTTTTTCTTGAATGAGTACTTGAGCACGGACTTAAGTAATCGAAAGAAGTTTTATTAATTCAAAAATAAATCTTTGGAAAGTACAAAGTGCAATTATCCATGAATGGATATATGCAGGCATCTAGGAGATTATTCTTATGTTTAAATTGAAAATCCAAGATTGGATTTAAACTTGGAATAAGATAATTTTTGAGTATTCCTAAAAGATAGTGGGAGTATTATAATTATTTTCTTAAATTATATGTGTCGAATAGACATGTAAGAAAGTAAATTTTCATTCAAATTAAATGTTGATTTAGTTTAGATTTGAAGTGAAATTTACTTTGAAGATTTAGAAAACAAGATATACATAACCTTGAAAACAAAATAAATTTATTTATTTATGCGGTGGAAATACAACATAATATGCCATGTAGTAAGTTTATATGGATATTTAGAACATGAAGAAATCTAAATCTGGTTTGAGAATTTTCATGTGTATCATGTTGTATTTATATCATACTTAAAATGCAAGATGATTTGAATATATTAATCTATTTGAAAGTTATTAAATAACTTGTGTAATGAATATTTAGAAGGAATATGTTTGGATATAGAATAACATCATTTTCGTGGATCAGCTTCCATACTCTATAGATGAATAATTTGTCAATAGTTGTGAAAATTATCGTAGCCAACAAACTTGGATGTTTGGTTGGAATCAAACATTACATAATAGATATTATAGGTAACGTATTTATATCTTTGAATGGCAACTTATCAAACTCGATAAGATATAATTGAGGTAACACTCAATATTAATCATTGTATCCTTGGAGATGACATGTTAATTAAAGTTACATTATACATTAAAGAATCAGAATACTTTGAACTTTAAATGTTGTTTTGGAAGTTTAGCATAATAAATTGCTGATCAAGGATGTTTCACAATTTTGATACTATGTGACAATATCAAACTATTTGAATGCACATGTACAAGAGCTTCAATGAATTGAACTCTTGAAGAAAGTATTCTCAAAATTCCAATAGATCAAGATTGGTTGTTTTATGCATTGCCAAACAAGTGTGAAGGTCACTACTAGAGGCATGATGCATTGGCCGTGTTTTTCATGCATTGATTTATTTTAGTATTTGGATAAGGGATGTTAGACAATTATTATAGTGAAATAAATTACTTGGTAAGTTTATATTATATCATATATTTACATGTTTTATCCATGAATATTATTGTTGTATTCTAAATGTCCGTTGTCGAATAATAATATGGGAGTATTATTAAATTAAGACAAATCAAAATAGTGATAGAGTATACTTGAAAGTATATTGCTCAATTTTGGATGATATTCGATGATTCGAGTATTGGACTTATCCCAACTATATGATTTTACTTTATGAATCTTTGTCATCAAGTAAATCATAAATAGTTATCCTTAGACCTGAGATACCAGGAAACAGTTATGGATCTAGTGCATTTTTGTAAAATAATCTAGCGCTAAACGTAACAGGTAGCTATAAGGGTTATTTTCAGAAGTGTTGAAAAATTCATAAGTTTTGCTTGTAGTCAATATGGAATTTGTTTCCTTCAAAATTTATTTTGAAGTTTAATACAGCTGGGCTCCTCGTGAGATTAGTAAGATGTTTGTATGGCCGTACCCAAAGTCTTTCTAAACTATGTTTAGAAGTTTTGGTAATCTTGCTTGAATCCGATGAACGAGAAATATAATGGTTAATGAAAGGAATGGCTAAGATCCATATCCTTATTAACGTTGTATTAGAAATGAAAGGATAATAATAATGATGAATCATTAAAAGGTTTTATCCAAGAAACCTTACTCGAGTTGTACTAGAGACATTGCTAGTGTAACTAGATGCTAGTCAATGTAATCACGATATTCGAAATTTGTCCAAGTGGGAGCTTAAAGTTTATGGACTTAAATTTAAATAGTCGCGTGTTAGGATCGAACTCGAGATTACGAGATTGCACACAATACGTAAAGAGTTAATTTATTTAATAAATATATTTATATGTTTATTAATATAAATCGAGCTTTAACATTTAACCGTCATTAAGTTTAAGAGTTAAGGACTTAACGGTTAATGTGAAATTAAATATAAGAGTCGAGAAGGTTCCGGAAAACCCTATGGGTTGGGCTTTGGCAGGCGGTGGAGACAAAGAAAAAGGAAGGAAAGATTTATTTCCTTATTGGTTTATTACTTGGGCTCCAAGATTGTTTAGGCCTATATAAACACCCCTTTGTTCGCATAATTCTTCACCCATAATCTTTGTCTCTCTTCTCTTCCTGTGATCAACAAACCAAACGCACCTTAGGGTTTTGTTTGGTTTGTGTGATTTGTTTGGTTTATCTATTGCGATCAACTCCAAAGGAAAAACATCCTTTTTAGTGTTCCTTTTATCTTTTGGTTTTGGTTTAGCAATAATCTAGTCCTAGCCCCTCTCTAGGGTTGTTGGGTAGATTTTCCACAAGCATAGAAGCTCAGTTTACACGTGCTAGAATCACGGTTAGCTCGTTGTATCACGTGTGTACAGGAACGTAATGCAGTCTTACTTTAGACTATATCTTGGTAGTGTTCGTCATAAACCCTTATTGGTGATTCGTTGGTGATCTTGTGGATCTTCGCTAGGATAAAGGTATGTAACCCTAATTCGATTAATTATAATTGTGTTATTAATTATGATCTTGTTAAATCGCTTCCGCTATATGCGCTTTGATATCGTTTAGGGTTTTATATAATTTTTATGAACTTTATAAACCTTCAATATGTGTGTGACCCCATAAGCTCACATGTATCTAGCCATATAATTAGTTATTATGACACGAAAATACTCCAACAATTATAACAACGACATACCTAATTTTACTGAAACGAGGTACAAAGGAGGTGAAATATAGACACATCAAACCACTACATCATGATAAAATTGAAATCATTACATTTGTATAAGAAGTTATAATAAATGTTTTTAATTTGTTGAAACAATTAAAGTGATATTTATTATGAGTTTAGAAATGAGGCTTAAGTTTTCACATAGACATTATAATATCTACAAGCCTAATATAAGAGCCTAATGGGAGCCCAATTATGAACAAAATCCTCATGGCTCCAACAAATTTAAGCTTGTATATTGTTAGTACTACCTTGAAGGCTTGAATGCTCCAAAATTGTATAATAATTATACAAAGAGTATGATTGTAATAACTTGTAATTTTACATACATGCAAAATACACAACTATGTATGTGTAGTCCTTTAGGTCATCCACAACACACCCATCATGTAATACAAAAAAAAATTACACATGGCAATAATTTATGGATCAAATATTTTCTTTCTCCTTTATACGTATCATGCACACTTTTCACAGAAAAAAACCGTATTTAAATTAGATAGTGAACCATGTGCAAGTAGTGGTAGGCTATAATATGATAATAATATTATTATCTCACTAAAAATTAGCCCACATGATTTAATGCAATTTAGAAATTTTTTAAAATACAAAATTCGTTAACGTGGCTATGTAATAAGTGTAAAAACACTTATCATTTTACCACTTAATTATACTAATAACCAAGCCAAAACGTGTATTTTATGTCGTAAATGTCGGAATTATGCGTGGTTTGTGTTTTTGTTGTAATTTAGGATCAAGATATGAAAAGGAAGGAAAACACGGGCTTTCACGGGCTTTTATCGAAGAAAAAGACAAAAGACGAAGTCAAAAAATCAAGAGTGCAAAAGAACGGAAGTCCAAGGCCTATTCTGAAGATCTATCGAAGGACAAGTCTAAAGACGGAAGTTTAATTAAGCCGAATAACTCAAGTCTAATAAATGAAGAAATTATAAGACGAGTTTAAATTAATCCCGAGACAAAGTCAAAAAAGTCGAAGAACTTAAAAGACGAAAAGACGTGAAGAAAGAAAGAAAGAAAAGAGCAACACAAACAACCCCTCCTTTCCTATAAATACCCTTCATATCACCACATGAAAGGGTGTTAGTCATTTAGGAGTAGCTAGATTAGTTTAGGAGTAGGTAATTTTAGAGAGAGAAAGTGACAGTTTCTCTCACTAGGATCTTAATCTTTTATCTTCCTTTCTTGTTTTTAATCAAATCTTTACTTTTGATAGCTTAATTCTTCTTTTAATCTTAATCTTATTCTACCTTTCTTAGTTTTTATATATTTTTAATCCGAAATTTTTATGCTTTTTGTTTAATCTTGATGTTTGATTGATCAAAAAGTTTATCTTTTTATCAATCCTTAAGTTTTCATACGGAATTAGCTATAAGTTTGACAATCTTATTAGCTTATTTTGTGTTTAGCTTATTTGTTTTTTCTAGTTTTTCTTAAAAAAAGGTTTCATCCTTTTAATGTTTATCTTATTAAGTTTGCTTATTTTGTGTTTTTAAAAGTCTTTAAATTCTAGCTTATTAGCTTTTCTTAAACGTGTTTTGATTAGGTTTTTAGGCGTTTGCTTATTTGATTAATAGCTTATTAGATTTAGCTTATTTTATACATTCCTTTTACATCCCGGTCATCTTGATTGGAAAATGGTTTTACATTCCTTTTATACATTCCTTTTACATTCTGATCATCTTGATTGGAAAAGGGTTTTACATTCCTTTCAGCATTCCTTTTAGCATTCCTTTTACATTCCTTTTGCATTCCTTTTACATTCCTTTTAGCATTCCTTTCAGCATTCCTTTTACATTCCTTTCAGCATTCCTTTTACATTCATTCTACATTCCTTTTACATTCCTTTCAGCATTCCTTTTAGTATTCCTTTTACATTCCTTTTGCATTCATTTTACATTCCTTTTAGCATTCCTTTTAGCATTCTTTTTACATTCCTTTCAGCATTCCTTTTATATTCCTTTTACATTCCTTTTGCATTCCGACCAGCATTCCTTTTAGATTCCTTTCAGCATTCCTTTCAGCATTCCTTTTACATTCCTTTTGCATTCCTTTTACATTCCTTTTAGCATTCCTTTCATCATTCCTTTTATATTCCTTTCAGCATTCCTTTTACATTCCTTTTACATTCCTTTTTACATTCCTTTTGCATTCCTTTTAATTATCGTAATTTACATTTTCATTTTACTTAGTAATAGATAACCAAACCATTTTCATTTCCACCAAAAACGACTGAGTCGCACTAATTAACGGTAATCAATTCGAATTGAATCGAGACGAACAAATTTTCATACTTGGCAAAAACTTTGTATTACTATGTATGAAACTGAATCCATTGAGAATTCTTTTAGTTTGCAAACTAACCACAAAATAAGTCTTTTAGCTAACATGTGTTTATTAGAGCATTACAACAGTGAAGCTTTTATAAGTCTATAATAATTAATTAATTTTAAACCTCTTGATGTTATAAATCTATGTTCAATATATACAAAAGTCTTTCACAAGTTATCAAAAGATTTATAATAATACATTCATTAAATTATAAAGAAGTTTAAGAATATAAATCTCTTCATTTTACATGTACATGAAACAAATGATCCCTATAATTAAAATGGAAGATAAAGGTTTATAAAAGTTTTAGATTTTTTGATAAAACAACAATAATAATACAGCAATTAAATGAAACGTTATTAGAAAAAGAAAGTTTTTAGTGACACTTATAAAAAGGGCTAGCGGCGCAGCTTGTTGCCCGTTTACCTTCTCCTAATATGTAAATTAATATATATTTTAATCCGTGAAGGAAACGGCGTCGTTTCATTTTGTGTACGTCGTTTTGCGTTTAAGTCTGTGTCGTTTTGTAAGCAGCCACTGAAATGATCAATTGAAAAACAACAAATTGTTTATCGTTTCACTCATTGCTTTATGTCGTTTCAAAGCAAAACAAAAAACAAAATTGCAAAACATACCCTTACACTATTTGATATATTACATAAACAGTTTTAAACTTTCACCTATTAATAAATTTTTAATATAACAAATTTTAATTATCAAATACCGAATGTATACCCGTCGACTCAATCGGAAAAAAATACCTTTGTAAAGATCATCGAATTACGAACCAAACGAGCCTAATTTTGGAATGTTTATGATATACGTATAATTTTATGAAAAATGTGGATAAACATTTAAAAAATTGTTACGAAAATAGTTCTTCAGTTTATTCGTTCATTGCAAAGCCATTCATTGACGTGAATAGTCTTTTCTTTATCAATCTACTCCATCGTTATTTATATACGCTTCGCCGCGAATCATTGGTTGTATACCTCATATGTATTAAATGCCGCTCTAAACGACATTGTAAATGCCTTTGTAAAGTCGTTTTGTTTATTTAAGAGTGTCGTTTTAGAAAACCCCCAAAATACAAATGGCCTAGATAAAATAAATAATTCTGAAATAAACGATTTTTTACTTTTAACTATCTATACTTTTTGGGTATAACGAAGTTTATTTACCAAAATTGGAGCGTATAATTATTGACTTTTAGAGAAAAATATCGCTAAAAAGACCATCTAATTATGAAACGCCTCATATTGTACCGGAATGGATCCATGCCATTTTTCGTAGATACCTGACAAAGCGAGAGGTGTAACCGCAATAGCACCAGTTATTATATGTCTGTTGACTTTACCTTTTTCTAAAAGTATGTATGTACGTAGTTCAAGTTTTCGCCCGATTCACCAAGGAATATTTTGGTTATATGTACGATGTTATAAAAATGTTGAAACTTAATTAATATACGTTTGAAATGTTTTTTTATCGAAATAGTTCTTGAGGTTATTCATTCCTTGCAAGACCGATTATTAACGCGAACAATCCTTCACATTATCGTTTTACTGCAGTCGTTAGTCTGGCATCTTCCACTGTGAAGCGTGGGCTATAAAGCTCGTTATAATTATTAATGAAAGCCAAAAAAATGTGATTGTGTCACTTCATATCGATTTTGTTTTATGTGCAGGTTAAAGATATACGAAAATATACATAAAAGTTAAAAAGAATGATTATATAAAGGTCAAAAGTTTAGTACGATATACATAATCATAAATCCTACCAAGTTACTTAAAAAATTTATTAGAGTATCATAGTCCCGTAAGTATAATATACAAGTCAAGCAACGAAAAGCTTTTTATTATTCTACTTATTATTCTACAAAGTGTTTAACAAGAGTTTTAATTATTGTGTGAAAAATATTTTTTAAAAAGATAATGATTTGTATATTTTATAAATTTAGTAGGATACTTCAAATTATACAACGAACACTTGAATTATGGTTTTAACAGATTGTACATTGGAGTGTCACAATCAAAAGTTTGAGTTGCTAATCAATTCCTTTTGCAAAATCTTGGCATATACATAGTCATTGGAAAAATCTTTAGAGCTCAGGGCACGGGTTGCATTTTCGCGAAAACGTAACTATACGACGCGAGCAACCACACTCCGGGTGGCGTTTTCGTGTCTCGCGCCGTACCTGCCAACCCAAATGGTCGTAAAAACGCTACGCGAGAACGCGAGGTACCACATCTCGTATGACGTTTTCGTGTTCTCGCACCGTGGGCTAATTTTTTTTTGAAAAGTAAGGTCACTAATAACACCAGATTTTGTGTTGTTAACTAAAAAGCCTCATTTTTAACGGTTTTTTGATACTGATGTTATGATAAAAAAGTAACGTGGCAAGCACTTTTTCTATAACACCATCCAGGGCTTAAAACCATACCGAGTGCTCTTAGGGGCTGTTGATACAAAAGTTGGGTGATCCTTGCTAGACCCGAATTAGGCTTAATTCGGGTTGGCTGGACTCCGGCTCCTGCATCAAGTGAATTATCTGGTTGGGATCATGCACACTAAAACAACACGCGTTAGGCTTACCGTAGGAATGTATCCCACGATTAGACTCCGTCGTGAGAGTAAGATGTGCAACCATACTTAATCATTTTAAGTCAAGGAAGAAGATATTACCCAGCATGCCTACCACAACCCTCTAGCCGGAGATAAGATGACAACATCAATGGCTGCCCTTGATGAAATCCAACACCCTTTCCTAGATGAGCTAGAGTTACTGAAGGATGCTCCCAATGGGGTAATAATCTCGAAGCTCACCGCCGATCCTATCCAATTAACCCTGCCCACCTACGACTCTGCGTCGAAGGTGATGAAAGGTGAAAAACTGCTGGCTGAGGCGCTGGACGCAAACATGATCAGGGCCCAAGAAGGAAGGAATGCGCATGAGGATGTCCTCCGCACTTTGATTGAAGAAGGGAAGAAAGAGATAGGGGAGTTCCTACCTCCCTTGTAATTTACATTGTAAACCTTTGTACTATTTTATTCGTCCGTGTATGTATACGGCTAAAACTGATGTTGTTGTGATAACTTGTCATATTTATGCAAGCAAGTCCGTGATGACTACGGCTATTTTGGTGTTTTGAATTTGAAACTTGTGTATTTTTGTTGTTTTTTAAGATATCATATACATGTGTTGCATGACATGTCACGTCTTACTCAAAAACACAATCAAGTCTATATTTTACTAGACGTGCGGCGTGCGTCTTTACCATGCAAAGCACTACGTGAGCGCGGCATATGGAAACTTACCACAACGTCTTGTGAGTAAGGTGTATAGTAAGGATACATGATCCGCGTCACTAGGGTTGCATCCCTCTTATGCGACAAGTTAAATCATTAGGTTCACTTAACCCTCTTACCCCGCCTGGAGGCGCATAATACATGTACGGTATTGAATGAATGCATATGAATAAGAGATAGCACATTATAGTAATAACAACTAAATCTATATGACAATAATTTGTTCATAGAATCTAAAAAATAAGACAATAATTTGCACAAGAACGAGCCGTGGAGCTAGCTAGGCACCACGCCATTTTATTAGAACGTTTACATTTTTTGTTTTGACAAGAATGGGAAATCCTAAAAACAAAGAGAACCTAGAAAGCATAAAAAACAAAACAAAGAGAACACATGGATCTTCGTTGAAGCTAGATATAGCGAAGTGTCCATGAGGAAGCCGTAGCTTTTCAAAGATAGCACCTTTTAAGATTGCAGATATTCCATGTGCGTTCCAGGTCGCGGCCATCCATGTCACACAACTTGTACGCGCCCCGTCCTAAGGCTTCCGTAACCTCATACGGTCCTTCCCACTTAGGGCCCAGATTTCCTGTATTCTCCGCTCTACTTGTCTCGTTGGCACGATAAACAAAATCTCCTGGTCGAAAAGAAACACCTTTAACCTTGGGGTCATAATAAGCCTTCATCCGTGCCTTGGAATTGGCCTCAATGATAGCCGTTATTTCTATTTTTTCCTCCAACAAGTCCAGATTAATCCGGAGTTGCTCGTCGTTTGTGACGACATTAACCTCCGCTGTGCGGATGGTCGGCATTCCGATTTCTGCTGGTATAACAGGTTCAGTGCCGTAGGGCAATGCAAATGGAGTGTCCCCATTGGCTGTTTTAATCATAGTCCTATGTGCCCATAGAACATGTGGCAGTTCGTCTACCCATTTGGCACTTCGTTCATCCAAGCGTGCCTTGATGCCTTCACCCAAGCTTCTATTTGCTCGTTCCACAAGACCATTTGTCTGCGGATGTTTAACAGATGCGAAGCGTCGCGTGATATTCAATGCTGCGCACCAGCCCTTGAATGGATTATCCGCGAACTGCTTTTCATTGTCCGAGATGATTTCTCCTGGTAAGCCAAAACGGCACACGATGTTCTCCCAAACAAACTTTTTAAATTGTTTGCCTATGATGGATTTAACTACCTTAGCCTCTATCCAGCGTGTAAAGTAGTCCATTGCGACAATCAAGAACTTAACTCCCCCTGCAGCTACGGGAAAAGGTCCTGCAATGTCAATCCCTCACTTATAGAATGGCCATGGGGATGTAATGGGTGTCAGTTCCTGCTGCGGATGTCGTGGTACTGGTCTGTGCACTTGGCAATCACTACATTTACGAATCATGTCGCGTGCATCCCTATGCATAGTAGGCCAATAATATCCTGTGCGTAGAGCTCGAGCTACTACGGATCGGGGACCCGCGTGCATGCCGCATAACCCTTCATGTATCTCACTGATCACATAAGTAGCCTGGCGTGGCCCAACACACCGCAGCCACGGCTGCAAGAAAGAGCGCTTGTAAAGAATACCTTCTCGAAGCTCGAAGTGCTACGACTTCCTTCTGATACGCTGTGCCGCCTTTTCCTCGTCCGGAAGGGTTTCATTAGTCAAATAGTTGATGATCGAGGTCATCCATGTGGGTCCGTCTTCCTCAACTATTGTTGCGACTTCCCCCTCCGTTATAGACTTTTCCTTTAGTATTTCTAACAAGACTTGCTTGGATAAGTGGGCGAAACTTGTAGACGCGATCTTGCTAAGAGCGCCCGCCTTCTTGTTTTCACCTCTTGGTACCTGCTTGATAGAAAACTTGCTGAAAGCAACGATGAGTGACTTGACTTTCTCCAAGTATCGAACCATGTTATCCACCTTGGCTACGTAACCCCCTAGAATGTGGTTCGTGACAAGCCGTGAGTCCACGTAGGCCTCAAGGTTGCGGACTCCCATTCTAGCGACGATTTTTAAACCCGCAATCAACGCTTCATATTCTTCCTCATTATTGGTGGCTGTGAACTCAAAGCGCAGGGCATATGTAAAATCCATTCCTTCCGGATTCGTAAGGATGAGACCAGCTCCTGATCCATCCGTGCACGAGGATCCGTCCGTAAACAATACCCATGGTTCTGCTGGAGTTTCCTCTTGCTGTACGACCGGTCCCTCCTCATCCGGCTTCTCTATCAAGAAATCTGCCAAGATTTGGCCTTTAACAGCCGTCCTTGGTCTATAAGAGATGTTATGCTCTCCCAATAGAATGCTCCACTTCTGTAGCCTACCGGCCACGTCTGGTCTGGAGATGACTTGTTTTATTGGTTGATCAGTAATAACCACAATTGGGTGCGCCTGGAAGTACCAACGTAACCGTTTTGTAGCAAACACTAACGCCAAAACCAAATTTTCCATAGAAGAATAATTCAACTCCGGCCATTGTAGTATTCTACTTATGAAGTAGACCGGAGATTGGACCGTGTCCCTATCCGTCATGAGTACCGCACTTATTGCTCCATGTGTGGATGACAGATACATGATGAGCTCCTCCTTGGGTCGGGGAGCTACTAGCATGGGAAGAGATGCGAGGTGTTGCTTGAGCTGACCAAAAGCCTCCCCGCCTCCCTTTTCCACCGGAAATCTCCCTTCTTGATGCACTTCTTGATTTTTTTGAATAGGGGGAGTGATTTCTCCGCGGACTTCAACAAGAACCTGTTTAGCCCGACCAACTTCCCGTTTAATGATTGCACCTCTTTTCGTGTCTGAAGAGATGGTAACTGTATTACCGCGTCTGTCTTTTCCGGGCAAGGCTTGATGCCATTTGGATCAATCGTATATCCAAGGAACATTCCTTCTGTTTCCCCAAACGTGCATTTCTTTGGATTCAGTTTCATATTAATCCTCCTCAATGTGTCAAACGTCTCTTGGACGTCACGGAGAAGTGCATCCTCCGTATGACTTTTGATGACTAAATCATCAACATAGACCTCAAGATTGCGGCCTATCTGTGAGTCAAAGGCTTTGTCAACAAGCCGCTTTTATGTTGCCCCGACGTTCTTTAGTCCGAATGGCATTTTTGTATAACAGTATACGCCTTGACTAGTATGGAACGTCGTCTTCTCTGCATCCTCTTCCGCCATCTGGATCTGGTGGTATCCCTTGTATGCATCTAAGAAGCACTTAAAGGGATATCCACATAGGGATTCCACCTTCCAGTCGATCTCCGGTAACGGATAGCAGTCCTGCGGACAGGCTTTGTTCAGATCTGTGAAGTCCACGCACATGCGCCAGCTCCCATCAAGCTTCTTGACCATGACCAGGTTGGATAACCACTCTTGGTATTATACCTCGTGCATAATACCTGCATCTACCAATTTCCGTACTTCATCCAATATTACTTGGCTGCGTTCAGGTGCCTGACCGCGCTTCTTTTGCTTAACTGGAGGATATCCCTGGCGGATTTGCAGTTTATGTTCTGCTATCGCGCGTGGTACGCCTGTCATATGCTTGGGATCCCATGCGAATAAATCTAAGTTTGCTTTTAGGAGAGAGCACATGGCCCTCTTGCCGCTATCCGAGAGTGTTCCCCCTATGGATACCTCCTGTTCCGGATAATCAGGATGGATTGCCACCTTCCAATTGGGAGGTGGTGAGCCATCCTTGGGGGGAACAGGTGGAACCGGTGTTATCACGGCATGACACTTGGATGCTGGTATGATTGTGTTATAGATAGTGACAATTCCTCCTTCCACTGGGAATTTAATCATTCCGTGAGCTGTGGAGGGTACTGCCCGTATGGCCAGGATACATGGTCTGCCTATGATCCCATTGTATGGAGAGTGTGAGCGTATCACCATAAAGTTCATCCACGCCGTGGTGGAATGCTCTTCATTCCCAATGGTTACAAGCAGATGCAGCTGTCCTATTGGCCAGATGGTGTCTCCACTAAAGCCGATGAGCGGCGACATGGCCGGTACTAATTGGCTTCTTATTTCTGGTCGTAACTATATGAAACAGTGTTCATATAGTACTTCTGCTGATGACCCTCCATCTACGTACATACGGCGGACATTGTGCGTTCCAATGCTTATCTCAGTCGCGAGAGGTGCATCGAATACATCACTTACCGTGATGGGAGGGAATGAGATTTCTCTACCGCGTGAAAATTTTTGGCTAATTTTCTGCCTTGTGCGGCGCTGCCTGGATTGGATCATGTATATAGTTGAAGGTTTGTCCTTTTGGGGATCCTTCTTGTCATACTTCCTGTTGTCCTTTCCATCCTTCCAATCCTTGACCAAATGTTTGAGTTTGCCTGACTTGATCAGTGACTCAATGTGCCTCTTGAGCTGGATACATTCCTCTGTGTCGTGGCCCTTGTCGTTGTGTAATTCGCAAAAGCGATTTCCTTAACGACGGTCCAACGGAGTCGTCATTGGGGGAGGTCTCGGGAAGTTGCCCCCTTTTTTCAGCAAGATCTCCCGGTAGGACATCTTTAGAGGGGTAAATTTGTCCTCCGACCGCCCTCCTTTGCTTTGGCTCTTGTAGTCCGATCTTCTCCCACTGCCTTGGTTGCTTTGACCGCCCGACTGTCTCCTGGACTGGTCGTTCGATCGATAGCTGTTTCCTTTTGAAGGATAGGCCGCGGCTACCGCGGTTTCTCCCTCTATGAAGTTCCTGACCCTTTCCATGAGGTCGTCATACTTCTCCGGTCTCTTGTCATTGAGACGTCTGATTAATTCCCTGTCTGTTATAGCGTGCATATAATCGAAAATTTTCAGAAGTTTCAGCATTGTCTTTGTGCGCGTGCACTCGTCATTGAAGTGTTCGGTGAAGGCCTCTGTAGATTCCCCAGGCCGTTGCTTGACGGTTGCCAATGAGACTGGGTCCCTATTATACTTCTTTCGCTGAGTATAATTGTTCTTGAACGCAGTACGCAGTTCAGTGAAGCTATCAATGCTTCGTGGAGGAAGTCCCTCAAACCAATCACGAGCATTACCGATCAAGGTTGAATTGAACATTTGGCACCATATAGGCATGGGACATCGTTCAATTTTCGCCTGCGTGTCAAATCCGGATCACCAGTCCCATCATAAGTCTTGACACACGCCGGAATGCGACGCTTGGTATCCTCGGAGTAATTCCGTATGCGGAGAGTAAAAGGATCTTCCCTGGGATTAGCCCATGGACGAGTGAGATTAGGGTCACACCATGGGCGGGAAAGATCTTCTGCTTCCGCCTCTCGATAATAGAAGCCGCCATAGTACTCTTCATTGTCTGGTGGTGGTGGAGGAGTACGCCTGGGTCGGCGTCGCTTGGGTGGATGGTCATCCGAATCCTCTCCGGATGGACCGGGAGAAGGGGGCGGTGCCCCATCCTTTGGCTGAGGATCGCTCTTATGAGAAGAGCTAGGAACCTTCTTCCCGGTATTCATCCTGTCCCACACGCTTGTGCGGCGATTAGTTCTGGTTAGCTCCAGATCTGGCCGTTCGGGTGAACTGTCGGACATCTCTCTCTCCTCACGGGATTGTAGTAGTTCCTGTATAATACGATCCCCTATGCGTTTGAACACATTCCTAGGTTGGGGAGTTTCCTCAAAGAGGTTTCGCTCCTGGAGTCGTGTCCTTCGCTTCCTCTGAATTTGAGGAGAGGTGCTTGGTCCGACACTACCAAAGTTGAGCCTAGATCGGAGGTCCCTCCCTAGGTTCAACCTGGATGCGATTCTTGGGACGATTTTATCGAAGTTCTGCGTGAGAACTCGAGTGAGATATTCCTCACTAAGTGGTTCGACCTCCACTTCTTCCTCAGTCGATGGTCTGCGCGGCTCCTTGTTAGGGGGGTTGGGCACACTCCCTGGATCAGGGTTATCCAAGGTCGAAGTAGGTGGTGGGGTGACAGCGAACGTGCTTGTCATGCCCATGGACTGAAGACCACTTCGGTTATTCGGTCCGTCTGTTTGGTTACTAGGGGATCGGTTGGGAATGAGTATCCCGTCCCATGGGGACTTCCGGTTCCCAGGATTTGTGTTCCTGGGGTTTCCTTGCGGATGTCCTTTTGTCATTGAGAGACCGAGATGAGATTTGCTCTAACTTAGTGTAATTGTCCCATGGATGGCGCCAACTTGTTGATACAAAAGTTGGGTGATCCTTGCTGGACCCGAATTAGGCTTAATTCAGGTTGGCTAGACTCCGGCTCCTGCACCAAGTGAATTATCTGGTTGGGATCCTGCACACTAAAACAACACGCGTTAGGCTTACCGTGGGAATGTATCCCACGATTAGACTCCGGCATGAGAGTAAGTAATCGGTTAGGGTTATGAGAATCGGATGAGATGTGAGTGTGTAGAATGTTATACCTTTGTGGAACCCTTGGGGGTTCCTTATATAGGCAGTGAAACCCTAATGGGCTGTCACTGATGCTTCGGCCCTAAGGAAATGATAAGTACCAGAATTAGATTGATTGTTGTCTTCTAATTATGGTGAGTGAATATCCTCTCCTTTGGGATAAATCCCAATCATAGTAAGAGTATGATTCTGTCTAACCCTGTACCGGCCATGCCGGGCCGTGGGCCGCACACGTGTGTGCGGTTACTGTTCATTTAAGCCCATAGGCTCAAATGACATTAATCCCACCCATCCATGATGGGCCGGATACGGGTAGTACCCGTGGGCCGGGTTCATGACCCGGCTGTGGACTATACGTCATCAGGGGCTGTTTGGTTCGCGGAATGTTTTTAAGAGAATTGTAATATTTGAAAGGAATTGTAATTTGATGTAATTGTAATTGAAAGAATGAGAATGTGTTGGAAATTGGAATTGTAATGTTATGGAATTGTAATGAATTAAATGTGAGATGTGTTTGGTTGAGTCTCATCGTAATGTAATTCAATTTTTTTTATATAACACTTAAAAAATTAATAAAAAATAATAGTTAAAATAAAATAAAATAATAAAATATAAATAAATTAAAATAAAATAGAATTATTATTTTAATAAAAATTATTATTTTAATAAAATTATTATTTTAATAAAAATTATTATTATTATTAAAATAAAATAATAATAATTTATATTACTTTAATATTTCAAAAGTATAATAATATGAAATATTATTATTAATAACATATTAATTTAAATAAAAATAACAATAATTAAAAATAAAAATATAAAAAATAATAACAAAAAACAATATAAAAAAAAATTAAACAAATAAAAAATAAAATAAATTTAAAAATTTAAAAGAAAAAATATATAAATTTAAAATTTATAAATTTATGAATATTAATATAAAAATAATAATAAATAATAGTAATTAATAATAATAATAAAATTATTATTATTAATTTTTTAATATTTTATTATATATTAATAAAAAATAAATTTTATTTTATTATATTATTTTAATATTATAATAATAATAATAATAATAAAGTTGATTTATTAATAATTAATAATAATAATAATAATAGTGGTTTAAAGTATAAAATTACGAATTCCGACGTAATTCAAAACATTACATTCAACTTCCTATGTAATCTTGAATTACATAATTTGATGTAATTGTAATGTCCCAATTATAATTACGTAGCTTACCAATCAACAAATGTAATGTAAAGTGATTTACATTCCCCTAATCATGTGAACCAAACAAGTTATGTAATATAATTGAATTATAATTACACCTAATTACATCCAATTACAACGAACCAAACGGAGCCTTTAGTAACCATGTGGTAATGCATTGATAATATTAAATACATCAAGTTAAAAGTTGTGCACATTGGGATGCTCATGGACACCACCTACACTCTTTATTGTTTAGAAATTGCCACTTGATGTTTTATTATAAAGTATTGTTATGAAATTAAAAAAATAATGCCAATCAGGCATTTCTTCATTTGATGGTAACAAAGATGATGGGTTGGCATCATTTCTTGGACAGCTTAGCTACCCACATGCTGCCTTTGTTGTCATTCTTTTAATAAAAGCACAGCCAATACAATACATAAGTATCATTAAATTTCTCACTGTTTATTTCTCTCTCAAGGTATCTCCCTCTTACATAGTTGTAAGCATGTCTGTGTTCAATCTTTGATTATTGTTGGACCTTATATTAGTTTATGTTGGAGTTGAGATCTCTATACTAATGTTTATGTTTTCTTGTTTTGAAGATTAAGAGCATATAATCCATCATGGCTAGTGAGGCACCAAGCTGGGCAGATCAATGGGGAGCAGGTGGTATTGGTGCTATTGAAGACGAAAAGGTTGATGAAAAGAAAGAAAACGATAGCAACAAGAAGAAGGGCTCAGCAGCGAATTCGGTAGCAAAGAAACTCAAAAATGGAACGTCGAATGGGATCAAATGGATCAAGAGCAAGTGTCAAAAGAAGAAGAACTCAAACTCAGATTCAAAAGAGTAGTAGGGCTGGTTTTGAATTGTAAACTTTTATAATCAAGATTATTCAAATTTGTATCTATATGTCATGACACTATTTTTTTTCCCCATGATTCGTTTGATTCAACAATATTTTGATAATTTTAAAAAATCAGTTGTGTGTATAATCATTATAAAAACAACAAACATCATACCACCTTTCTATAGTCCCTACAGAAAACATCACCCACACCCCCTAACGCCCCACATTAACACTCACTCGCTATCGCAAGCCCCCACATTATGAAATCAGCAAGTCGACGACAAATTTCTTTAGAAAAGCTGCGTAGCTACACCTTTGTATCTATCTAGTTGGTTTACGGCATGTAAGTTTGTTACTGTCCCTACATTGCATGTTATGACTATTGATCAAAATTTTATCGGTTGTTACGTGTAGATTATCATGTGGGTCAATTCTTGAAATGCCCCATGGTGTTATCATGTTTCCCTTTTTGCACCCACCAAATGAGATTTTCCCTAAATGTCCTATGCAACCTATGCAACCTATGCAACTTATGCGACTTGGATTAAAATACAAAAAGTGTACTTTTAACTTTATGACACATGGCAGAATGTGTCATAAAAAGTACATATGTGTAAGAACTTGTCTCTTATGCAACTTACTTTGTTTTTATGCGACTTGTATTAAAAAATATTATTTTAATAAAAATTAAATTTTAACAAAATCTTTTAAATTACTTACTTTATATTTTATTTTTATGCAACTTGTACCTTTATGTAGACAATGAAGTGACATATGAGTAACCTACTTTTTGATAAAATCTATAAAGTCTTTTTATGCAACTTGTATGTATTAAAAAATAATATAAAGTACCATCTAAATATGTGTAAAGGTAGGTAGGGTGTAAGTCTTTACTTATGCAACTTTTATTTAAATTTTTATGCAACTTTTAATTAATAATTGAAAAATATAAAAAAATTTAAAAAAATTAAAAATTTAAATAATATTTGTTAAAAATTAAATAGAATATAATTTAAAAACTAAATTTTTTAAAAAATTAAAGTTTATGGAAAATTAAATTTATAAAAATTATTTTTTTTTTAAATTTAATTTTAAAAAAATTTAATATTAAAATAAATAATTAAAATTTTAATATAATTTAAAAGTTTTATTTTGTAAAAAAAATAAAAGTTTTACAAAAATTAATTTTTTTTAAAGTTTTATTTTGTAAAAAATGAAATTTATAAAAATTAATTTTTTTAAAATTTAATATTAAAATAAATAATTAAAATTTTAATATAATTAAAATTTTAAAATTTTAATATAATTTTAAATTTTAATATAATTTAAAATTTAGAGATTTGTTTTAACAATAAATTAAAAAAAAATAAAAAAACTTTTTTAAGATTTGTTTAAAAAATAAATTTAAAAATAATAAAAAAAAAACTTTTTTAAACTTTGGTTTTCCAACTTTGACTTTAGTACACTGTTTTCTATCGTACTTTTACTGTTTACTTTTTTAAAATCAGACTTTACCTTTTATTCACGTGGAGATTTTAGATCAACACTACCGGTACTTCCCAAATGGACTAAATGTGAAACGATAGCCTCATGTATAACCAACTTGAAAGAAAATATGTGAGCTTTGTTAGATCCCACGTTTTTCGAGTTTCTGTTGAACATCGGTGACGATATCGACTCACTTAATTAACGATGACGTCGACATCCCTGACCGTGTCTAACCAAACATTAAGATAGAGTCAGCAAATACTTCTTGTACTCTGAATCGTGCCATTTTGTATGCCGCCACACAGACTTGTTTTGAAACCAAGATCACCGATCGTTTTGTTAAAAAAACTTGACTTACACCGAAGGATTATGCAATGGGACATAAACACCACTAGTTTTGACTGTACTTATCCAGATATAAGAGAATGCACACACAGAACACTCTTTAGGTGTATATTAAATTATCTTTATCATATCTGTTTCAATCTTACTTATTTACTTCGTTTTCCTTAATTTGTCTAAAACGCATTCATTAATCTTTCATGTCAGCCACTATAACATCTGTTCTCTGCAGATAAAGAAGGACTTGGTACATCATTGCAGCCTCTTCCCAAAATATAATCAACATGTAACACAACTTCAGTGAAAGTGTCGTTAACGCACATATGCCTGTTAAACAATACCAGATGACGACCTGGTATTATCCTAATAGGCTTCTCACTACAATCGTCAACCACCTTTTCTACTCATTTCTTTCTAACCCTCGTGTAATCCTCATTACCAACTACCATTTCTACCTCAGTCACCGACCACCGTCCACCAGCAGCCGGATGCCACTAGGTGAAGATAAGACATAGCTAGATTGGGTTAAAAGCGTTGGGTATCAAACAAATAAACCGGATCAGGCTAAATAGGTTGGGTATTAACGGCTAGATAATACACACGTACTAGAACTTATAAGGTTTAACAATAAATTAAATGTGTGGAAATTCTGCAGGTAATAATTGCAATTTTTCAAGGTTACAGCAATTAGTTATACTAAACCATGAACACAAAGAGATCTGTTGGTGCATAAACCATGAACATTAATAAACCAACCAAAAGATCCGGCTACATGTAATAAAAAAGCTAGAATCTAAGTACCAAACAGAATACTTTGAATACAACATACTCAATACGAAAACAGAATGATTAATTAACCAAGAAGCCATCTACTTTGGTGTTAACAGAAGCAGAAAGAAACTTCATGCAAATCGGAGCCTTGACACCAAACATAGACATGACAGCCGCTGGCACTCCCCATAACGAGTCACCACAAATCATTCCCGATGCCACAGCTGGTGCTAGCTGTTTAGCTGACTTCTTGTTTTTCTTCTCCCATATGAAAAGGATCAAACTCCCAATGCACATGTCGACAACAAAGTAACTGCCAAGGTAGAATGGAATAGCCATGCACATAGAACTCGGGATAAACCTATATAATCTGTATTTCTTTTCACACTTCTTCAGGATAACGGTCAAAAGGTTTAGCAGAATCGCTCCAATAAAGAATCCAATTACTTTAACCTGTTCAAAAATGAAGACATGATCTTTTCAAGAAGGTGATGGTCCGGTATACATCTGCTCACTGGTCACGTGTTTTTGTGAGAGCTCAAAGGTTCTATTCTATATATACTAATAAGTCGACCCAGCTTTAGGGGCGGAAGGTTCACTTGGAATAAACTAAACAATAATACTAGGAACATAATTTTTAGGGACCGGGTGCATTTAAGGAAAATTGAGGTTTTTGAACAACATTAACACTATGACACAAATATCCGTGGGTGTCCCGAGACACCCCCTCGTTCCGTCCCTGCCCAGCTTATTATCGATTGCTAATTTGCTATGTTACCTTAGTTATGCCTCGTTAGTGGTCCTATAACTGGGGAAAGGAATGTGGCCGCTCTCGATGTGCTTAACATCCTCCACCAGGATTTCATAATGCCTCGTCACTTCCTCTGCAGTCTTCCCATCTACAGCCTTGGCGACATTGTGCCAACGGTCAGGGGTATCCTTATCGAACACAGCTAGAGCCATTTCAAAATCCTTATTCTGCTTTACAGTCCATAAATCTGATCCATGCGAAGACATTGAGCTTGACATGCCAACAATAAAGAAAGGTTAAGAAGTATTGCGTTAATATACAGTATTCTAATTGGCAGTGTAAGGTGCAGACGACGTACTACCTGTAAACATAGTAAGAATAAAAATAGGTACAAAAAAAAACAAATAGAAAAAGGAATAGTGAACACAATACTTCTGGTAGCAACACTGCCAGACCGATATAACCTAGAATCATAAGAACTTTTTGGGAAACCAAAGAGCCAACTTCGGGAGAAAGTTGTGCCTCTGTTTGATCTAACAAATAATGAACAGAAATAAAATCAGCCTATGTCTAAAAGGAACCTTATTTCCACAACTTAACTGGTTACTAAGCTTTATCAATAATCACTCAAAAGTAATAAAGTTAAGAGTACCAATCTGTCACCTAAACATTTTAACAAACACATGATATGTACTTGAACAAATTAACAAATCTCTTGTATTAAATCAACACACCTAACTACCTATACATAACCATCTACACCTAACCACTTGATCAACATCCCAACAGCTTATCTTCCATATTTTATAAAAAAGAAATCCATAATCAAACAAAACCACTAACAATCTAAAATAGATAATCAAAATAAAAAAGATTGAATCTCTATATTACTAATGAAAAAGAGATTAACCTTAAGATAAGAGACAATTAACATCTTCATTAGTTTAAGCCGCTGGAACCCTTGCTACACCGTCAACGCCGAAGCCGCCACCTCTGCTTCCCATTAGATCTAACTAACCCGCCCCCGTTTGTGGGTTTGATGAAGCAACAATGAAAGAACCCAAAAATGAGGCGGTTGTGTTTTATTTGAGCAGATCCATCTGGAAAAAAAATTGACGATAATTATCTATTGGTAGGCACACACACGTGAGACACGCAAGGGGCACGTGGCGGGTTTTTTTTCCCGCCAAAAGTGAAAGAAAATAATAAAAAAAGAAGCACTCCTTCCTAAAACAGTTATATGTTATAATATTATTTTTTTGTTTACAAAATTTAATTTTTAAATTATATTAAAAATTTAAATATTTATTTTAATATTAAAATTTTTTTTAAAGTTTATAAAAAATTTAATTTTTATAAATTTAATTTTTAAAAAACTTTAATTTAAAAAAAAATTAATTTATAAATTATATTCAATTTAATTTTTTAAAAATTTTATTTAAAAATTTTATTTTTTTTAAATATTAAAAAAATTTAATTTATAACTTTTATTCAAATTTTTTTAAAAAATATTATTTAAGTTTTTTAGTTTTTAAAAAATATTAATTAAATTTTTTATTTTTTTATATTTTTCAATTATTAATTAAAAGTTGCATAAAAATTTAAATAAAAGTTGCATAAGTAAAGACTTACACCCTACCTACCTTTACACATATTTAGATGGTACTTTATATTATTTTTTAATACATACAAGTTGCATAAAAAGACTTTATAGATTTTATCAAAAAGTAGGTTACTCATATGTCACTTCATTGTCTACATAAAGGTACAAGTTGCATAAAAATAAAATATAAAGTAAGTAATTTAAAAGATTTTGTTAAAATTTAATTTTTATTAAAATAATATTTTTTAATACAAGTCGCATAAAAACAAAGTAAGTTGCATAAGAGACAAGTTCTTACACATATGTACTTTTTATGACACATTCTGACATGTGTCATAAAGTTAAAAGTACACTTTTTGTATTTTAATCCAAGTCGCATAAGTTGCATAGGTTGCATAGGTTGCATAGGACATTTAGGGAAAATCTCATTTGGTGGGTGCAAAAAGGGAAACATGATAACACCATGGGGCATTTCAAGAATTGACCCTTATCATGTGCAGTGTTGGCACGAACCAAAAGAAAAATTGTCTCATATTTCTCATTTGCAGGTTTCTCATATTGGTAAATGAGATCTATGAGACAGTTTCTTTTATTAATTCGTGACAACTGATCGGCACATGATAATGTTCAAAAAAGCATTTCTTGAACTTAAAACAGTCCAAATTTGGCACTTAGACATGACTGTGAATAGTGGTCATGATTAGCAAAACATTTTAATCAATATAAAGAGTAATCTCACCTGGAAAACTGTTATAAAGTTAGCCGCCACTGTACGGGTACGGTTCGTATTATGGAGTTAGTACCCCAGCCATGTCATTTCACTATCAGTGGTCTCGACTCGATTTGTATCGCCTCTTCAGGTTACAATGAATCGATTCTTTTGTCTTCTTTCTTCTTCAATCATTCTGTTATATACTATAATGGCCTTCTACTTATTTACATGCAATATTTACTACAACAAGTATACCCAATCCCGCCAAGGGGAGGGAGGTAAGATGTATGCAGTCACACCTTTGCCCGAAGATGAAGGGACTAGTGATTAATTTCTGTTAACTTATTCACACTCTATGTCCGAACTCATACCTACAAACTTATGAATAGTGGCACATATTCTATTTCCATTGGACTTTTGAAGTCAGACTTATTTCGCGAGACCAGGGCAGAACGACGAGTTACTATTTTCACGAGCTCATTTGAACTCATAAATCAAACTCCTATTGATTGGGAAAGGCTCAAAAGGTTCTTGTTCAAATGCAAAATCCCTTAGATTATTCCACTTGTCGAGCCCTCTTCGCGCACTTGTACAGTCGATGCCACATAGATAGCCAACTCTATTATCGAAAAAAAACAGGCAAGGGGCAATGATTTAGCACGAGGTGTGGAAAGAGCGTAGTTGTGAGAAACGGATCACAATTACAGGGAATGAACAAAATACGAACAGTTAACATAATCTGGTCATAGATCTTAGGTTGTACCTTGATCATGAGTGAATTTGTTGATGTTGCACCTATCAAGTATGGAAAGTGCCAAACATTGGGAACTACTTGAGGAGGAGTTAGTAACACGGACAAGGAGAAGCAAGAGCCACTTAAATGGAGGAATCGATTGTATTTCGTCCTTTGTTTCCCGTAGCTACTCGGATATTTTACTTTAGCAGAAACTCGGATATTTTCCCTGTAATGAATACTAATTAGTATTATTCATAATATAGATCATCTAAGTAATACTTAAGTATTTATTGGGCAATGTAAATAAATCAACTAATACACCTTCGCAGTTTGAGCGAGACTATAAAGGTGAACAATGAGCTCGTGAGGTGACATTACACTCCAATTTAATTCTGCTGTTGAACTTGACCAAAATCAGGCGAACTCAATAAAGGATATCCGAAAAAATCTTGAGCACATATTATGTGTTATAAAGCTTGAAAGATAAAACCAAACCAAACATAACCATTCCGCTTCGATTCCTTTGGTTTTGTTGATTCAAAGAAAGCGCAACAACAATTTACTAGCCGAAATCGTATTCAGACTTAAGTTTTATCGTATATTTTGCTTCTCCGACACGACTTTCCCCTCATCTTTTTGAAAAAAGCTGCGATTTTTCGGGCACCAGGGGGCTTTTTCTTAGTAATCTAAAATCTTGCATGCCTCAAGTAGCTTACATGGGGATTTAACTTCATAACACAAGCAATCTAAAAAATTCTAGCTCTGAATAGTATACTGGTCACTAGTTTCGGTCATGAGTCCTACATTCCAACCCCTTCCATCCCAAACACAGTTTAATAAGAAAAGTGAGATTATTACATTTGTACAAATGTTACACTGACTTTCTAAAAGTGATTTCTATTTTGAGACGTGTCCTTAAACTTAGCGTTTGGAAATCAGGCTTAAATTTAGCGTTTGGATATCATGAGATCTGCAAGCCCAATGTGAGAGCTTAACGGAAGCCTACTTATGAACAAAAGCCTCATGGCTCTAACAAATTTAAGCTGTTCATGATTTATTTACTAATTATGCATCATGAATTCATGATGGTAATAATAAACAAATTAACCCAAATGATCAAATATGTCCTGTTAACCCCACAGGCCACAACAAACACCATACCACCTTTCTATAGTCCCTACAGAAAACAGCACCCACACCAGCTAACCCCCATATTAACATTCCCTCGCTATCGCAAGCCCCCACATTATGAAATCAGCAAGTCGACAAATTTCTTTAGAAAAACTGTTGAACGTGTTACGTGTAACACCTTTCACCCTACCTTTGTACCTAGCTAGTTGGTTTATGGCATGTAAGTTTGTTATTGTACCCTACATTGCACGTTATGACTATTAATCAAAATTTTAACGGTTGTTAAATGTACATTATCATGTGCCCGCCGGTTGGCCTGAACTAATATCAATATTATCTTATATTTCTCATTTGCAGGTTTCTCATATAGGTAACGGGACAAACATGCAAATGAGATATATATGAGACATGTTTTTTTATAATTCATGTCAACTCGGCACATGATAATGTTCAAAACTGCATTTCTTTAACCTAAACCAGTCCAAATTTGTACACTTAAACATGAATGTGAATAGTGATCATGATTAGCAAAACATTTAAATCAATATGAAGAGCAATCTCACCTCGAAAACTTTTAGAAAGTTAGCTGCCAGTCCGCCAATGTACGCGTACGGTTCATATTATGGAGTTAGTACCCCAGCCATGTCATTTCACTATCAGTGGTGTCAACTCGATTTGTATGGCCTCTTCAGGTGACAATGAATCAATTCTTTTGTCTTCTTTCTTCTTCAATCATTCTGTATTTTAATATGCTATAATGGCATTCTACTTATTTACATGCAAGATTTACCACAACTATACTCAATCCAGCCAAGGGTACGAGGGAGCTATAGTGTATGCAGTAACACCTTTACCAGAAGGTGAAAGGACTACTAATTTGTGTTAACTTTTGTGACCAATATGGTGAGTTACTTACCAGTTTGTGTGGCGCTAGGCTCAAACTATGTGGATCAATCAGTTAAAAGATCGAAAACCATAGTAAGAAGAATCCATATATTTGGTCATACTTCATTAACCGGTGAAGTCAGAAGTAAAACTCAACTTGAGCAACACAAATCAAATATATAACAAGAGCAAGATTAGAACCATCTTGTTCTTATGTATATGGGCAATGTACATAAATTGACTTCTTCTGCGTTTAAGTGAGACTATAGAGGTGAACTATGAGTTCGTGACTGATAAGAGACATTACAGTACTCCAATTCAATCCTTAAGTTGAACTTGATCAAAATCAACTGAGCTCGAAACCTATAGATTCTATAGTCCTTTTGTAATGTCCGCTTTTAGCTTCTGCTAGTTTTCTAGTATAAAATTCCGCCATTAGAAAAAAGTGAGCTCGAAAGTATCTTGTATTATAAAGCTTAAACGATAAAACTGAACATAATTACCATTGCACTTCGATTCCTTTGGTTTTGTTGATTCAAAGGAAGCGCAACAATAATTTACTAGCTGCAATCGTATGCAAAACTTAAGTATTACTAGTTCTTACTAATAAAATCTTGCATGCCTCAAGTAGATTAAATGGTAGTCTAACTTCATAGCAGAAGCAATCCGAAAATTCTAGCGCTAAATAGTATATATTGGACCCAATTGGTCATATACTCGTCGCAAATCCTACATTACTACCTTTTCATTCCAAATTACAACAACATACCTAATTTTGCCGAAATGGGATACAAGGGAGGTGAAATGTAGACATATCATACCACTATATCATGATAAAAGTGCAATCATTAAGTTTGTACATCAATAAGATGTTATATTGACTTTCTAAAAGCTTTTTTTGTTAAAACGTAAAAGTGATATCTATATATATTTCCTTAAATTTTGAGTTTGGAAATCAGGCTTAACTCTTAAGTGTCGACATGGACATCCTGAGATCTACAAGCCCAATGTAAGAGCTTAGCGAAAGCCCACTTACAAACAAAAGCCTTAACAAATTTAAGCCAGTATTAACTTTGATTTTTTTAGAGTTTAACTGGTTAAACTTTAACTTTAACTATCTTTGTGTGTTTAGTATGTAATAGTTCATGTAAAATATATGATTGAATTGAATTCTAAAATATTTTACCTGGTATAATTTTCTGCAAGTATTATATAGCACAAACATATATATTTAAAGTTAAAGTTAAAATAATTTAATTATGAAAATCAAACTAAACATTTATTTTAGGATTAACGGAGATATTGTTAGTACTGCCTTCAAGGCTTGAATGCTCCAAGGTTGTAACATAATTGAATAAAAGAGTATGATTGTATAAATAACTTGTAATTTTACACAGGAAAAAGATCCTCTCAAGTTCATGTCAACTTGATTGGTGTTTATGAACTTGTCAAGATTTACGGTTAGACCTTTAGGTGTTTTCTTTTACTGTTATACCATTCGCCCGTTAAAAAAATATACACAACATTCGAAATGTAAAAAGAATGATTATACAATAATCATAAATCAAGTTAGTTAAATTATTTTGTTACAGTATCATTATCCCTTAACTATATAAGCTAAACTGTTCATGATTTTATTCACTAATTATGCATCATGATGGTGGTAATCATAAACAAATTAACTCAATGATTAAGTATGTTCTGTTAAGTGTTAACCCCACAGGCCACAACAAACATCATACCACCTTTCTATAGTCCCTACAGAAAACAGCACCCACACCCCCTTGGCCCTAACCCCCACATTAACACTCTCTAGCCATCGCAAGCCCCCACATTATATGGAATCAGCAAGTCGACAAATTTCTTTAGAAAAGCCGTTGAACGCGTCACCTTAAGTTGTACCTAGCTGTTGGATTACGGCACATAATTAAGTTTGTTACTGTACCCTACTTTTAGCTAATAATATTACCCCTCTAAAATGTGACCAAATTTGTAACTTATAATACATGTACATGACTGTGAATAGTGGTCATGGTTAGCAGAGCATTTATATAAGTATAAAGAGTAATCTCACCTGGAAAACTTTTAGAAAGTTAGCCGCCACTGTACGGTTACGGTTCATATTATGGAGTTAGTACCCCAGCCATGTCATTTCACTATCAGTGGTCTCAACTCGATTTCTATGGCCTCTTCAGGTGACAAGGAATCAATATTTTTGGCTTCTTTCTTCTTCAATAATTCTTTATTTTGATACTGTATACTATAATGGCAATCTACTTATTTACATGCAATATTTACTACAACAACTATACCCAATCCCGGAAAGGGTACGAGGGAGGTATAATGTATGCAGTCACACCTTTACCCGAAGATGAATGGACTACTAATTTGTGTTAACTAATTCACATTTGTGCCTCATATGGTGAGTTAAATACAAGTTTACTGAACAAGTATTGCATGCAAATTGGTAGTCTAGTGGAGTATTCATAGATCAATATAGTCAGCTAGCACAAAAACTTTGTTATTTGACGTCGACTAAAATGTGAATTGTCTCAAGTTGAATTCATGCTACTCTAAAGTTGTCACACGAACTTTCCCATAATAGAGAGGGTTTTACCAGTTTGTATGTGGAGCTAGGCTCAAACTCTATGGATCAATCGGTTAAAAGATCGAGAACCATAGTTACCCGTTGAAGTCAGAAGTAAAACTCAACTTGAGCAAGACAAATCGGATATATAGCAAGAAGACTCCATGTAGTTGGTCATAGGATTTATTATCAGCATAAAACATGCATGTATCCTCTTTATATTAATCAATTGTATGACAATAAAGCAAAGTGGTGCTTCAGTTAACAAGGAACAGTTCATATCGTTATCGACATAAGGTTGCATTAAACTAATAATATATGAATTCCCGAGGCCAAGATCTGCGACTATACTTGCTATATTCACAGTGTTTAATCAACCAATTATATTGTTACCGACATAATTAGGTTGAGTGATGGAGGATACAGCATAGAACTGTCCAAAATAATACTACGGGGTTCGTCATCAAATTTGTAGTCAATTGAGTGAATGCATTAGTGCTGGTTATCAGGAAAAGAAAAAATCTCTTGTGTTTGGATTTTAGTGATATTTTAGGAAACAACTGTTTATAAAGCAGTTCATCCGAGAGTTTAAGTCTTTTTAGGGGCCGGCAATAATCGTAGAATTATATAACTTTACTAGGGACCATGAAAGCATGTATTTTAACGTTTGTGTCATGTGGTGGTCCGGGATTCAATTCTTACGCATCTAGGAACACACGTGTCGTACAAATAGACGGTCTACGTAGATGCTAAAAAAAATATCTGATGCTCCACAACCAAATTTTGATTAATTACATGAAATATCGATGCAGATGCTAAACCAAAAACATCAGCACTATGCAGATGTTACAGGCGTAAACTTTTGATGCATAAGGTTTCATGATCAAAAATCAACATGAGGTTGCAGTTTTGAGAAAACTTCAGAAAAAGCCGTAGAGCAGTTTTAAATAGTGTTTTAGGAGCAAATTCTCATTGAGAAACACATCTGTTTAACAATCATCCTGACTAAACCAGAATTATATAGTGCGTCCAAAATAGTCACCAATGGACACACAATAATGTTAAATACCTAAATGCTCAGAAGTTTACCTTCTCTGCTAGTGTCCACGCAGCTTGCAGCTAATAAATAGTCTCTGAACAACAGTATCCTTGTCCCTAACATGTATAAATTATTTAACACTGAAGTGTGTCTACAATGCTAAGAAATCGACGAATATGATAAGTGATACCCCAAAAAACTGAAGTCATAGTTTATATCCATAAGAATGTGAAATAAGGGGGATAATACATATTTATGTAAATGTGAATATACTAATCATGTTCATACTCTTTGATTATGTTTAAGTGGATCATAAGTTAAGAAGAACACATATGTCAAATCATGCTATAAGGCTATTTTGCGTTCTTGTGATGCTACGCAGCCAACAAGAGCCGTATGCTGGCATACAACATTTTAATGAGCAAAACACACATACGAATTTCTAAAAGATCGATATTTATCAGAAATATTATAAAAAGGAAAGACATAATAAAGCTCAATAAAATGTGTGAGACAAAATGTCCTAACTTCCTTTGCCACTTTCAACTCCTGCATGATACGTTTTTTCTTTTCTTTTGAGAATCGCCTTTTCCCTTTTAAGCACAGCGTAAGGCACATGAGGCATAAATATATAGAGATAGGTCGGTTTTTCAAGGCAAATATTTGAAAGGCAATGGGCAGAAAGTATGAGTCATGACAACCATTTAAGAGCAATTTCTAGGAGATATAGATATTTATTCTCTAATTTCCTTTTACTCTTTTCGTCTAAATGTAATCCGAACCCATTTGGCAGCCTCTTAAGCAGCCAGGTGAAATTTTTGGGATGATTCATCTTTATTAAGAGTTTACTTTCTCAGCCTAATGGTCAAAAGACGGATTAGCAAGACACATTTGGCAGTTACACCTACAATTTGGCAAGTTGAATGAAGTTATTTACCTTATCTTAGCCAAGGAAAATAACACATAAATCACAAGGGAGTTATTTTATTTGGAAGGCACAGCCACAAATTTAAGTCGCTGTTTGATATATCTCCCCCAAATATAATCGTCGTAATTACAGGACAAAAAGTTCTATAGAACAATGAATTTAATATCAAAGATATACTAACTCAGGATTAGGGTTTCCTTGACCTGTGAAATGCTGTGATATGCTGTAGCAACCATTAAGCTTTCTGCTGATAAGCTGTGATTAATTTATAGGATTCACGAAATTAGAACACAGCTTTATGGACGAAAACCAGATATAGCAAATGACAGAGCTGTGGCTACTCATATATTATGACCCGGGAAAAAATTATACCCAAATGCAAAAAAACTTGGTACGTTAAATACAAAAGAGTCTAGTATCGGAAAACTGGAAATCAACACATGACGTAGTTGTGAGATTTCAGTATAAAATATCGTTACCGTTGAAACCATTGTAGCACATGACATAGCAAGAAAAATTACATGCATCAGCTTGTAGGTCCAAACACTATTGTAGATATTTTATAGTGTTTACACAAATATATGCCAAGAATCAGACTTTCTGAGTATCTATAAATAGTCAGAAAAAACTCATTAGTTCACATAACAAGTATTATAAACTTCTTTTCATATTAAAGAAGTAATTACGCGTCAAGCCTTCTGCCCAAAAGAATGAAGGTGTGCTTCTATCTCTATATAATTTTATAACTATATTAGAACCTAAACTATAAGTCTATAACTCATGCTTTCGTGTCCCGTTACAGTTTCTAGGAAGAATGCGTAACAAGTTTAAGCAGACTAACACCAAGTATCAAAAAGAATTTTCTCCGGGTAAATTTTGCATCTTGTCCACCTTTCTTGCAAACATATTTGTTAGATTTTTTACTCATTATCATCTGATTGATGTATCTTGCAGAAGTCCCATCATCCAACAACCTACTACGGTATGTTAAATTATGCTATTCTGTCACTCCATATAGCGAAGCCCAAAGAGACAACCAGCTCCACAACTCATTTGCATGCATAGATGCAGCAAATGCTGATATTGAGCCACTTTTCGAACTTTTTAGTGGAGTCCAAAAGATCGGGGATTCTGAAAAAGAACCACTTATCAGTGATCTAGAAACACCAACCTTTGCCACGTATGTTGAGAAAATGGTGAAAAAAGAAACCGAAACAACAGAAGACAAACTGAAGATCGTCAAAGAGAAGTTGGAGAAGATGCTCTTGACCCGTGCCAGAAATTTCAGGCATGCAAGTGAAACTACACATGGTGGAAAGATTCTAGAAGAGGACACAAAGAATGGAACACTTCCGTGTGACTTCTTCGGTTCAGAAGTTGGATGGCCAAATAAAACTATTGCGACGGAGCATAGAGAATCACTTCGGGAGCTATTCCAGAAAACCATCATGACAACAGAAAAAGATGAATCTATAAGTAGCATAAGAATAGAAAAGATAACTAATAAACACTCTGTCCCTTTACTGAAAAAGATGCCGAAAGATGAAATGATCCACCATTCCTCTAAGCGTTCTACATCAGTAGGAATGATTGATTCGGCTTCAGCTGATGAAAAACTGCACAAGGTACTTCTATATTTTATGTCATATACTTTGAGACTTTTTGATTCGCTTCTCTAGCAAAAAGAAAAGCAAGTGCAAATTCAGTTCGGTGTCCTAATCTTATTGAAACATCTGCAGATCCTACGCATGTTGCACATAGTTTACCCTGAAGCCTCAGCCATTTCACAAAAAACTCAAAACCTATGGAAATATGTCATAAACAGCAGCCTTACGGATGGGGAGGAGTACAGAAACAGAAACTATATGCTATCGGAAGATATCCTAATACTTCCTTATAGTACTATAACTAAAATGAGTACAAATCACACAAAGAGCAAGGTGTCGGATCCCATATACGGTGGGGATGATAGCAAGAGGAAAAGAGAATGCTGGATCAAATCAGATGCAGAATGTAAGTATATGAATATGAAACATCTAAGGCTTAACAACTTTACTACTCACTAGCTGATTCAAAATCATATTACTACAAACATAGATATATATGGAATTCTAACTTGAGTGACTAACTATTGAGAGAATTATTAACCACATATGCCTGGCCTGTGTCCAAGAGCAACAAGCACCGTAACAGAGAAACCTTCTAGACTACTAGAGCACTGCATGGCGGTTACTTTATCTGTTTAGCTGTTATCCCCAAGAGCAACAAGCATCTATATGCCAACCCCTCTTAAAGTAAATACAAATTAGAATAACATATGCCCTGTGTCCAAAGTCCAAACTGCATCTGCGAGTACCAATATGGTTCAAGTTAATAATGCCTTCTTATTTTGGAGTCTATCTTGAACCATTACATGTCTAGTGTACCTATACATGTGACTCATTACGGTTTAATTTTCTGTGTAGACCTGATATTGGAACTGTAGAAGGCAAAGAAGGTGGTATGAATGATTCAGTTGATCAAAATATGGTTGGAAGCACATGTGACTATTGAGATCGAAAAAGTTCACCTGCTGGTAGTTTAGTGAGCTTGTTGAAATAATGCAAACATATATCATTAGTCACACTATTATCTCTTTTCAGCGCAAATGTGTGATTTAATAGGGAGAAAAAATGAATTACACTTGCATTTTTTTAGAGGGTAAAAGTGTGATGATGGCATGGTTTACATAAGTACAATTGTTCTAGTGTGTAGAAAAACATGAATCAAGACACCTCAAACTCTTTTCCTTTTATTAAACAAGATCAAGAACACAAAACAAAATGATAAAACTATTAATGACTACCGGTGCTACTCACGTGTAGCCCTATGATCTACATGATCATAGTTTTACAATCAAAACATACTAAATAAACAAAACAAGATTTCTGAGATCAAATGTTTAGAGAGAGAGAGTATTGGTGTGTGTGATGAACACACAGATAAAATGAGGCGATGATAACTATGAGATACACGCTCCTCACTATAAACAAACCCTAAGGCTAATAGAGCCGTTATGTATGGGCTTCAAAACATATGATTCACATGGGCTTGAGCCCAAGTCCAGTAACGAAAAGAAGACTTCACAACAATAGTCCTCATAGTCCAAAAGTCCTTCATTCCATATCCTTTAGCTAACTGAAAGTTTAGAAATGGAACATAATGAGTCCTTATGGTTAGAATGGGTAGGCAGATTAGGTCCTCAATTTTAACATCTCCTCTTAATCTGATTACCCATACAGGTTTATCATTCCAAGTTTGTTAACAAACTTTTGATGTAGTTCAATGTCCAGCCCTTTGGTTAGGACATCTGCAATTTGATTTGCAGAGTCCACTTTGACAGTTTTAACAACACCATTTAAAATCTTTTCCCTCATAAAGTGAAGGTCTATTTCAAGATGCTTAGTTCTCTCATGAAACAAAGGGTTGGCTGCTATTTTCATAGCAGAATTGCTGTCACAAAACAGATCCACAAGCAAAAGATTATAACATTTCAAATCCTTTAAAATTTTGAGGATCCATATGACTTCACTAGTCACAGAAGCAAGAGCTCTGTACTCTGCTTCTGCTGAAGATTTAGAGAGAGTGTGTTGTTTTTTACTCTTCCATGAAATCAAGTTTCCATTTAAAAAAACATAATACCCAGTAACAAACCTCCTAGTCACAATGCATTTTGTCTAGTCAGCATCAGAATAGGATTTAAGAGACATACCATAGTTTCTTACAACATTAATACCAAGGCCAGGAGACCCCTTTAGATACCTCGGGATTCTGAAAGCAATTTTCTTATGAGACAACAAGGGAGAATGCATAAATTGACTCAAACAGTGAACAACATAAGAAATGTCAGGTCTGGTATTGGTCAAATAGATCAACTTACCCATAAGCTTTTGATATTCAACAATATTATAAAGAAAAGGGTCATTTTCAGAAGGTTGATTAGAAATAGACATCTTAGACACCAAGGGTGTCTTAGAAGGTTTGCATGCAAGCAACCCATATTCAGACAAGAGATCAAGCACATATTTCCTTTGGTTTAAGCAAACACCTGAGTCAGTCTTGATAACTTCAATCCCCAAAAAATACTGCAAATTTCCCAAGTCTTTAATTTTAAACTTACCTTTCAAAAACATTTTGAAGTTATCAATCGTAGTCTTATTATTCCCAGTAACAATTATGTCATCCACATAAACAAGAACAACAATGAACAACTTTTCATCAGACTTAGTGTAAACAGAGTAATCAGATTTGCTTTGAACAAACCCATTCTCAATAAGGACAAATGTGAGCTTAAAATTCCACTGTCTAGGAGACTGCTTAAGACCATAAATAGATTTTTTCAGCCTACACACAAGATTTTGGTTACCAGTATAAAATCCTTGTGGAGGTTTCTTGTAAACAGTTTCATCAAGCTCACCATACAAGAAGGCATTGTTAACATCAAGTTGGTAAAAGGCCAAGACTGGTTAACAGCAAGATCAATTAAACATCTAACAGTAACCATTTTCACAACAGGAGAAAAAGTTTCCTCATAATCAATCCCTTTCTTTTGACCACAACCCATGGTAACAAGTCTAGCCTTATACCTTTCTATTTCACCATTGGATTTAAACTTAAGCTTCCAAACCCACTTAGAGTTAAGAGCATTTCTACCATGAGGTAACTCTACTAAATCCCAAGTATCATTTTCAAGTAAGGCAGCAAACTCTAAATTCATAGCATAAACCCATTGAGGGTTTTGGGAGGCTTCAAAGAAGTTCCTAGGTTCACTATTTTTATTTAATTGAGTTACAAAACACAAAGCATCACCCTTGATCCTAGAATATCCCACAAACCTCCCAATCCCGTACTTGACCTTTGATTTAACAACAAAATCATTATAACTTTTTGGAAAAACAGAAGGTCTAGAAGACCTTCTTAACCCTTCCTAAGCATTAACATTAGAATTATCACCCAAGTCTTCTCCCATGCTTTGAACATGAGGGGGAAGACTTTGGTTAATTTCCAAGTGACCCTCAGAATTGTGATTATCATCAAGTGTGGCAGCCTCATTCCCCCTTGAACTGGCATCTGTGGTATCATTGCCTGGAGCAATGTGTCCACTATCACCTAGACTCATGGGTGGGCTGCTAGCACTTGGTGACTCATGGTCACCATTATGTGCATTGGTTACTCTCTCATCATCATAGGGTAGCTCAGGGTTTTCTAAGTCAAAAATGTTAAAGCCTTATCATTTTGGAAAACATCAAATTGTTCATTATTATTCTTTTTATTCAGAACACCATCTTTAAAAGGAAAAATGGATTCAAAAAACTTGACATCTCTAGAAACAAGAAATTGATGTCTGTCAAGACTATAATGCTTGTAACCCTCTTGAGAGTTAGAGAAACCCATCATAACACATTTTTTAGATCTATTGGACAATTTATCATAACTATTTAAAATAGTAGCAAAACAAACACATCCAAAGGTCCTAATATGAGAGAGGTTTGGGGATGAAATTATAAATCATCTCATAAGGAGATCTACCATTTAGCACAGAAGAATATCTGTTAATAAGATAGGTAGCAGTTAGAATGCATTCAGTCCAAAATCTTAAAGGAATTCCCCCTGAAACATAAGGCGTCTGGTAACATTGAGCAGATGCCTATGTTTCCTTTCAGCAACCTCATTTTGTTGTGGAGTGTAGGGACAAGAGGTTTGGTGTAGAATCCCATGATTATGACAAAAATTTTGAAAACCATGATTAACAAATTCAGTTCCATTGTCACTTCTAAAGATTTTGACATTAGTTTTAAACTGATTTTTTAGCAGATTGCAAAAAATTTCAATATAAATCCCAACTTCATCTTTAATTTTGATCAAGTACACCCAAACAGCCCTTGTATAGTCATCCACAACAGTCAAGAAATACCTATGACCAGTGTGACTGGTCACCCTATAAGGACGCCACAAATCCAAATGAACAAGATCACCAAGAACTTTAGTTTTATGATCACTTAAAGGAAATGGTTCTCTAGTTTGTTTAGCTCTTTGGCATATTTCACACAAATCATGTTGACCAAAATCAGATATGTTCAAACTCTTTTTAAGAACACTTAGAGCAGGGTCAGTAGGGTGACCTAATCTAACATGCCAGTCATGTTTGGAAAGAGAACAAGTAGGAACACATAAATCATGCACAATCTTAGTACCTTCTATATCTAAATAGTAAAGACCATCACATTGTCTACCAGTCCCTAAAACAGTTTGGTGATTCAAATCCTGATTCACAAAAAAAACATTTATTCTTATCAAAAACAACCAAGACTTTATTATCCTTAGCAAGTTTATGAACAGAAATAAGAGTAACACAATAATCAGGAATCACAAGAATATCAAATAAAACCAGCCCATTTGGAAGTTTTAGGTTACCAATTTTAGAAATAATAGCTTCAGTCCCATTGGGATGAGCCACTTTAATGTTTAAGTGAGAGATGTAAAAAACATTGTCCAAATCAGATTCATTATTGGTCATATGTTGGTTTACCCCAGAATCAACAACCTTCCCCTTATAAGGCAGTTTAGATTTGATGTTAGTGCTACAACAAAAGAATTTCTCAAAATTATCATTAAAAGCTTTGTTGTTGTTGAAATAGATACCTGCCATATTGGCATGAACCATCTTTTGAGAGTCATTAGCAGAGCTTTTGTTATCCATAATAAGAGAGAGCAAAGTGGTCAATTGTTCATCAGTGAACCCAGTAGAAGAAGATGTCCCAACAGAATTGTTGGAGACACTTTTCCCTCTAAAATTTTGCCCCCCCCCCCTTTCTTTTTCCAAAGTCACTAGGATAACCAATGATTTTAAAGCATCTATTAATGGTGTGCCCATTATAACCACATTTTTCACAAACAATCTCAGCATTACTATTACCATTAGGTCTATACCAATTGTTGTTAGGGGCATTAGGTCTAAAACCAGTGGTGCTAGAGTTAGGTCTAAAGTTGCCATTGTTGCCAGGGTTAGGTCTGAAATTACTAGCTTGAGAGTTTTGAGGGTTTTGAGGTCTTTGAGTATTGTTTCTCGCAGGCTCATTAGAGAAAAAAGCAGTGTTTTGAGTCTTTTGAGAGGACCCAGAACTACTACCAGAAGCCATCCTGTGAGATTCCTCACTGGAAATGATGGCATAAGCTCCCTTAACATCAGGGAGATTCTCTCTAGACAAAATAGAACTTCTTATAGTCATGTAAGAATCATCCAATCCCATCAAAAATTGCATCAACTTCAACAACTGATTATGCTTTTTAAAGTCATTGGAAGCAGAACACACACAATCAGGCAATTCAACCATGGCATCATATTGTTTCCAATAAGCATTCAACTTATGATAATAATCAGACAAATTAGATCCATTTTGCTTTAAAGTATTAATCTTGTGATGCAAATTAAAAATAACAGACCCATCAACCTTATGATAGGTCTCTTTAAGTTCCTTCCAAACATGTTTAGCCTTATTTGAAAAAATTTGACCAAGAAAAAGTTCCTCAGAAATAGAGTTAAGGATCCATCCCAAAACAACAGCATTCACCCTGTCCCACTGTTTTCTCAAAATCTCATTAGTAACAGACCTTTTACAAGATCCATCAATAAAACCAATTTTGTTTTTTCCTTCTAAAGCAAGTAACATGGCATTAGCCCAAATCTGTTAATTTTCAGTTCCCTTAAGTTTAACAGTAACAACAGTCAAGATAGCAGAATCATTTGGGTGCAAATGCAGTGGGTCACTTAAATCAAGCTCACTGATAAGAGTAACCTGGTCAGTTACAATCTCAGTATCAGTATCACCATGCTCAGACATGGTGACAAGTCAACAGGTCAAATAATAACTCAGTCCTAAGCCAACAAAGTTCCCAGGCTTCCAAACCACTCAAGGGTGGCAAGTCAAGGACAAGGCAAAGGGTGAGGATCCAATTAAAGGGTGAATAAACAAAATACACAAAGAGCAAGCAGAAACAATTAAAGAAGCTAGTAGCAAGTACCAAGTAAAAAGAGAGTGTGAGAGGTGTTACCGAACCCACTAATAAGCACAATCGAACTGTTGCTTCTAGATTCACTTAGTCTAGAAGGCAACAGAACCTCCAAAATCACAAACCCTAATTTTCCTCGAGGGAAAAAAAGGGAAAATGACCAAAGAACCACGAACCAGCAACATAGATGTAAATCCCACTTAGGAAATCACCTCAAACCAAGAACCTCTTCAAAGAAATTGAAACCCTAATTTTTTTTTCTCAAGGAAAATTAGGGATAAGCACTTCAATCGAAGAATAAAGGTACCAATCGTCAAAAAGTAACCAGATGAAACAAAACACCAGATCTCAGAAACCCTAACTTTTTAAAATAAAAATAGAGGTATCAAAACTTTGAATCAACAAATAATATTAACAGATCCTGCTATCTCAATAGCAGATCTAATCAAAAAAGTGTAGATCGTATAAAACCCCCAAAAAATTTTGAAACCCTAAAAAAAATTTCATCGATTATCAACAACCTGTCTCTGATACCATGTAGAAAAACATGAACCAAGACACCTCAAACTCTTCTCCTTTTATTAAACAAGATCAAGAACACAAAACAGAATGATAAAACTATTAATGACTACCAGTGCTACTCACGTGTAGCCCTATGATCTACATGATCATAGTTTTACAATCAAAACATAATAAATAAACAAAACAAGATTTCTGAGATCAAATGTTTAGAGAGAGAGAGAGAGTATTGGTGTGTGTGATGAACACACAGATAAAATGAGGCGATGAGAACTATGAGATACACGCTCCTCACTATAAACAAACCCTAAGGCTAATAGAGCCGTTATGTATGGGCTTCAAAACATGGGCTTCACGTGGCTTGAGCCCAAGTCCAGTAACAAAAAGCAAACTTCACAACAATAGTCCTCATAGTCCAAAAGTCCTTCATTCCATATCCTTTAGCTAACTGAAAATTTAGAAATGAAACATAATGAGTCCTTATGGTTAGAATGGGTAGGCAGATTAGGTCCTTAATTTTAACATAGTGTCTTGTCATTATCAGTTTGTGAAGTAACTAGAGTCTATAAATCGTCTAATTACTCAATAAACATGCTATCTTTGACATCTAACTTGTATGGCTTGAAAAATATTATACTACATGTTAGCGATGCTTGATTCATAGCTCACGCAATTCGATAATTTTAAGCCAGGATGATACTCTCAGAAAGAATTCACCAAAGTCCCAAGGATTTCTGAATTCTGATAGGCTAAACATTAGTTCACTCTCATGGATCATCGTTATTATACTATACAAGGCTTACTAGTGAAACGACCACAAACATCTTACAAAAATAATGCAGGTTACATCTATCTTTGGAAACCACTCCAAAGTAGTACATCTAGGAAATTGACATCAGATAAACGTGAACTACTGAACTTAGATTTAGAAAAGTATCTTATATTCTTAGCATACAATAAGAATCAGAAAAAGAAATATAATAAATAAATGAGATATAAACTTAATAGAAAGTATTACTGATATAAAGAATGGGACAAACCGTATGAAAGACACGCTCACAATCTTTAAGGCAGAATCAAAAGATCCATCAAGAGCAAGTAAGTGTTCTATCATTTTTGGATTATCTGCCACATAATGAAATGAGCTTTGGGTAAGCTTACTTATGTAGTTTATTCTATTTCAAAATGAAATGAGCTTTTACAAGTGTTTAGATAGAGCTAAACAGGTTAAGGTCATTCTTTACTTAATTTTTTTTATAAATAATAACCTCATCGCTGCATTTTTAGCTTATTTTGAAAGTGTTCAATAGCTTTAACCCTATCTTTCCTCGTTTTACTTCTCCATTGTAAGTCCTACTCCTTTTTTTTTTGTCAATTTATCATTACTCAACCGAGAGGCCGCACACCCATTGTGTTTTGGCAATAAGCTAAATTCCTAATCTTTCTAAATTGGAAATATTTATATAACATATCTTTCCAAGTGCCCCTTTTGAAGAAAAATGGCATTGTTGCAAATGTCAAATGTAACAATTATCTAACTAACCATGGAGACCTACCATAAAAGAAAAAAGATGCAGGGCTAGTAAAATATTAGATCAAAATAAAAATGTAAATCTCGGGCCAAAAATTGCACTTCTATAAAACATATATGCATTAGGGATATGTATAACTGAATGTTTGTGGACATAAAATTAATAGTCGTGTAATAGGATCGAACTCGGGATTACGGGATTGCACACAATACGCAAATGGTTAATTTTATTTAATAAATGTATTTAATATATTTATTAAATTAATCCGAGCTTAACTAACGATCGTTAAATAAATTAAGAGCTAAGTTAAACGATCATTATGGAATTAAATAAAAGAAAGGAAGGAAATGGAAAATTTCGGAAGCCTCCTTTGGGTGGGCTTGGGCCGATTGCTACATGGGCAAAAGGGAAGAATTTTTTTTTTCTAGCCTATATAAACAACACTTAGCCCTCATATTTTTTCCATCCCCTCTCTCTTCTTTCCTGCGATCAAACCAAAAGGCAAACACCTTTTTTAGTGTTCCTTTTAACCTCTTGGTTTGGATTTCTTGAATCTAGTCTTAGCCCCCCTCTAGGGTTGTTGGGTAGATTATTCCACAAGCGTAGAAGCTTCGTTTATACGTGCTAGACTCCCGGTTAGCCCATCGCATTACGTGTGTACAAGAGCGTAGTATAGTTTTACATTAAACTATATCTTGGTACTGTTCTTCTCTACTTGGTGATCTTGTGGATCTTCGCTAGGATAAAGGTATGTAACTTAATTCGATTAATTATAATTGTGTTATTATGATCTTGTTAAATCGCTTCCGCTATTACGTGCTTTGATCTTTGCTTATGATTATATAATTGTTATGAACTTCATAATCAGTGGCATCGAGAGCCGTTTTAATATGTTATAATTATCGAGATCTAAAGTTTTTTTTAACTAATGGTGAGTTGAGTTAAAGTTACATGTTGTTTTTCAGGTTTTAACAAAATTAGGTTTTTTTTGTTTTTAAAGATCGGCCTAGCCAAATTTTTCATAAAAAAAATTAAAAAATTTGTAAACCGTTAAATTACATGGTATAATCTTTAGATGTTTGCATGGATTAATTGTTATGTCATGTATGGTTACGATCCGTAGTATTTTAACTCTTAAGAGTATGTGTGAGATCCGTGATGAACATGCATGTTTTTTTCCCGGATCATATGATTTTGTATGCTATTTGCTTTATTTGATTCAAAGGTTTTAAAATTAGGGAAGACTTTTATGTTTATAAAAACCCTAGATTTGATGTTCTTTGAATAAAATTGTTGTGCATGTGGCTATTTGATTTAGTTTTTTTGTACCTACTTGTTTTCATGCGTTTTTTTATGTTGTAAACAAGGGTAATTTTTTCCAAGAAAAATAATATGTGTAGAAACTAGAAGGGGGGGTTGAATAGTTTCTCTTTGATTGGTGACCAAATTAAAATTACTTTCAATTTGGTTTGTATCAAAACTATCTTTTACTTGAGGCTAAGTTGCATAATGATTAGGTTCAATTCAAATGCACTAGCAAAGATAATAGGTAAGTGTAATGATAATGAAATAAGTAAAGAGTAAGGAAGGAGACAACCTAGTGGGAAGACACCAAGATTTATAATGGTTCGACAACGAGGCTCTATCCTCGTTTCTACTCCACTCCTCGAGTACACCTACTCGAGATTTCCACTATATCCACAAGCTCCCTTCTCGGCGGAGAAAACCTTACATCGTTGCTTACATTATTTTCCGACACTAAGCTAAATGTCGAGACCTAATCTTTAGCTAGGACCAATCTACACAACGTTGCCTACTTCATAATTTAACGACACAAGGCTAGATGTCGTGTTCTAATCGAAAGCTAGAACCAATCTTCACGACGTTGCCTATTTCACCATTTTACGACACAAGGCTAGATGTCGAGTTCTAATCGAAAGCTAGAACCAATCTTCACGACTCTTCACTTTGAAGCTAAGTGAGAACTTCACACAACACAACTACTAGTCACTTTATAGTTTAGTGAGAACTCACAAGACACAATCACATCACTTTATATTTTAGTGAGAACTCCTAATCAAATCTATTACAACTCAACTAGACTTATCCAAGTACACACATGTATCTTGGATTTACACAACACAAATCCAAGCAAACACATATGCAATGGATGTACACAACAAATCCAAGTATCCACAAATAACTTGGATGAACACAACTAGTCCAAGTATTCATAAATACATTGGATTGACCTAAAATAAAAAGGGTATCATGATGAATATGACTAGCTCATAGATTCATCTTTATCACAACACTAGTGAGTGAGTGATCTTCTCATTGGACAAGGTAAAGGAGGGGATCAAGAGGATAATCATATGTAAACATCCTTAACAATTTAAGTGATCATTTACTAATGATTATGCTATAGAAAATAGAAAGAGGGCTGAGAAAAACGTCCAAGAGGCTTGCTGGAAAATGAGATTTGACCCACTATTTAAAGGAGACAAAGTATAACGGATCTATAACGGCTAGCTGTGCGCGGTACCTTATCTCACCCCGTGGTTCCATATCGCTAAGGAACCGCGTAGGTACTTAAGGTACCGCCACTAGATTACGCTCCGTTTTTTGTCTTTTAGTGGGGTGGGAATATCTGAGGTATTTGAAACCTTCAAAGGATATTCTAACAGCATTTGGAATATGCTATTTTCAAATTTTCATTTTCCATTTTAATAAAACATTTTCTAAAAAAGAAAGTTTATTAAAAAGTCTTTTGTCATATTAACAAAAGTGAGTTTTAAGGATAATCATTTTGATGATCACTAAGTATGATTAAGAAAGGTTAGTGATATGATTATTACCTTGATGATAGTGTTAGTTAAATATTTCATTTTGTGTTTTACACTAAATGTGTTGTATGGTTTGTTGTGATCAAAACTAAGAAAGATTAGTTAACACTAATAATGTTTTTAGGCATCACTTGCATTAACAATCTCCCCCTTTTTGATTACGACAAACGATAAACTCGTTTACGTAGAAACACAAAATATGGAATTATTAACTAGTTTATCACTATCATTTCTCCCCCTTTGTCGTAGCAAAAAGGTTAGCACAAGTCTTTGAAGAACATCGAACTTTGCTAGTAGCTCCCCCTTGGTGGTTGCTCCCCTTTGCTTGGGGCACCAAGTTTGTGAGCTAAGGTGACATGCTACACAAAGGTTAGTAGAAAGGAAAGAAACACCAATGTATATATGATCACTACCTACTAAGTAACTTGAGAGGGAGAGAGAGAAGAAATCTCAAATTAGAAGCAAGTATTTTGCTAAGTATGTCCAAAGAGGTAACTGACAAAATCAAGCTTCAATCCAATGAAGATGATAAGCTTGTCAATGGGGTAAAGTTTAGAATTGATGGAATCACCCATAAGCAATTGTAAAAATTAACCATGATCAACTCAAAATAGAACTAATGAAATAACACACAAACAACACAAAGGTTACATAAAAGAAAAAGACACAACAAAGAAGATAGTCATACACACAATATGAGTATCTAAAAACAATAAATATGGAAAATAAACCACTAAGCATAAGCTAGTCTAATAGTGATATTTTCCAAGATTGCTAAAAAAAGACTAAAAAGATGACGATGCATCATTCGAAGTTTTGTCCACCGGAACGAAAACCTGAATAGGAGGTCGAGTGAGGAGGAATTCAAGAAAATTTAACTTCTCATACACATGAGCAAGTTCAATTTGTTGAAATCGACAACAAGCACACGAGGATCCATGATGCAACACAAAATCGTTTGATGTGGGTATGGCATCAAACTTAGGGTTTGGTGCTGGTGAGGTAATGGGTTTGGGAATGTTTTCACAATGCCTTGTGAGGTTTGGGAAGGTTGAAAGGTCAATGAGTTGAGGGGTGTTGAAGGATTGTGGTGGTGGGGGAACATTTTCTTTAGCTCCGGTGATGGGGTTTATGGTATAAGTCTCATTCCAATACTTGATTGGAGAGAAGGTAGGGTTTATGGGTGGTTTGGACGAAGATGGTTCATTCTTCTTAACCCAAATAGGTCGAACCGAGATTTTCAGTTTCTTTGAAAGCTTGGATGAGGAAGCTTTGGGTGAGTGGGGTTGTGACAAAGAAATGTCAAGGTTAGGAATGTAGGAGTTAGGCATTGTGAGAGTGTGAGAATGAAATCTCAAGGTTATGTGAGAATGAATTCTCAAGGTTGGGAAGGTGTGAGAATGAAATCTCAAGGTTGTGTGAGAGTGAATTCTCAAGGTTGGGAAGGTGTGAGAATGAAATCTCAAGGTTGGGGTATAAGTAAAATGTAATCAAGGTAAGAATTTGAATACAAAATGTGAAGTGTCAAGTAATGTTTAGTCAATTTGAGTAAACAAGGAATCTTGACAGGGTATAGGGTTTTAAAAGTTTTGACCAAAAATTCGTCAAAGACTGATTTCTGCCCGCGGTACCTTAAAGGGATCGGCGGTTCCTTAGCACATAAGGAACCGCGCGACTTTATTGAGCCGCGTCCAGTGGACATGAAACCATGTTTTTCCAGGTTTTTGGGAAAAACTAAGAATTTTTCAAAAAGTTGCAAATCTTGGAATTTCACCTCTATTAGCACCAAATTATGCTAGGGTTGCATAAAGCAACACATTCACAAAGAATGTCTTGACAAAGGGTGACAAAATAATTTAGATATCATTTTGAACCAATTTTAGTCAAGTTTTTAGAGGTTGTGATAGATTTAGGTTCAATTTTAATTTCAAATTAAAGTTGATTAATGTGCACATAAGGATAGAAACACACAAAGCTAAATCCATAGATCAACAACATGAAACATTCATGAAGGAAGCAAGTACAATGACAAATAAAACTAACTAATACATAGCTAGCTTAACATTAAATCTAGATAAGTAGTTTTCTTTGGCTTAGTTTTGTTGAAAACTCTTATTAAGAAAACTCCATCATTCATCTCCTAGGAGGAGGCATGGAGAACAAGGAAATCAAGAACTCTTGCAACCTCCTATGTAGTCCATACATATCCATCCTAAGGTTATGGATGATGTAGTGGTTGTAAAGACAACATGGACAACTAGGACCATGTGTTTGTTGAAACCCATAGTACGGATCACCCAAAAGGAGGGAAAGTGGAACACCCAAAATTGGAATGTTTGAGTTGGGTGGAGGTGGAGGAGGCAAGTTATCCAAGGGTGATGTGGGTGAGAGTGAAGGCATGTTCCCTAAAGGGGAAATGGGTGAGTGTGGAGGTAAATTCTCCAAGGTTGGTGAAATGGGTGAGTTATGAGGGGTAAATGGTGAAGTCACCAAAGTGTCATCAAAGTCATTCACAAAAGGAATGCTTTGGATTGGTTGGGGTTGTGTGGTCACATCCAAGGGTGCACTTGGAGTGAATGGTGAAGAGAGCTCATTCATTCTTGAGTTGAATGAAGAGGAGGTAGAACCAATAGAGTGGTTAGTACCATGGGTGGATGATGTCTTGCATGGTGCAAGACGTGGGGAAGGTGATGAAGAAGTGAGGATAGGAACCATCTCATTCTTAGGTGTGTGGAAAGGTGAGGAGTTAGGCTTGGCTACCTTAATCCTTATTTTGAGTGTTTTCCTTGGGGTGGAGGTCTTGGAAGTGTTTGAGGTTTTCGTACACAACATGGTTGTTTCGGGTTAAGGGAGGTATGTTTGATGTGTGAAGAACATGGCAAACAAGGTGGATTTAAATGGGTGAGGGGATGATCCAAACTAGTAATGGGTTAAAATCATTTTAGGTGAATAATGAATTTAGGTAAGCTAGTTTAAGAAATGTGCAATTTATTACTGAAAATCATGCAAGGTTTACACAGATTTAAGAAAACAGTGTAAAGCAAAAGATGCTGTCGTGCACAGTGGCCGTCGGTTCCTTATCTAGGACCCGCGGTTCCTTATTGATAAGGAACCACTGGTCGATATTGAACCGCGACCAGAGGTTTTAAAAAATCTTTCATCCCAGTTTTTGAAAAACCCAGATTTTTACCAAAAGATTCACAAGCCAAAGTAAACTACAGATCATAATCTAATAAGCTAACTATCATAAGGCATGCACAAAGCTATGTAAATCACAAACATCATTGCATAAGCAATAATTAGGATCAACATAAATAATAATCCAAACATGTAATCATAAGTTAATACACATCCAAGATAAAATAAAATTGTTCAACATTACATGTTTACCAACATGTATTATTTGAAATACTTCAAAGCTTTCACCTTCTCTTTTTGCCCAATCCCTTGATCATATTACCCAAGAACTTGAAACCCTTCCTTGACTCAACCCGGTGTTCATGCAATTCACCTCTAGTCCTAAGGTTTTCACGGTAAAGATGCTCCATGTTAAGATCTTCCGGTACTTCACTAGAGGAGTAATGAGGTGGGGGAGCTAGGTCTTCAAATTCATCCTCGAATGGGCTTGAGGATGGATGGGAATTACTCGAAGAGTGGAAATGAGAACTAGTACCGACGCCATCACCATCACTTGTTGGCATATCGGTGTCCTCATAATCCGGCTCTTGATGATTGGATTTTCGTGAACCTCGGTCACTTCTAGGCTTTCGTTCATATACCTCTTGAATAGGTAACATAATCCGTTGAATCGGGTGAAAGCGAGAAAGATCGAGATGAGAAAAATCTTCACCAACCCTTCTAAAAAGGCGAGTAAGAAGCATAGCATAGGGAAGGTTTGTTTTGGGGTTTGGAAAGAGCATAATTTATACGTCGAGCGATGTAGAATGCTAACATGTACTCGGTTGATGTAAAGATTCAAAACAACATATGCACCATACACGCCGGGATATGGTCTTGGTTTCCACCAAGACAAAACACATTCTCCCTAAGGATGTTAGCCTATTGGACCATGAAGCCCTTAAGGTCGCTTGAGAGCACTTCATAGTGATTCACATTTCGCACATTAGTATGAAGGCTTCTCACAACGTTTCCATCACGCTCCTTCAAGATGATATCAAGGATGAAATTTGGATCAACTTCGGTGATGTCATCTAAAGGTTTATCGTTGGACTCCACGAGAGCATCAAGTCTCTATTTGTCTGTAAAACGACAAGTGCCTCTATATGGCACACCAAGAATATCACCAAAATCATCGAGGGAATATTGAATGATCTGATCATTCAACATGAAGCGAATGAAGATTTGGCAATTGATTTCGAGCATGGAGTAAGTGCTAAAGAATTCAAGAAGAAACTGGGGATAAATTTCTTCGTCTATGAAGAGCAAGCAATCAAATCCAATATGCTCAAACATAGAGTTGATATATCTATACCCCTTTATTCTTGTATCTACAACCCTACCCCTCATGGAAATTACGAGAGGAAAGGGACGGAAAAGAGTTTTGAAGTTGAGGGGAAGCATAGGTTTGGGAAATGTCCGGCATATAGTTTCTAGTGAATTGATGATCTTTTGATATTGAGAAGGCATGATTAGTACCTAAATAAACACAAGAAAATATTTCTCCAATCACTCATATGAAAAATAAAATCAAAGATCAAAAATATGAGAATGTGTTATATCAATTTCTTGACAAACATAGGATTGAATCCATATCATTCTCATGTTCACAATGTGTCTATTCCATCATTAACCAAGAACACATGATCTATGTTAGATCAACAATGAATTAGAGCATTGGTTTTTCAAAACAAGGTTTTTAGGTAAGCATTAACAATGTCATTACCTACTTGTTCATGGGTTCATCTCAAATCCATCTTTTAACCAAAATCATTTAGCCAAAATTCGGATTTGTTCTACAAGTGGATTTTAGTGAAATCTTAATGAATATGAACCTAAGGAATCATAGTAAAATAACCATGTCAACCCACATTCCTATTAAGGTTTTAATTCAATTTCAATTTTAAAAATCCCCAATCATGAAAGGATGAACCCTAGAACAAAATAGATGAAATTGAAAGAAAATACTTACAATTAATTGATGTTAGATGAAGGATGAGTGAAACCCACAACTTGGAATCAATTAATTTGAGTGATTGAAGGTTTTGGAGGCTTCAACAATGGTGGAAAAGGTAAAACCTGTCGGCTGTGTGTTTTTGGGAGAGAGAGATAGTGGTTTGAAAATGAATAAAATAATCACACTGGCGCTCTGACAAAAGTTTCTGCCCGCGATTCCTTATCGATAAGGTACCGCGGTTTTGAGCCGCCTAGATAAGGAACCGCCTACACAGGCAGGTTTTTTCTATGAAAAACGCCAAATTTTGAAAACCAAGTTTTTCTAAAATACTTAAAATTAAATCATGAGCCTTTTAGAATATCATTGGATCATCATAACACTAAGCAATATGCCTTAACGAAGGATTACGAGTTAAATCAAGATCGAAAAGAACCAAAACGGACAAACGACTACTCGTAGCAAAACGGTAAAGTGGAGAGAAGTCAAGGGAAGTGAATCAAGACTAGGACCAATGCTCAAAGGATTAATGACAATCTTCAAATAGTGGTAACGAAGAGCTTGTGTCATATATAGTGGTTTAATACGTGCCTTTCTGGCGAAACGTTAAACGGCTTTGGTAATGAATAAGCACAAAGCAATTATTCAAGTATGGACTAAGATCACTTTCAATAATAGTCTTAGTCTAAACAAAAATATGAGCAAGGTATTAATTCACTTTCTCTCCCACAAAGGGCCTACTAACCGTATGGGTGCAAACCATGGAAATCATGCTTGATACTTTAAGCTTCTACTAACTCACTCTACATCACCATAGTGAGTCAAGTATCCAAGCAATGAAGGTTTGAGAGGATAAAGGAAAAGAATCACAAACCACAAATAAATGTCAAGGCAAGGATGCCAAGAGCAAGCACATAGTCATGTAATGATCAAAAGAATGATCAAAAGGGCGTGTGGAAGAACGAAAGCGTACCTTGTACACAAAACAACATGCAATCTTTCTAAATTGGAAATATTTATATAACATATCTTTCCAAGTGCCCCTTTTGAAGAAAAATGGCATTGGTGGCAAATGTCAAATGTAACAATTATCTAACTAACCATGGAGACCTACCATAAAAGAAAAAAGATGCAGGGCTAGTAAAATATTAGATCAAAATAAAAATGTAAATCTCGAGCCAAAAATTACACTTCTATAAAACATATATGCATTAGGGATATGTATAACTGAATGTTTGTGGACATAAAATTAATAGTCGTGTGATAGGATCGAACTCGGGATTACGGGATTGCACACAATACGCAAATGGTTAATTTCATTTAATAAATGTATTTAATATATTTATTAAATTAATCCGAGCTTAACTAACGATCGTTAAATAAATTAAGAGCTAAGTTAAACGATCGTTATGGAATTAAATAGAAGAAAGGAAGGAAATGGAAAATTCCGGAAGCCTCCTTTGGGTGGGCTTGGGCCGGTTGCTACATGGGCAAAATGGAAGAAATTTTTTTTCTAGCCTATATAAACAACACTTAGCCCTCATATTTTTTCCATCCCCTCTCTCTTCTTTCCTACGATCAAACCAAAAGGCAAACACCTTTTTTAGTGTTCCTTTTAACCTCTTGGTTTTGATTTCTTGAATCTAGTCTTAGACCCCCTCTAGGGTTGTTGGGTAGATTATTCCACAAGCGTAGAAGCTTCGTTTATACGTGCTAGACTCCCGGTTAGCCCATCGCATTACGTGTGTACAAGAGCGTAGTATAGTTTTACATTAAACTATATCTTGGTACTGTTCTTCTCTAATTGGTGATCTTGTGGATCTTCGCTAGGATAAAGGTATGTAACGTAATTCGATTAATTATAATTGTGTTATTATGATCTTGTTAAATCGCTTCCGCTATTACGTGCTTTGATCTTTGCTTATGATTATATAATTGTTATGAACTTCATAATCAGTGGCATCGAGAGCCGTTTTAATATGTTATAATTATCGAGATCTAAAGTTTTTTTAACTAATGGTGAGTTGAGTTAAAGTTACATGTTGTTTTTCAGGTTTTAACAAAATTAGGTTTTTTTTTGTTTTTAAAGATCGGCCTAGCCAAATTTTTCATAAAAAAATTAAAAAATTTGTAAACCCTAAAATTACATGGTATAATCTTTAGATGTTTGCATGGATTAATTGTTATGTCATGTATGGCTACGATCCGTAGTATTTTAATTGTTAAGAGTATGTGTGAGATCCGTGATGAACATGCATGTTTTTTTCCCGGATCATATGATTTTGTATGCTATTTGATTTATTTGATTCAAAGGTTTTAAAATTAGGGAAGACTTTTATGTTTATAAAAACCCTAGATTTGATGTTCTTTGAATAAAATTGTTGTGCATGTGGCTATTTGATTTAGTTTTTTTTGTACCTACTTGTTTTCATGCGTTTTTTTTATGTTGTAAACAAGGGTAATTTTTTCCAAGAAAAATAATATGTGTTGAAACTAGAAGGGGGGGTTGAATAGTTTCTCTTCGATTGGTGACCAAATTAAAATTACTTTCAATTTGGTTTGTATCAAAACTATCTTTTACTTGAGACTAAGTTGCATAATGATTAGGTTCAATTCAAATGCACTAGCAAAGATAATAGGTAAGTGTAATGATAATGAAATAAGTAAAGAGTAAGGAAGGAGATAACCTAGTGGGAAGACACCAAGATTTATAGTGGTTCGACAACGAGGCTCTATCCTCGTTTCTACTCCACTCCTCGAGTACACCTACTCGAGATTTCCACTATATCCACAAGCTCCCTTCTCGGCGAAGAAAACCTTACATCGTTGCTTACATTATTTTCTGACACTAAGCTAAATGTCGAGACCTAATCTTTAGCTAGGACCAATCTACACAACGTTGCCTACTTCACAATTTAACGACACAAGGCTAGATGTCGATTTCTAATCGAAAGCTAGAACCAATCTTCACGACGTTGCCTACTTCACCATTTTACGACACAAGGCTAGATGTCGAGTTCTAATCGAAAGCTAGAACCAATCTTCACGACTCTTCACTTTGAAGCTAAGTGAGAACTTCACACAACACAACTACTAGTCACTTTATAGTTTAGTGAGAACTCACAAGACACAACCATATTACTTTATAGTTTAGTGAGAACTCCTAATCAAATCTATTACAACTCAACTAGACTTATCCAAGTACACACATGTATATTGGATTTACACAACACAAATCCAAGCAAACACATATGCAATGGATGTACACAACAAATCCAAGTATCTACAAATAACTTGGATGAACACAACTAGTCCAAGTATTCATAAATACATTGGATTGACCTAAAACAAAAAGGGTATCATGATGAATATGACTAGCTCATAGATTCATCTTTATCACAACACTAGTGAGTGAGTGATCTTCTCATTGGACAAGGTAAAGGAGGGGATCAAGAGGATAATCATATGTAAACATCCTTAACAATTTAAGTGATCATTTACTAATGATTATGCTATAGAAAATAGAAAGAGGGCTGAGAAAAACTTCCAAGAGGCTTGCTGGAAAATGAGATTTGACCCACTATTTAAAGGAGACAAAGTATAACGGATCTATAACGGCTAGCTGTGCGCGGTACCTTATCTCACCCCGCGGTTCCATATCGCTAAGGAACCGCGTAGGTACTTAAGGTACCGCCACTAGACTACGCTCCGTTTTTTTGTCTTTTAGTGGGGTGGGAATATCTGAGGTATTTGAAACCTTCAAAGGATATTCTAACAGCATTTGGAATATGCTATTTTCAAATTTTCATTTTCCATTTTAATAAAACATTTTCTAAGAAAGAAAGTTTATTAAAAAGTCTTTTGTCATATTAACAAAAGTGAGTTTTAAGGATAATCATTTTGATGATCACTAAGTATGATTAAGAAAGGTTAGTGATATGATTATTACCTTGATGATAGTGTTAGTTAAATAATTCATTTTGTGTTTTACACTAAATGTGTTGTATGGTTTGTTGTGATCAAAACTAAGAAAGATTAGTTAACACTAATAATGATTTTAGGCATCACTTGCATTAACAATATGGACTAAATCATAATCAAATTAATGAATTATTTTGAGATCTAAATTAAATAGAATTGCGTTGATTGATAATTTGCAATGATAATTTAACGGCCTACTCATTTTTGACAAGCTATAAAGTGGGTATAACGCACCGCTAGTCTTGTACCCGGTTAAGAAAGGAGGTGCTATGCCATTAGTCGCTGACCCAATTCCTGGCTCGCCTGTGCGTCAAAATTGAAATTACCTATGATTATCTTTTTCAATATATCTTAAGGTTGATTTGCCGTAAATTCACATCCAAAACACAATGAATAAGGTTATTCCTTTGTGCTTAAGCCGAGTTCTAGAAAAGGTACGTTGTGAATTGTTGTGGGTAAAGTCTTTAATTAGTTTAACCAATACCTTGTGATTTATGGCAAAATTTTTGACTCATCAAAAGGTTTACTAAAAGTTTTATTAAACTAATGCTATGGAGATGTATGCATGCTTCTCCATACATGATTTTGACACCAAAATCAATATCCTTAAATTTAAGTCTTATGCCATCTAATTGACGAACACTTGAAGTTACAATTGTCCTCAAATGAGATTTTGGACGATGTTGTAATGGAGAGAAAACTTCATGACTGAATAAGATTGCACATGAATGTTTTATGTTCTTTAGATTAGTCGACTTAATTGAGTTACTCAGTGAGATCTGGAAACTTCAGGCGTAAAGTAGGGATAAAAACATGTTTACAATGCAAAATGACTTTTGGCAATGTAGATCAAGTGATGTGATAAGTTTATGTCAATATAGATTCTAGTTTCAAGGAAATACTATGGTTTTTTTATTACCGGGGTAATTTTATTTTCTTGAATGGTATTTTTAAAAATAATAATATTTGAACTTATTTCTGTAGAAATGGTTCAACCCAAAAACAATATGACTATAAGTCTGCGTTCAAAGTTTTCTTTGATCGTCCTGAACTTACTGGTCCAAACTTCAATGATTGGTATCGCTCACTAAGAATTGTCTTGAGAGTAGCGGGTACTATCGATATTTTGACTACTCCTTATACGGAGAATCTTGCCGAAGGAGCATCTGATGTGCAAAGGCTTGAACACCTTGCTAATGTTAAGAAGCACTCTGAGGTGGCTTCCTTAATGTTAAGAAAAATGGCTCCTCCACTTCAACAGAAGTATGAGCTATTTTCACCAAAGGGAATGCTTGATGAGCTCAAGGCTATGTTCAAAAAGCCGCAAGCTGTGGAGATCTACGACTTGGTAGATGCTTTGCATAGTTCCAAGCAAGCTCCTAGAAAGTCTGTAAGTGCCCATTATTTGGAAATGAGGGGTTATGTGGAACAGCTCATTGCACTAGGACAATCCTATGATCATAATATGGCTATCAACTTGATCAATAGGTTCCTTAACAAGGACTTCAATGATTTTGTTCAAAACTATAATATGCATTGCACGGGGAAGACAGTTAATGATTTGCATGCAATCCTCATTGACTATGAAAAGGGATTAAAGGACAAGGCATCTGCTTCTACTCCTCCTGTGCTTTATGTACAAAAGGGTAGAGTGAATAAGCCAAAACCGCAAACGAACAAGAAGAAAGGCAAAGGCAAGGGTGATAAGGGCAAACAAGTTGCGACTTATTCTAAACCTAAGCAAAACTTTGTCAAGAAGAATCAATCTCAGAAGGATGAGACTTGTCACCATTTCAAAGCAAGTGGTCACTGGAAGAGGAACTGCCCTCTTTATCTCGATGAGTTGCGAGAAATAAAGAAGAAGGCTGAGCTTAGTGTTGCAGCATCTTCAGGTAACTTATTTATGATAGAGTTATTTAATCTTACATATAAATCAAATTCCTGGGTATATGATACGGGAAGCGGTATTAACATTTATAATACACTGCAGGGATTTGAGTTAGAGAGGAAGCTTACCTATGGGGAACAATTTCTGCAAGTGGGCAATGGCGCACAAGCAGCGGTTGAAGCTATAGGAACATTTAATCTAGTTTTACCTTCGGGTTTAGTACTGAGTTTAAATAATTGTCATTATGCACCAACAATTGTTAGGGGGGTTATTTCCTTTTCGTGTATGTTGGATCTTGGATTTATCCACACTATTGATAATAATAGAATTTCTGTTTTCAAAAATGGTTTATTCTATTTTGACGCAATTTCTGTGAATGGTGTTTTTGGAATTAACATGCATGATAATAATTCCAAGAGAAAAAATAATTCTTTTTTTAGCATGATTAAGAAGAGAAAGTTAGACAAGAACTCTTCTTATCTTTGGCATTATAGACTTGCCTATATTGGGAAGACTCGCATACAAAAGCTTCAACGTGATGGTCTTTCGGGAAATATCAATGATGAATCATTTGGTAAATGTGAGTCTTATATCTCTGGAAAGATGACCAAGAAACCTTTTAATAGAAATATTGAAAGGGCTACAGAACTACTTGGTTTAATACACACTGATGTGTGTGGACCACTTAGACATGTGTCAAGGAAAGGTGCTAGCTACTTCTTAACATTTACGGATGATCATAGCCGATATGGTTATGTTTATTTACTTAAGCATAAACATGAGGTATTTGAAACATTCAAAGTGTTTAAAACAGAAGTAGAATTGCAACTAGGAAAGAACATTAAAGCTCTTCATTCTGATCGAGGTGGTGAATACTTAAGTTAAGAGTTTAAAGATTATTTAAGTGAGAACGAAATTGTTCAGAAACTTACTTCTTCATATACTTCACAACAAAATGGTGTATCCAAAAGGAGAAATTGTACATTATTGGATATGGTGCGATCTATGTTTAATCTTACAACTTTACCTTTATCCTTTTGGGATTATGCTCTAGAATCTGTTGTTCGTATTCTGAATATGGTTCCCACAAAGAAGGTTGATAAGACACCATATGAACTATGGCATGGCAAAAAGCTATATTTGTCTTATTTAAAGAATTGGGGTTGTGCGGCGTATGTGAAACGTGACTCTGGAGATAAACTCCAACAACGCTCAGTAAAATGTATCTTTGTCGGTTACCCTAAGGAAACTATGGGTTGCTACTTTTATTATCCACCTGAGAACAAAGTTATTGTTGCTAGGTACGGAAGACTTCCTTGAAAATGATCTTGTAAATCAAGAATTCAGTGGGAGAAATTATGATCTTGAAGAAATTCAAAAAGATACATTGCCTTCTGAAAATACTAGCGAAGAAATTCCAATTGAGCCAGAAAGTCTGGGAGCTCAACCGGAATTAATTCCTCCACGTAGGTATGGAAGGACTATACGTGCGCCAAGCAAATTATGTCTTAACATAGAGGATGATGTGGAGAAAGTATGGGATCTTGGTGAACCTGCTAACTATCGATCCGCAATGCTTGATCCAGAAAAGTTAAAATGGATAGTTGCGATGAATGAGGAAATGAAATCTATGGAAATCAATGATGTTTGGATTCTTGTAGATGCGCCTAAAAATGCTAAAGTAGTGAAAATAGGTGGATTTTCAAGAAGAAAACCGACATGGATGGTGAAGTACAATCCTATAAAGCACATTTAGTAGCTAAAGGTTTTACTCAAACTTTTGGCGTAGACTACGAGTAGACATTTTCTCTAGTAGCAGACTTACGAGCTATTAGGATTCTCATAGCAATAGCAGCATACTATGACTATGGGATATGGCAAATGGATGTTAAAACTGCCTTCTTGAACGGTCGCTTAGATGAAGACATCTATATGCAACAACCAGAAGGGTACGTAGATCCTAAATATCCAAAACGCGTATGCAAACTTCAAAGATCTATTTATGGTTTGAAGCAAGCATCACGTCAATGGAATACACGATTTGATGAAGAAATCAAAAAGTTCGGATTTATTCAAAATCGTGATGAGCCATGTGTATATCGCAAAGCTAGTGGGAGTAATGTAGTGTTCCTAATTTTATATGTCGATGACATATTAATCATGGGAAGTAACATTCTAAGACTTAAGGAAGTTAAGGATTATCTTGGTAAATGTTTTTCTATGAAGGATTTGGGAGATGTTGCATATATTCTGGGAATTAAAATCTATCAAGATAGAAAAAGACGTTTAATTGGTCTTAGTCAAGATGCTTATATTGATAAGAAATTGAAGAAGTATAACATGCATAACTCTAAGAAAGGTTTTCAACCTATGAAGGTTAAGCATGAATTAAGTCATGAGTTAGATGCATCAACACCCGAAGAGGTAGCTTACATGCAGAAGGTGCCTCATGCTTCGGCTGTAGGATCTATTATGTATGTTGTAAGATGCACAATGCCTGACGTGGCGTTTTCTCAGAACTTGGTCAGTAGATACCAACAGAATCCAGGGAAGATCCACTGGACTGCTGTTAGACATTTTCTACAGTATTTGAGGAATACAAAAAGAAATGTTTTGGTATTCAAAGGGTATCCATATACATAACTAAAAGTGGTTTGGATTAGGAATCTTATTTGAGATCTTTGGATGATGCTTTCAATTAAAGAACCTATTGATATATATTGTGACAATTCTGCTGCAATTATATTCGCCAATGATCCTGGAGTCATGAAAGGAGCCAGACTCTTTAAACGTAGATATCACTACGTTCGAGAACAAATTGAAGCTCGTGAAATAAAATTAATAAAATTTCACACAGATGATAACGTAGTTGATCCTTTTACTTTTTCCTAGACCGAAGGGAGTTAAGCATGCCAAAGTGATCGGGCTGCAACTAGCTAGCGAACTCATGCAATAAATATGTGATTACTATTTGGATATAGGATGTTAAAATATTATTGAAATGATGAAATAAAGATTGGTTTTCGTTTATTTTCTGTTATTTCATTTTGTATCCTATTTTACATGTTTTAATCCATGAATAATTGTTATGTTCTAAATGTCCATTGTCGATTAATAATATGAGAATATTATTAAACTAAGACAATTCAAAATAGTTACAGAGTATACTTGAAAGTATATTGGTCAATTTTGGATGATATATGATGAATCAAATATTGGACTTATCCCAACTATATGATTTTACTTTATGGATCTTTGTCATTAAGTAAATCATAAATAGTATCCTTAGACATGAGATACCAGGAAACTGTCACAAATGTAGTGTGTTTCTGTGAGATAACCTAACGCTAAACGTAACTGGTAGCTATAAGGGTTATTTTCAAAAGTGTTGCAAAGTTCGTAAGTTTCGCTTGTAGTCAAAATAGGATTTGTTTCCTTCAAATTATTTTGAAGTATAATACAGCTGGACCCCTCAGGGGAGTAGTAAGATGTTTGTGTGGCCACACCCAAATTTGTTTTGGTAATCTTGCTATATCGGTAAACGAGAAACAGAATGGTTAATGAAGGAATGACTGAGATCCATATCCTATTAACGTTGTATTTGAAATGATAGGATAATAATAATGATGAATCATTAAAATTTTTTGTCCAGGAGACCTTACTCGAGTTGTACTAGTGACATTGCTAGTGTAACTAGACGCTAGTCAATGTAATCACGATATTCAAGTTTTGTCCAAGTGGGAGCTGAAAGTTTGTGGACATAAAATTAATAGTCGTGTGATAGGATCGAACTCGGGATTACGGGATTGCACACAATACGTAAAGGGTTAATTTTATTTAATAAATGTATTTAATATATTTATTAAATTAAACCGAGCTTAACTAACGATCGCTAAATAAATTAAGAGTTAAGTTAAACGATCGTTATGGAATTAAATAGAAGAAAAGAAGGAAACGGAAAATTCCGGAAGCCTTCTTTGGGTGGGCTTGGGCCGGCGGCTACAAGGGCAAAAGGGGAAGAAAAATAGTTTTTCTAGCTTATATAAGCAAACCTTAGCCCTCATATTTTTTTCCATCCCCTATCTCTTCTTTCCTGTGATCAAACCAAAAGGCAAACACCTTTTTTAGGGTTCCTTTTAACCTCTTGGTTTTGATTTCTTGAATCTTATCCTAGCCCCTCTCCAGGGTTGTTGGGTTGATTATTCCACAAGCGTAGAAGCTTCGTTTATACGTGCTAGACTCACGGTTAGCCCGTCGCATTACGTGTGTACAAGAGCGTAGTATAGTTTTACATTAAACTATATCTTGGTACTGTTCTTCATAAACTCTAATTGGTGATCTTGTGAATCTTTGCTAGGATAAAGGTATGTAACCTAATTCGATTAATTATAATTGTGTTTTTATGATCTTGTTAAATCGCTTCTGCTATTACGTGCTTTGATCTTTGCTTATGATTATATAATTGTTATGAACTTCATAAACCATCAATAACAGGTTTGGAAAAGTAGAAAGGAAAAGTAGAAAGGGCCTATTGTTAAGACTCTTTAAACCGAGGGCGAAACCGCATCTAAAATTAGGCTTAAATCACTAACCCAAAGGTCAAGTCGGGTTCATAGGCTGTCACAGCATATAACTTTGAGACTGGTTCAGGTAATCTGATGTTTGATTCGCTTCTCTAGAAATAAGAAAATCAAGTGTAAATTTCAGTTCGGTTTCCTAATCTTATTGAAACATTTACAGATCCTACGCATGCTGCACAGAGTTTACCCTGAAGCCTCGACCATTTCACAAAAAACTCAAAACCTATGGAAATATGTCATACACAACAGCCTTACAAATAGGGAGGAGTACAGAAACAAAAATCATATGCTATTAGAAGATAGCGTAATATTTCCTTATATTACTATAACTAAAATGAGTACAAATCACACAAAGAGCAAGGTGTCGAATCCCATATACGGTGGGGGTGATAGCTGATCGACGTCGAAGTGTCGGTCAAAAATAACCTAATCACCTTATACTAGATAGGGTAAGTGGGTATCGATCCACGAGGACTATGTGGTTTTAGTTTAAGTTTTGAGGTGATCACTGATCAATAAAGGTTTTGGTTTTGAAATCTGACAACTAAAATACTTTTGATAATAAAAATGCGGATTAAAAATTAAAATAATTATTAAGCTAATAATATAGCTAGAAAAATAAAATAAAGATGTAAACAATTAAAAAAAGAATGTAATCCCTTCCAGCTCCTAATATTTATGGTTGGTCACACTTATGGATTATCGAAACCTTTTAGAACCAATTACAAAGATTATTTCGACTTAATATGAATGAATTAATGTCGGCATTTATTATGTTTATCAACGACTCGCAATAATAAATCTTATATTAATCCAACCAATAATTATGTTTTAACAATTTATTTAGGTACAACTTATGTTGATTATATGACCATCTTTTTTTTTACTAAATAAAATAAGTATGAATCGTTAACTAACAATAAATTGTCTTGCACAAATAATTTAAACATAATATTAAGTCAATAAAGATAATTTATAAAGAAATCATAAATCAGTGTAATAAAAATTTGATAATCCAAAAGTAATGATCAAACCATAAATAAAGTTACCAGAAGGAATTACAACAGAATTAGCCGGACATCGCGGTGCACTCGAGCCACTTCCCGCTATTCATCTCCACTCAAGATCTTTTTTTTATTATTGTTTGTTTCTTTGCCCCACTTTTTCTTATTGCCTTCCACTGTTTTTTTTCCTTTGTTTAATCGGTTCTGTCTTCACCACTAATTGCAATTGTCCCCATGTTGATTTTTTTCCATCTTTTGTTTAATAGTCGGCTGTTGATCCCAAGCAAAGCACCCACCTCAATTGACTTTTTCAATTATTATTTGTGAATTATCTATTGATAATCTTTCTTTTGCTTTGTATCTTGCACCTCAAAAGATGTCAGAGAATGCCTTGTTCCCAATTTGATCGCAATCTCACGCAAAAAACAAGAATTGTTTTTTTTTTCTTTTTATATCCAATTGGTAGTCGGTTAGTCATGGGCTGGGCCAATTTTTTTTTTTTAATTTTTCTTTTCTTCTTTTGCCATAAAGTAACTTTGGCTCAATAAAAAAATAACCCAACGCCAACAATTGCTCAAACGAAGCCTGGACAAATAAAAGATGACCGAAAATATCGCGGCACGCTCAAATCTTTTTCTTCAATATTTTTTCTTCATTTATCGGCGCTCACAATGTCTTTTCTCCAAAAAATTAATTAAGCGTCCATTTTTATTCCACTTCGCTCGTAACCTATATAATCACAAAACACACTCAAAGTACATATATAACGACTAAAAAATATACAATTATACTAAATTAACATGCTATGAGGTGTATGCAAAATACACCGATTAACTCCTCTCAACTTAACTTTTACCGTCTCGTGTAAAAATAAAATAAAAATATACAAGCATGTTAATTTCATAATTTTTAATCATACTATTGAAATTTAATCAAAAAGATCACATTCAACCTAATACACTAATAACCATCCTACATGACAAATAATCCAAAATGATTACCAATATTTTGTCCTTCTTAAACACTTAGCATAACCATTCCCATTGACTTCATTTACTTTATATTTCATATAATTAACCATGTGTCCAACGTACCTATTACACACCTATAATCAATATAAACATTAATCTAAAACAAGAGGTGAGAATATCGTACACCTTTTATAACATTGGAGTTTTTATAGCATAAGAGCACATCATAAGCCATCATACTTTAGCTTATATACTTCTACTTCCTTTGTTTTCTTTTCTTTTCTTTTTTTTTTCTCAAATTTTTTATTATTTTTTTTTCATTTTTTTTCACTCTTTTTTTTTCACATAACACATAAGCTGTTTTTTTAGATCCGGGATCGTTTCTTATACAAGTCATCTCGAATGCTTTATACATTCCTTTCAAGGTTGATATAAAGACCAATTATTCAAAAAAATGAATATCTATCATATAGGTGCATACTAAGACACATTGGCACATGAGAACCGGTTAATTAAGTCTGTTTAATTAAATGGGAACAGTTATACTTCGTGCCTACTGGTACATCACATGATGGAATTATCTACCACATAGTATAATTATACAATGCACTAAATTAAACTAATCTTCCTAATTTCATTACAACAATACAATGATTGGGTTATTTCACATAAAATTGTCTCAGCTAAGTGCAATGCTATCCATCATAAAAATTGGTGTCTGACCTATGCTAACAACTAAAGTATCACCTTGCGCGGGTGACGAATCAGATAGGCAAGCCCAGCATATGACTACCACCAATAATTATGACAGTTCTCCAACTCTTTTCTAAGGTCACCGTGCGCGGGTGGCGAGCCGAATAAGATCAATTTCAAATGTCCTAACCCAACTATTACATTACTATATTCATATTATTTATTTAAACTTTTTACTCGATCTAAGCAAAGGTAAATAGAGGGAATTCAACCGGCGTGGTTTGATCATCTAATTATACATATGCCTAACTACATGCAAACAATCAAATCAATTTAATAACTAAATTATACAATGGAATCGGGTGCACCTGATAATTATGGCCAAATCTTCTAGCTTGCTCCAATACATCATCCACAAGCTAACCTTTAGAATCTGCAAACACTCAACAAACATATATGTAGAAGAAACTTCCACATCTAATTAGCACAAGAATCTTATAATGTGATGTAAAATTTTAAAAATTTTCAATTTTTCCCAAAAATCACATTTTAACCCATTTTGACCAAAATTTCACACAAAAACATGTAACACATGTGCCACCCCCCTCAACTTAAAGCATTGCATTGTCCCTAATGCAAAAACTTTAAACTGAAATTTTGGTTAAAAATCAATTTGACAAACTCACACAAAAAACAAAAACCTAACTCACTTTCGTAGGAATCACGGTTGCATTTAGCGTATGCAACAAGCCTTTAAACCACTCGGTAGCCCGACTGGACGAGTTTTGTCTCGTGAGGGTTTGTAGTGAACACACCCACAAAGTTCCACAAATCACAGGTTGCCTCCCGCGAAGCGCTAAGTTTACCGTCTTCAGCCAGACATAACTCAAATGAGCTATTGAGACGGTTGGATTGGTTCCAAGTAAACCACATCCACCATTTCCATCTGATCACTCTCCAACTCAACATACGGCTTTAAACGGTGTCCATTAACTTTAAAAGGCTCTCCACCCACCATATTTTTTATTTCAATGGCTCCGTATGGAGAGACTTGAGTCACTATATATGGACCCGTCCATTTACTTCTTAACTTTCCAGGAAAAAGCTTAAGTCTAGCATTGAATAACCAAACTTTTTGACCAACCAAGAACGATTTCTTGGTGATGTGTCGATCATGAGAAGCTTTGGTTTTCTCCTTATAAATCCTAGAACTCTCATAAGCATCCCGTCTAATCTCATCTAGTTCAGATAATTGAAGTTTCCTAGAACTACCTGCTTTCTCTAAATCTAGATTAACAGTCTTAATCGCCCATTCAGCCCTATGCTCTATCTCAACCGGTAAATGACACGCCTTGCCATATACCAACTTATACGGTGACATACCAATAGGAGTCTTAAAAGCCGTCCTATATGCCCACAATGCATCATCTAACCTCAAGGACCAATCTTTCCTATCACTACGGACGGTCTTTTCCAAAATTCGCTTAATCTCCCTATTAGATACTTCAACCTGTCCACTAGTTTGTGGGTGATAAGGGGTAGCTATCCTATGATTAACTCCATAGTGTTTCAGTAATTTCCCAAATCGAAAGTTCTTAAAGTGGAACCCACATCACTAATGATAGCCTTAGGAATTCCATGCCTAGCAAAGATATTCTTCTTAACAAACTTAAGAACTACACTATGGTCATTCGTTCTAGTAGCCTCAGCCTCTACCCACTTAGACACATAATCAACTGCCACTAAAATGTAAACATTGCCATGGGAAGTGGGGAATGGTCCCATAAAATCAATACCCCACACGTCAAAGATCTCAACAACAAGTATGGGATTCATGGGCATTTGATCACGCCTAGAAATCCCTCCAACTTGTTGGCAACGAATACATGCTTTCACAAAAGACTGGGCATCCTTGAAGATAGTCGGCCAAAAGAAACTGCTTTGCAGGACTTTATGCCCAGTTTTCGTAGCACCAAAGTGACCACCACATGCATAAGAATGGAAATGAGCCAATATGTCCATATGCTCATGGTCATGAACACATCTCCTAACGACTTGGTCAGCACACACCTTATAGAGCTCCGGATCCTCCCAAAAATAATGCTTCAACTGGGAGAAGAAGTATTTTCTTTGTTGCTTGGACCAAAAATCCGGAAGCTTTTTAACAGCTAGATAATTAACTATATTTACGTACCAAGGAACCTTAGAAACCTCAAATAAACTTTCATCCGGAAACCTTTCCTTAATCACATCAGAAGGGTTGAAAGGCGGAGGGATAATTCTAGACAAATGGTCGGCAACTACATTTTCTAACCCCTTTTTATCGCGAATTTCTAGATTAAATTCCTGTAAAAGCAAAATCCACCTAAGCAACCTCGGTTTTGTCTCTTTCTTAGTCAACAAATGTCTTAAGGCACTATGATCTGAAAATACTATCACCTTAGAATGCCCCCAAATATAGGACCTAAACTTATCAAGAGCAAAAACCACGGCTAACAACTCTTTTTCAGTAGTGGTGTAATTCATTTGAGCTTCTGAAAAAGTCTTACTAGCATAAAAGATCACAACGGGTTTCTTATCGACCCGCTGTCCTAAAACCGCCCCAGCAGCATAATCACTCGCATCACACATGATCTTGAAAGGCTTCGACCAATCAGGTGATTGCAGAATAGGGGCTTCTACAAGCTTTTGCTTAAGCATATTGAATGCTTTAAGACATGATTCATTAAAATCAAAGCGTGCATTTTTAAGAGTAGATTGCAAAGAGGCTTTGATATATCACTAAAATCTTTAATAAATCGCCTATAGAACCCGGCATGACCAAGAAAAGAACGCACACCTTTGACGGTAGTGGGAGGAGGAAGGGTTGAAATTACTTGAACTTTGGCACGGTCAACCTCAAATCCTTTTTCTGACACAACATGCCCTAATATAATTCCCTCTCGAACCATAAAATGGCTCTTCTCCCAACTAAGCACCAGATTAGTTTCGGTGCATCTTTTTAACACGCTTTCAAGCTGATCAAGGGAACTTTCAAAAGATTGACCAAAGATGGAGAAATCATCCATAAATATCTCTACAGATTCTCCAACCATGTCAGAAAAGTATACTCATCATACACCGCTGAAAGGTAGCGGGTGCATTACACAGGCCAAAAGGCATTCTTCGAAATGCAAACGTCCCGTATGGACACGTAAACGTAGTTTTGGCCTGGTCATCAGGACGGATGGGTATTTGATTATAACCGGAGTACCCATCCAAGAAGCAATAGAATTTCTTACCAGAAAGCTTGTCAACTATTTGATCAATGAAGGGTAGTGGGAAGTGATCTTTAGATGTGGCATTATTCAGCTTACGGTAATTTATACAAACTCTCCACCCAGTAACTGGTCGGGTTGTGAGCTTTTTCCCATTCTCGGTTTCTACAACAGTGATTCCGGCCTTTTTAGGCACCGTTTGAGTAGGACTTACCCATTTACTATCCGAGATGGGATAGATGATACCGGCATCTAACCATTTAAGAACTTCCGTCTTCACTACCTCTTTCATATTAGGATTCAGACGCCTTTGCGCATCTCTTGCTGGCTTAATATTTGGGTCCGTAACAATTCGATGCATACATAATGAAGGGCTGATCCCTTTCAAGTATGCAATCGTCCATCCCACTGCTGCTTTGTACTTGGAAAGCACCTTTAGAAGTGCTCCCTCTTGTGATTCAGAAAGATCAGAAGCTACAATAACGGGTAACGTATTATTAGGACCTAGAAAAGCATATTTGAGATTGGATGGCAAAGGTTTTAGTTCAAGAGTTGGAGGCACCTCCAAAGACGGCTTCGTAGCCGTGTCAAAAGTAGAAGGCAAGGGCTCCACTTTATAAGACCAAGGTGGTTTTTGATGGTCCAAAGAATTGACCAAACACTCTTGAATCTCTAGAACTTCAGCAACATCAAGAATCTCCTCGTTATCACCAGTTAAATATAATTCCAAAGGATCATCCTTAAGCATACGAGATGCATGCTTTTGAACTTCCTCATCAATCACATCTACTTGGTAACATTCATTCATCGTAGGAGAATTCATAGAATTAAACACATTCAATCTTATCTTCTTATTACCGAATGTAATATCCATGGAGCCAGTTCGACAATTAATCCTAGCATCTATCGTGGCTAAGAATGGGCGGCCAAGGATAATAGTTGGTTGAACATCCTTGTATTGTGACTCAGTGTCCATAACAAAGAAGTCAACTGGGTAATAGAAATCATCAACTTTCACAATAACATCCTCTAAGATACCTCTAGGAATTTTGGTAGATCGATCGGCGAAGGAAATAATGGTGTCTGTCTTACGAAGAGTTCCTAAGTCATACTTATCAACCAAACTAGCAGGAAGGATGTTAATACTGGCACCAAGATCAAGGAGCGCCTTCTTAATGGCAATATTTCCGACCACCACTGAAATCAACGGTGCTCCAGGATCTTTGAATTTAGGAGGAAGGGAGCTAGATAAGACTGCACTAACATGCTCAGTTAGGTCAATCTTTTTAGGCAACGACACCTTCAGCTTCCTCTTCTGAGTACACAAGTCCTTTAAAAACTTGGCATACGCAGGAATTTGCTTGATAGCATCAATAAGGGGGAGATTGATTTTAACTTGCTTGAAAGTCTCCCACATATCCTTAGCGTGAGGACCCTTTTTAGCTAACCTTGCAGATGTCGATTTCTCCAAAGCTGTGGGGTATGGTGTGCTGGACACACCACCCTCCTTAACTTCGGGAGTTTCAGTAGCTTTAGGATTCGGTGTTGTTGGTTTAGAAAATCATTTAACAAATCATTTACCAACTCAGAACCGGACTTAACATTATCATAATTTTTACCTTCAACAATAATTTCGTCATCAGTGACGAAATCCTCTACATCAGGAGAATTTGGAATCCCATTGTCATTGTTGTAAATTTTCCCGTTTCGAAGAGATGTCACCATATTCACGTGCTCATTTCCATTTTTCTTGTGTGCGGGATTCATGGTGGGGTAGCTCGGTAGCCTTCCCTCATCTCTTTTGCTTAATTGATCCGCCAATTGACCAACTTGTCTCTCAAGAGCTGCAATAGATTTAGTAGTGGTCTCGTGTCTTTGATTAGTGACCTCAAATTTTCTATTAATCTCTTGACTGTTGGTAGACAATGAATCCATAAGCCTATCAAATTTTTGGTCAAGGTTCAAGAGACGGTTGTCATCTTGGCCTTGGCCCTGATTTGAATATTGATGTTGTTGCCTATGATTGTAAGAATTTTGTTAGAAGTTAGATGAATCGCCACCCTCATACCTTGGTTTGTAACCATAGTGTTGTTGTTGGGCATTATTAGGGCGATTGTCTTCATCTTTCCAACGGAGGTTGGGGTGATTGCGCCATCCAGGATTGTAACTTTCAGAGAATGGGTCATTTCGTGGACGACCACCATAGACTCCATTTACCTCCTCATTTGGTGGCGCCCCCCAACTTTGACAATTATCGACAGAGTGACTTGGATCACCACACATTGAACACCCACTATGCGACACATTAGACACATTCGGAACACCTTTTCCTATATTTTTCAACAAAAGATCAACTTTCTTACTTAACTCGCTAATTTCAAAATTTGTGCCACGTTGGTTAGACACATAATTGGCGGAAGATAGGTGGTTGTTTCGATCCACTGAAGCTTGGGTCTTAGAACCTTTGCTTAGTTTTTCAAAAAACTCCCATTCTTCCTTCATAGGTCGCGAGAAAAACATACCCCCACTAGTAGCCATCACAAATTGTTGGTTGTTATAATCCAACCCATCATAGAAGACTTTGACAAGCTCCCATTTTGGAACATCGTGATGAGGGCATGTTCTTAATAACTCCTTAAGTCTATTAAATGCTTCATGAAACTACTGGCCTGGGATTTGACGAAAGGATTAATCTTATTCCTAATGGCAGCAGTTTTACTTATAGAATAAAATTCCTCAAGAAAAGCAGATTGCATTTCAGACCATGAGTTAATACTACCTGGCTCGAGAGATGAGAACTAGTCCTTAGCTTGATCTTTAAGTGAGAAAGAAAAAAGGCGAAGTCTTACCTCATCCTTGGTAATGTTATTAACCTGATGTGTGTCAGCAATTGAGAAGAATTCTCGCAGATGTGCGTATGGATCCTCACGACCTCTAAACACTGGCGAAATTGCTATGAGGTTCGGCTGGATCTTGAAGTTACTTGTAACCCCTTTAACCGGATCCGGATAAACGATAGGCGAGGGATCCTCGAAGATCCCCGGCCTGTAATAAGAATCAACACCCCGTGGTGGAGATTCTTCTCCGCTACTACTGCCGCTAGCACTTCCGCCAACATCTTCGTCACCTGGCATTTCACCGAAAAGCTCTGCTAAACCTGAAAAATCAAGATTAGTAGAAAACTGTTGAAACGTCTTCCTTCTTAACCTTGCACTTTTCTCAACCTCAGGATCGTAAGCTAACGGTGATGTACGTCCCGATCTACGTGTGCGCATACACTAACCTGCGCACTCACAAGAAACAAAACAAATAAACAAAACAAAACAAAACAAGAAAAATAAAATCTTTTTGTATTTTTGTATTTTATTAAAGAAAAATATTAACAAAAACTTAAACGAAAAGCTCACTGAGTCCCGGCAGCGGCGCCAAAATTTGATCGACGTCGAAGTGCCGGTCAAAAATAACCTAATCACCTTATACTAGATAGGGTAAGTGGGTATCGATCCACGAGGACTATGTGGTTTTAGTTTAAGTTTTGAGGTGATCACTGATCAATAAAGGTTTTGGTTTTGAAATCTGACAACTAAAATACTTTTGATAATAAAAATGCGGATTAAAAATTAAAATAATTATTAAGCTAATAATAAAGCTAGAAAAATAAAATAAAGATGTAAACAATTAAAAGAAGAATTTAATCCCTTCCAGCTCCTAATATTTATGGTTGGTCACACTTATGGATTATCGAAACTTTTTAGAACCAATTACAAAGATTATTTCGACTTAATATGAATGAATTAATGTCGGCATTTATTATGTTTATCAACGACTCGCAATAATAAATCTTATATTAATCCAACCAATAATTATGTTTTAACAATTTATTTAGGTACAACTTATGTTGATTATATGACCATCTTTTTTTTACTAAATAAAATAAGTATGAATCATTAACTAACAATAAATTGTCTTGCACAAATAATTTAAACATAATATTAAGTCAATAAAAATAATTTATAAATAAATCATAAATCAATGTAATAAAAATTTGATAATCCAAAAGTAATGATCAAACCATAAATAAAGTTACCAGAAGGAATTACAACAGAATTAGCCGGACATCGCGGTGCACTCGAGCCACTTCCCGCTATTCATCTCCACTCAAGATCTTTTTTTTATTATTGTTTGTTTCTTTGCCCCACTTTTTCTTATTGCCTTCCACTGTTTTTTTTCCTTTGTTTAATCGGTTCTGTCTTCACCGCTAATTGCAATTGTCCCCATGTTGATTTTTTTCCATCTTTTGTTTAATAGTCGGCTGTTGATCCCAAGCAAAGCACCCACCTCAATTGACTTTTTCAATTATTATTTGTGAATTATCTATTGATAATCTTTCTTTTGCTTTGTATCTTGCACCTCAAAAGATGTCAGAGAATGCCTTGTTCCCAATTTGATCGCAATCTCACCAAAAAACAAGAATTATTTTTTTTCTTTTTATATCCAATTGGTAGTCGGTTAGTCATGGGCTGGGCCAATTTTTTTTTTTTTTTTTTTTAATTTTTCTTTTCTTCTTTTGCCATAAAGTAACTTTGGCTCAATAAAAAAATAACCCAACGCCAACAATTGCTCAAACGAAGTCTGGACAAATAAAAGATGACCGAAAATATCGCGGCACGCTCAAATCTTTTTCTTCAATATTTTTTCTTCATTTATCGGCGCTCACAATGTCTTTTCTCCAAAAAATTAATTAAGCGTCCATTTTTATTCCACTTCGCTCGTAACCTATATAATCACAAAACACACTCAAAGTACATATATAACGACTAAAAAATATACAATTATACTAAATTAACATGCTATGAGGTGTATGCAAAATACACCGATTAATAGCAAGTGGAAAAGAGAATGCTGGATCAAATCAGATGTAGAATGTAAGTATACTAATATGAAACGTCTAAGGCTTAACAACTTTACTACTCAGTAGATGATTCAAAATTACATTACTAGAAACATAGAAATATATAGAATTCTGACTTGAGACAGAGGCGGTGAACACCCTGTGCAAGGGGGCAGTTGCACAGGGCCCCCAAATCTATGGGGCCTCCAGTTCAGACATTATCTTCTTTAACTTACATGTTTTCGCTGATGATTGTTTAATATATTATAGTAAAGTATATATAACCGAGGCTCATATTACCAAATTAAATGAAGATGTCAAAATTCGCTCAATAAAACAAAAAAGAAGTCAAAACTTAGTTCACTACATAAAAAGAGAAGCTGAACAAAATCTGTTGAAAGCCTTTTTTATCAAACACAATGGTGTTTCCGTATGTAATTTAAGCCTTGGAAACCGAGATAAATAAGACAATCTAATGGCAATCGCAAGTTTGAGAAGGAAACGTTGATCATTCTTTGTTTTGTCCGTGAAAACTTGGTCGCATTGTTTGATATAAATAGTTGTGTTCGTGTTTTATGGGGCCTCCTTTTTTGGTGTCGCACAGGGCCTCCGAAATCAATGGGATGACCCTAACTTGAGTGACTAACTATTGAGAGAATTATTAACTTATGCCCTGTGTCCAAACTGTATATGCGAGTACCCATATGGTTCATGTTTTGAACCATTAGATGTCTACTATACCTATACACGTGACTCATTACTGTTGGTGAAAGCACTTGTGACTATTGAGATCGAAAAAGTTCACTTGTGGGTAGTTTAGTGAGCTTGTTGAAATAATGTAAACAGATGGTAACCACTATTAGTCACACTATTTTCCCTTTTCCGCGTAAATGTGTGATTTAATAGAGAGAAAATATAATTACACTTGCATTCTCTGGATCAAGAATGCAGAATACGGTGAAGATACGACAGTCATTATAGAGTTAAAGGGATCAAAAAGACTGGTATAAATTAAAAAAGTAGGCTTGAGTGAATTTCTATCCCTTCTGTTAGCGGCAAGACTATCTACTTCATGGTAGATCAAAGAAGCAAACAAAAGTAAAATGTCATGAATTTCTTGAAAGAAACTCATGCTAAAGGGGTGAGGTGTGTATAATGTTAGCCAAACTAGAGTAGATGAATGGGTCCAAGATAAATGGTCGTACCCGTTAGGTTATTAGGTAATGTGTTAGTTGCTTGGTCTCGAAGCACGTTAGTATATATATACATTTAAATCTAATGTATAATCAAAATTACAATAATATAATACCGTTTGAGATTTTGAATCGCGATCTTTTACAAAGTAAAGTTCAAATTAGAAAGTATGAAAAGGCTACTCCATGTGACACATGTTCAACTTTTCAGTTTATTAAAAAATATAATCAGGGCTAGAACTGTCATTTTTATATGATTTTTATATTTCACTTTCGAACTTCAAACGTAAATAACTCATAAACGAGAAACTTTTAAAAAAAATTGTTTCCACTATAATTATTAAAATTTAATCCTCCTTAGTTAGGTATACATATTGTTAAAAATTTCAGAACTTTTATTTTTAGATATCAAATAAATTTTGATTTTCTTGTTTTTTTTTTCATTTTTAACCATAGTTTCACCGTTATAAGTGGCGAATCGTAAAAAGCATAAAACATGAAAGTTATAGATTTGCGTTCACTCTTTACAAAGGCCTCTAAATCACCCAGATCCGATATCATGTTAGATAGATATGATACGATAAAGTTGACTTTATAGTCACATTTGTTGCACGCAATGTGTGTAAAAAATGTCTTGCTCAAATTTTCTGTGTTAAAATTGCGTCAATGCCCAATATTTAGGACTGCAACGTACCGTTAATCATGTTATTAATGTCAGGTTCAAAAAGTGATTTTTTTAAAAAAATTTATGCTTCTTAATTTTGTACAAAAATGTACGTATCTAATTTTTAGCTATAGTTTTTAGCAGCTTAAAATCAAATTAGAAAAATTGTAAAGCATAAAAGTTTCAAATATTAGGTCAATCTTTACTTAGGTCTTTGAATTACTCAAATTGATATGAGTGAATTATCATAGCTTAAAAATGACATTTTAGCCATAAGTTTGATAAGAGTAAATTGTGTTTTTAGTCCTTGTGGTTTAGTCAAATTGCAGAGTCAGTGCTTATCTTTTTGAAATTACAGTAAACGTCCCTGTTTTCAAGTTTGCGTGCATTTTTAGTCCTTTTAAATTGCATTTTTGGTCCCCGTGATTTCCAAAAATTGCAAATTCAGTCCTTACCCAGGGACCAAACATGCAACTCAAACTTAAAAACAAGGACGTTTACTGTAATTTAAAAAGATAGGGACTGGCTATGTAATTTGACCGAACCACATGGACCAAAAATGCAATTTAATCTTTTGATAATGAAAAAGATGACTTATGAACAACACGAATTATGATGAAGAATGACAAATTGATGAACAACACTAACCAATGAATAATACCAACTGATGAACAATACTAACTGATGAATAGGACCAACTGATGAACAAGATAATATCAATTTACATGTTGTTCATAAGTGTCTATAAGTTAGTCTTGCTCATCGATCTTGTTGATGAACAATGATAAATGATGAACAAGACAACATCAATATTCATGTTCATTGGTTCGTCTTGTTCATCACTTCATCAGTCTTGTCGATGAACTAATGAGTAGATTAATAAGACTAACTAGTGATTAACAAGACAACATCAATATACATATTGTTCATAAATGTTCATCAGTTAGTCTTGTTCATCGGTTCATCAATCTTGTTGATAAACTGATGAACAAAAATAACCTATGAACAAGACAACATCAATATACATGTTCATAAATGTTCATTAGTTCGTCTTGTTCATCACTTCATTAGTCTTGTCGATGAACTAATGAGTAGATTAATAAGACTAACTACTAATGAACAAGACAACATCAATATATATGTTGTACATAAATGTTTATCAGTTATTCTTGTTCATTAGTATTGTTGATGAAGTGATGACCAATAGTAAGTGATGAACTAGACTAACTGATGAACAACACAATATCAATCTACATATTGTTCATAATTATTCATAATTGTTCATTAGTTAGTCTTGTTAATGAGTTCATCAATATTATTGATAAAATGATGAACAACAATAACCGATGAACAAGAAAACATTAATATACATGTTTGTAAATGTTTATTAGTAAGTCTTGTTTATCACTGCATCATCCTTGTTGATGAACTAATGAGTAGATGAACAAAGCTAACTACTGATGAACAAAACTAACTACCGATGATTGCATGACGTTAAAGATCAAGATACAATAAAAATACATAATTGGTATCACCGCTCCTTTGCGTGTGTTACATGGTATTAATATAATGTATTATTTAAAAATACAATTATATATTCATATTGTACAACAATCAAAGCATATATTTACAAAAGCCGTCCGAAGACGGGTTCAACAGGAAAAATGAGTGACCACCGATTAGGCTAGCAAATAAAAGCCGTTCACAATTGAACCGACTGAAACCTATAAAAATTTGTGAACCAAGTTTGGTTGATATCATTTTCTTTATATTATTCTCCGCTTAATCACAGGGTACCTGCCACCGTATCGCGCGTTGTTATCTTATTTTATCTATATTAGTACAAAACATTTGAGACAGTTCTATTTTTTGAAAAGTCTAAAAAATAAGACATTTAAAAGTGATTTTTTTTAAAACATTCATTTTATAATTCACTCATCAATCTCTTTTTTCATCCGTCTCTTTTTTTAACAAACTATTAAAAAAACATTTTTATTAAAATTAAATTTTTTTTTGTCTAATTATCATTTTCATAATATAATTTCATTATATTTTCTACAATTTTATACTATTTGCTTCAATCCATTTTAATATATCTTAACTAATTTCAATTTTGCTTATTTTTTATGCGTTTATTTTATTTTGATTTGATTCTTTTATAATTTTATTATTTGAATACGAAAAATAATAACAACTGTCACTTCAAAGATTGTCAACGGGTACTCGCCGTCGCATTACGCGGGTAACACACTAGTAGAATATTATAGATAAAAACACTTTATAATTCAGAAATTAAATGACAACAATACAAGAAAAGTGTGATATTTAATGACACAAATACTTCAGAAAAAGAAAGTTTTTAATGACATTTAGCGTAGGTAAAATATATTTGTGTCACTTTATATAGGCTGATACAGACTTAGTGACACTGTTTATGTGTAGGTGAGAGATATACGAAAACTTGTGACACTTTTGGATTTTCGACTTAGTCAATAACAATAAAATCAAGAGATTTAGTTTGCCAATGAGATTTAGTTTGGATAGTTCTCCTAGTTAACTAAACGGATCATGCTAAATACATGTAAGTAACTTGTCAAGATTTACGCTTAGACGTTTATGTTTTTTTTTTTTTTAACTATTATAGCATTCGCCCGTTAAAAGAATGTTGTAAGTAAAATGGTCACAAAATATACATAAAGATCGAAATGTAAAAAAGAGTGATTATATAAAGGTCAAAAGTTTAGTTCCCTATGCATAATCATAAATCTTGCCAAGTTAGTCTCTTTTTCTATTACAGTATTGTTATCCCTTAATTATATATATAAGCTAAACTGTTCATGATTTTATTCACTAATTATGCATCATGATGGTGGTAATCATAAACAAATTAGCTCAATGATCAAATATGTTTTGTTGAGTGTTAACAAACATCATACCACCTTTCTATAGTCCCTACAGAAAACAGCACCCGCACCCCCTAGGCCCCTAACCCCCACATTAACACTCTCTCGCTATCGGAAGCCCCCACATTATGGAATCAGCAAGTCGACAAATTTCTTTAGAAAATCTATTGAACGTGTAACGTGCAACACCTTTCACCTTAATTTGTACCTAGCTAGTTGGCTAACGGCACATAAGTTTGTCACTGTACCCTACTTTTAGCTAATAATATGACCCCTCTAAAATGCATGTTATGACCATTAATCAAAATTTTAACGGTTGTTAAATATATACATTATCATGAGCCCGGTTGTCAAGTAGAAAACATGTCTCATGATGAGATATATGAGAATGAGACAATCTTTTTTATTAATTCGTGCTAACTGGGCACATGATAATGTATAATTAGCAACCGTTAAAATTTTGTTTAATGTTCAAAAAATGCATTTTTTTAACTTAAAAAAGGTCCAAATTTGTACACTTAGACATGAATGTGAATAGTGGTCATGATTAGCAAAACATCAATATAAAGAGTAATCTCACCTGGAAAACTGTTAGAAAGTTAGCTGCCACTGTACGCGTACGGTTCATATTATGGAGTTAGTACCCCAGCCATGTCATTTCACTATCAGTGGTCTCAACTCGATTTGTATGGCCTCTTCAGGTGACAATGAATCAATTCTTTTGTCTTCTTTCTTCTTCAATCATTCTGTATTTTAATATACTATAATGGCATTCTACTTATGTATATAAAACATGCAATATTTACTACAACTATAACTAATCCCACCAAGGGTACGAGGGAGGTATGATATATGCGGTCACACCTTTACCCAAAGATGAAGGGACTAGTAACTAATTTCGCGAGACCACGGCAGAACGACGAGTTACTGTTTTCACGAGCTCATTTGGACTCATAAATCAAACTCCTATTGTTGGGAAATGCTCAAAAGGTTCTTGTTCAAATGCCAAATCCCTTAGATTATTCCACTTGTCCAGCCCTCTTCACGAACTTGTACAATCGATGCCACATAGATAGCCAACTCTATTACCGAAAAATCAGGCAAGGGGCCATGATTTGGCACGAGGGGTGGAAACAGCAGTTGTGAGAAACGGATCACAATTACAGGGAATGAACAAAATACGAACAGTTAACATATAATCAGCTGGTCATAGGTCTTAGGTTGTAACTTGATTATGATCGAATTTGTTGATGTTGCACCCATCAAGTATAGAAATTGCCAAACATTGGGAACTCCCCGAGGAGGAGTTAGGAACACGGACAAGGAGAAGCGAGAACCACTTAAATGGAAGAATCAATTGTATTTCGTCCTTTGTTTCCCATTGCAATTTGGGATCAAAAAGCACCTAATTTGATGACTTAGTAAGGGAAAGATGAAGTAAGAGCATGCTATTGAAGACGTTGCAAGATATGTCGGGGAGGCCTCCGTTCATTTTGTACGAACAAAATACAAGTTTAAAGGCAATGTAACAATAAGAAAGGGTTTAGCAAATAGATATATTAACTCTTCGGGGAACGAGTGACTTATCTAACAGGAAATACAAAGTTTACTGAACAACATTGCATCAAAATTGGTTGTCTGGTGGAGTATTCATAGATCAATAATATAATTAAGGTACAAAATAAATAGTCAGCTAGCACATAAACTTGGTAGAAAATGTGAAAAGTCCACAAAATGTGAAATCTCTCAAGTTCAATTCATTTTACTCTAAAGTGGTCACACGAACTTTCACATAAAAGGGGAGGGTTTTACCAGTTTAAGTTCATGTGGTGCTAGGCTCAAACTCCATGAATCAATCAGTTAAAAGGTCGAAAACTATAGTTACCCCTTAAAACTAGCAACCCAAATCAAACTGTTCATACCTCATTAAACCAGTGAAGTCGAAAGTAAATCTCAACTTGAGCAACACAAATCGAATATATAGCAAGAAGACTCCCAATATTTGGTCGTAGGTTCAATCAGCATATATAAAACATGCACGTATCCTCTTTATATTAATCAATTGTATGACAATAAAGCTAAGTGGTGCTTCAGTTAACAAGGAACAGTTCATGTAGTTGGCATTAAACTAATAATATACGAATTCCCTAGGCCAAGGTCTGCTACGTTACTTGCTATATTCAGAGTGTTTAATCAACCAAACATATCGTTACCGACACAAGGTTGAGGAGGATACAGCATAGAATTGTCCAAAATAATAATTCATAGGGGTTCGTCGTCAAAATTGTACTGAACTGAGTGAATGCATTAGTGCTGGTTATCAGGAAAAGACCAAATCTCTAGTGTTTGGATTTTAGTGATATTTTAGGAAACAACTGTTTATAAAGCAGTTCATCCGAGAGTTTAAGTCTTTTTAGGGGCCGGCAATAATCGTAGAATTATATAACTTTACTAGGGACCATGAAAGCATACATCTTAACGTTTGTGTCGTGTGGTGGTCCGGGATTCAATTCTTACGCATCTAGGAACACACGTGTCCTACAAATAGACGGTCTACGTAGATGCTAAAAAAAATATCTGATGCTCCCCAACCAAATTTTGATTAATTAACTAGGCTGTAAAAATGAAATATCGATGCAGATGGTACACCAAAAACATCAGCACTATGAGAGAATATTAAGGTTCACACAAGACCTTTCAGTCGTTTGATAGTAAAGAGAACTCAACCTTATCTTTTAAGTTTCTTTCTAAATTAAGTAATCTTTCACCAATATCATTCCGGGCTACTGTTCTGCTAGTTCTTGACTAGTTTTATGTTCCCCTTTTGTTTCATAATCATATTTCGTATATTACCTAACAGTATAATACACAATGGCCTAAATAAAGCTATGCATTTATCAGATAAAAAGGACCAATAAGGGGTATGTTACAGGCTTAAAATTTTGATGCATAAGGTTTCACTCAAAAATCAACATGAGGTTAGCAGTTCTGAGAAAACTTCAAAACAAGCCGTAGAACAGTTTTATGTAGCGTTTTAGGATCAAATTCTCATTGAGAAACACATCTGTTAAACAATCATCGAGGCTAAAATTGAATCTTATAGTGCATCCAGAATAGTCACCAATGGAGACACAATAATGTTAAATACCTAAATGCTCAGAAGTTTACCTTCTCTGCTAGTGTCCACGCAGCTTGCAGCCAATCAATAGTCTCTGAACAACAGTATCTTTGTCCCTAACATGTATAAAAATATTTAACACTGAAGTGTGTCTACAATGTTAAGAAATCGGCGAATATGATAAGTGATACCCCAAAAAACTGTCATAGTTTATATCCATAAGAATGTGAAATAAGGGGGATAATACATATGTAAATGTGTATATACTAATCTTGTTCATAATCTCCCACTATGTTTAAGTGTTTCGTAAGTTAAAAAGAACCCATATGTCTGATCATGCTATAAGGCTATTTGGCGTTCTTGTGATGCTACAAAGATAACAAGAGCCGTATGCTGGCATACAACATTTTAATGAGCAAAACACACATACGAATTTCTAAAAGATCGATATTTATCAGAAATATTATACAAAGGAAAGACATAATAAATCTCAATAAAGTGTGTGAGAGCAACATGTCCTAACGACCTTTGCCACTTTCAAGAGCTGCATGATATGTTTTTTTTTTCTTTTCTTATGAGAATCGTCTTTTATGAGATTATTTCCTTTTTTAGACCCTTTTAAGCACAGCGTCTAAGGCACATGATCAGGCATGGGTACATAAATATATTTAGACAAGGCAATGGGCAGAAAGCATAAGTTGTAACAACAATTTAAGAGCAGTTTTCTAGGAGATAAACTAACTCGGGATGAGGCTTTCATTGACCCGTGAAACAAGAAATGATAAGGAAAGCTTCTTTTTGTTGGAATCAGTCCCTTCACCCCCGGACTCACACAACCCGAACACACCAATCAAAACGGCACTATTGGTTTTCAATGGATGTATTATTAATATAAAGGAAACTGATTACAGAATTATACATGTCATACGCCACATATATATATATTCTAAAGTGAGCTAGGTGGAACATGAAATAAGGAAGACTAACTAACTGCCCTACCTAAAGAACAGGACCACTCTCCTCACGTATAGTATCCATAGAACTCGGTCAAAACAATATTACCAATTCCATGCATACGTAGAAAATGAAACCAAAGATTTATTAAGCTAAACTCTAGCAATGCATACGTGAACCCCGACGGATAACCGATTAAACCCAACACTTTTTCCGGTAAAAAATGCACTACAAGGACCTATCCTCCTGTAGCAACAATTATGCTTTCTGCTGATATGCTGTGATTAATTCTTTCCTACGCCATCACTATTCAGGAAAATTTGTAGGATTCACGAAATTAGAACAGACGAAAACCAGAATATAGCAAATGACAGAGCTATAGGGCTACTGATATATTATGACCCAGGAAAAAGTAATACCCAAATGCAAAAAAACTTGGTACGTTAAATACAAAAGAGTGTAGTATCGGAAAACTGGAAATCAACACATGAAGTAAGTGTGAGATTTCAGTTAATATATGACCTACCACATATAAATGTAAAGTATCGTTACGGTCGAAACCATTGTAGCGCATGACATAGCAAGCAAAATTACATGCATCGGCTTGTAGGTCCAAACACTATTGTAGATATTTTTTAGAGTTTACACAAATATATGCCAAGAATCAGACTTTCTGGGTATCTATAAATAGTCAGAAAAAACTCATCAACTCACATAACAAGTGTTATAAACTTCTCTTCATATTAAAGAAGTAATTACGCGTCAAGCCTTCTGCCCAAAAGAATGAAGGTGTGCTTCTATCTCTATATAATTATATATCTATATTAGTACCTAAACTGTAAGTCTATAACTCACACTTTCGTGTCCCGTTACAGTTTTTAGGAAGAATGCGTAACAAGTTTAAGCAGACTAAAACCGAGTACCAGAAAGAATTTTCTCTGGGTAAATTATGCATCTTGTCCACCTTTCTTGCAAACATACACGTTAGATTTTTTACTCATTATCATCTGATTCATGTGTCTTACAGAATCCCCATCATCCAACAACCTACTACGCTATGTTAAATTATGCTATTCTGTCACTCCATGCGAAGCCCAAAGAGACAACCAGCTCCACAACTCATTTGCATGCATAGATGCAGCAAATGCTGATATTGAGCCACTTTTCGAACTTTTTAGTGGAGTCCAAAAGATCGGTGATTCTGAAAAAGAACCACTTATCAGTGATCTAGAAACACCAACCTTTGCCACGTATGTTGAGAAAATGGAGAAAAAAGAAACCGAAACAACAGAAGACAAACTGAAGATCGTCAAAGAGAAGTTGGAGAAGATGCTCTTGACCCGTGCCAGAAATTTCAGGCATGCAAGTGAAACTACACATGGTGGAAAGATTCTAGAAGAGGACACAAAGAATGGAACACTTCAGCGTGACTTCTTCGGTTCAGAAGTTGGATGGCTAAATAAAACTATTGCGACGGAGCATAGAGAATCACTTCGGGAGCTATTCCAGAAAACCATCATGACAACAGAAAAAGATGAATCTATAAGTAGCATAAGAATAGAAAAGAGAACTAATAAACACTCTGTCCCTTTACTGAAAAAGATGCCGAAAGAAGAAATGATCCACCATTCCTCTACGCGTTCTACATCAGTAGGAATGATTGATTCGGCTTCAGCTGATGAAAAACTGCACAAGGTACTTCTATATTTTATGTCATTTACTTTGAGACTTTTTGATTCGCTTCTCTAGAAAAAAGAAAAGCAAGTGCAAATTCAGTTCGGTGTCCTAATCTTATTGAAACATCTGCAGATCCTACGCATGTTGCACATAGTTTACCCTGAAGCCACAGCCATTTCACAAAAAACTCAAAACCTATGGAAATATGTCATAAACAACAGCCTTACAGATGGGGAGGAGTACAGAAACAGAAAACATATGCTATCAGAAGATAACGTATTATTTCCTTATAGTACTATAACTAAAATGAGTACAAATCACACAAAGAGCAAGGTGTCAGATCCCATATACGGTGGGGGTGATAGCAAGCCGAGAAGAGAATGCTGGATCAAATCAGATGCAGAATGTAAGTATACGAATATGAAACATCTAAGGCTTAACAACTTTACTACTCACTAGCTGATTCAAAATCATATTACTAGAAACATAGAAGTATATGGAATTATGGCTCGAGTGACTAACTATTGCGACAATTATTAACTACATAAAGGGATCAGGCAAATAATATGTAACAAACACCGTAACAGAGAAATTCTAGACTACTAGAGCACTGCATGACGGTTACTTTATCTCTTTAGCTGTTATCCCCAAGAGCAACAAGTATTCTATATGCCAATATGGTTCACGCTAATAATGGATTCGTATTTTACTTGAACTATCAAATGTCTACTATACCTATATATGTAACTCATTACTGTTTAATTTTCTGTGTAGACCTGATATTGGAACTGTAGAAGGCAAACAAGGTGGTATGGATGATTCAATGGATCAAAATATGGTTGGAAGCACATGTGACTATTGAGATCGAAAAGGTTCACCTGCTGGTAGTTAGTGAGCTTGTTGAATAATGTAAACATATGGTTGGGAGAAATTATGAATTACACTTGCATTTTTTTAGAGGGTAAAAGTGTGATGATGGCGTTTGATGGCACGGTATAAGTACAATTGTTCTAGTGTCTTGTCATCATCAGTGTGTGAAGTAACTAGAGTCTATAAATCGTCTAATTACTCAATAAACATGCTATCTTTGACATCTAACTTGTATGGCTTGAAAAATCTTATACTACATGTTAGTGATGCTTGATTCATAGCTCACGCAATACGATAATTTTAAGCTAGGATGATACTTTCAGACTATGTTTATCCGCAACCTACTCCAACCCAACCTTTTACTAAAATATTATTTTCTTACTCCTCCACCTATACAACCAACATATACAACCAACCTTAATTTTTTTACCATTTATCAACAAACTAACCAAACCCAACCTAACATATTAATATATTACTTTTATTTTAAATTTTATTAGATAAGAAAAATAGAAAAAAGCTACCAACCCCGAAAATACTTGAACTTAATCAATTAAGCCCAAAATAAATAATTAATTTCACACTAATCATTCACTACATTACCTGGTTTGTATAAAGATGAACTATTGAAATTATAAAGTGTACCTAATGATGTGTTTGAAGCCCAAATGTAATACTAGCCCAAATCATATACCCTAAACCCCATTTAACCAAAAGATATAGCACTAATAACGCTCCCACATATGAAAAGCAGCCGTTGCACCACTTTCTCGATTCATACCATTTTCATCCACTTTCTCGATCCACTTTATTAAATCTCAGTATCTCACTCACAGCCACCACTTTGCTGACTCATTTCATTGTTACAAACATTAAAAGGCATGTGAAATGGTTCTGATGTTGTAGCTTTGTTAGCAGGTTTAGAGTGTAACATGTGGCATGGTTGGGTCAGAAATTGGGAGATCACACAACGACCAGATCGTGGCTTTCTCTCCCTAGCTTATCTTCTGTACTATTTTAATATAATATTGGATTGGTTTTGTCCTATAGTCTACGACCGGTTGGATCAGTTTACTAATAAACGTAGTCTCAGAAAGAATTCACCACCTAAGGATTTCTGAGTTCACTCTCATGGATCATCATTATTATACTATACAGGCTTACTAGTAATTGACTGCAAACATCTTACAAAAATAATACAGCTTACATCTATCTTTGGAGACCACTCCAAAGTTGTACATCGAGGAAATTGAGTAACTGTTGGCCTTAATTGTCAAAGTTTTGTAACATAAAGGACCAATAGTGTACGTTTGATAGTTAATAACCGAAAAGCGGTTATAGGTAGTTATTTTGGTTAGAAAGGTTGTATCGGTTCAATGATACCGATTAGGAAAAGGCACAATGGTTGGCTTGTAACTCTTCGTGGCCTATATATACTCGACATATGTATTGTGTATGTCGTGTCTCATAAAACAATGTAACAGATTATGTTAATAATAATGAATCCTTCTTGTCAATCTTGTTCAAATCGATCCTGTGATATTCGTATACACGAGTATACCCCTGTGCAACATTGGTATCAGAGCCGGTTACAAGATACAAGAAGATTGGTTCACGTTTTGATCAGAAAGATCAAAAGACACCAAGGATACGCTGGGAACGGAAGAATCTCGGTGTAACATGCGTGTTGTTTCAAAACAGAAACGACGCATGGATAAGTCAGAAAGCAAGGAGATAGTGCACGATCGAACTTGTGTGGAGTTGCAAACATTTACATCAAACGATATTGATGGGATAAAACCTCGTTGAATACATCGAAGGGAAGAAAGAAGGCGCGAAGGTTATTTGTGTTTGCTGTTAACGCAACACAGGAAGAAAGGAGGCGCGCAAACTGTTTTGTGGTTGCTGTTAACGCGACGCAGGAAAGAACACACACGTCGTTTGGTTAATAAAACGAGTGGGAAAAGACTTTGTGAACCCGGGTAAAACAAGACAAAGTCGAAAGGAAGACGCGAGGGTACATCACGTGGGACGTTGTTGTGGAAAAGTGTTGGAACGACACAAAGAAAAGACAACAGCAAGGAAAAAGAAAAGAGGCAGGCAACAAACTTGCCTAAATCAGAAACAAAGGATTTTTGTTTCGGTGCAGATGTTGTGCGAAGGTCGTATGGACTTCGAAGCACACGGAAGAAGAACAAACATGGTATTTGTTTGTCAAGGAAGCAGATTTGGAGAAGAAAGACCAAATCGGACAGCGTTGGAAGTTGTCGAACGAGACAAGGAAAACAAGCGACATCGGGCAGTGAGGTTTTGTCGGACAAGGCAAAGAAGGAGTACATAGGCATGGAAAATACTATGAGGGAGCACATAAATCGAAGCAGGAAAGACCAAGAGAAGTGGCGGAGAAAGACCACAGGGTTTTGCAGGCGATAAGTGTTGAAATAGTGGGTACGCCGGAAGATGGAACTCCTAGGAAGACCGCACGGAGATGATGTCAAGATGGAAAACTAGAGGAACAAGACTTAAACAATTAGGGGGGAAAATGTTGGCCTTAATTGTCAAAGTTTTGTAACATAAAGGACCAATAGTGTACGTTTGATAGTTAATAACCGAAAAGCGGTTATAAGTAGTTATTTTGGTTAGAAAGGTTGTATCGGTTCAATGATACCGATTAGGAAAAGGCACGATGGTTGGCTTGTAACTCTTCGTGGCCTATATATACTCGACATATGTATTGTGTATGTCGTGTCTCATAAAACAATGTAACAGATTATGTTAATAATAATGAATCCTTCTTGTCAATCTTGTTCAAATCGATCCTGTGATATTCGTATACACGAGTATACCCCTGTGCAACAGTAACCTTTTCTAAATATCACACTTCTCACATGACGAGGAAATCATAATTCATAATGTAGCATAAACAGATCTATGCGTACACATATTTTGCATTATATACCCGTTACACAATAGTTGGAATCGGCTTAACTTTATACATGTATATATTCATTAAAAACAACACTACTGATCCTTGCACAGATATTAGTATGACGACGGCTTTCATAGAAACGATTACCCCCAATTTTGCCGCGTGATTTTGGAACTTTGAGTGGTGGAACATTTATATGGGAAAAATGCCATTCTTATCGGCCCATGTGTAGAGCCCTATAACAAGCACATGTCGTCAGAATGTCCAGCAACGTTTTCTTGATGAAGTTTAGTTAACATGTGATAAACGTGAACTTAGATTTAGAAGAATAATATCTTACATATTCTCAGCATACAATAAGAATCAGAAAAAGAAATATAGTAAATAAAGGAGATATAAACTTAATAGAAAGTATTACTGAAAGAATGGGACTACTCGTATGAAAGACACGCTCACAGTCTTTAAGGGCAGAATCAAAAGATCATCAAGAGCAAGTAACTGTTCTATCATTTTTGGATTATCTGCCACAGAATTGAATGTAACACATACAATTTGTAAGGGGATATTTGGGTAAGCTTACTTATGCAGCTTATTCTATTACCAAAATGCAGTGAGCTTTTACAAGTGTTTAGATAGAGCTAAACAGGTTAAGCTCATTCTTTACTTAATATTTTTTTATAAATAATAACCTCATCGCTGCATTTTTAGCTTATTTTGTAAGTGTTCAGTAGCTTTAACCCTATCTTTCCTCGTTTTTTGTCAATTTATCATTACTCAATCAGAGACCGCACATCCAAACACTATCACCCCTATTGTGTTTTGGCAATAAGCTAAATTCCTAATCTTTCTAAATTGGAAATATTTATGTAACATATATTTCCAAGCGCCCCTTTTTGAAGAAAAATGGCAATTGGTGGCAAAAGTCAGATGTAACAATTAACTAACTAACCATGGAGACCTACCATAAAAGAAAAAAGATGCAGGGCTAGTAAAATATTAGATCAAAATAAAAATGTAAAACTCCGTCCAAAAATTGCACTTCTATAAAACATATATGCATTAGGGATATGTATGACAGGTTTGGAAAAGTAGAAAGGAAAAGTAGAAAGGGCCTACTGTTAAGACTCTTTAAACCGAGGGGCGGAAACACATCTAAAATTAGGCTTAAATCACTAACCCAAAGTTCAAGTCGGGTTCATAGGCTGTCACAGCAAGTGCAAATTAGGCTTAAACTTTGAGACTGGTTCAGGTAATCTAATGTTTGATTCGCTTTTCAAGAAATAAGAAGAGCAAGTGCAAATTTCAGTTCGGTGTCCTAATCTAATTGAAACATTTACAGATCCTACGCATGCTGCACAGAGTTTACCCTGAAGCCTCGGCCATTTCACAAAAAACTCAAAACCTATGGAAATATGTAATACACAACAGCTTACAGACGGGGAGGAGTACAGAAACAGAAATCATATGCTATCAGAAGATATCGTAAAATTTCCTTATAGTACTATAACTAAAATGAGTACAAATCACACAAAGAGCAAGGTGTCGAATCCCATATAGGGTGGGGGTGATAGTAAGTGGAAAAGAGAATGCTGGATCAAATCAGATGCAGAATGTAAGTATACGAATATGAAACGTCTAAGGCTTAACAACTTTACTACTCAGTAGATGATTCAAAATCACATTACTAGAAACATAGAAATATATAGAATTCTGACTTGAGTGACTAACAATGGAGAGAATTATTAACATATTATTGAATTTAATCTTTGTCTTGGATCTTCGAACTCAATCAAGATATACAGAAATATGCAAAGTTGGTTTTGATTCAAGCTTTGATATAATTGTTATCAAAATAATCATCAAATATTCATCATCTGTTTACAAATAAAATATCCTATATATAGTTTTCTAAGCGGTGTGATGAAACGTTGTATCGTTTCATCAACCATTGTAACGGTTGGAGTTTTGTAATAACTGCCAATAACCGTCATTTTACAACTGTCAAATAACTGTCTATATTTGGGTTTTGGGATCATCTTGATGGGCTGTGAAATCGGCCCAACATCTCCCCCATAATCACAAAATGCGTCTTCAGTGTTGTTATAGATTTCGTAGTCCAATAAGTTGTCTCATCGTAAGAAATCGTATCTTTGGTAGTGCCTTTGTGAGTATGTCAGCCTTTTGATATTCGCCACTTATAAATTCCACTTGTATGTCATTTCTTTCAACGCATTCTCGAATGAAGTGGTATCTAGTGTCGATGTGCTTGCTTCTTCCATGAAAAACTGGGTTTTTCATTAGTTGTATTGCTGATTTGTTGACCACCATTATGGTAATCTTTTCTTCTCTTGTATGAGTGAGCTTGCTAAGTAGTCTTTTTAACCATAATGCTTGAGTTGCTGCTGCAGTTGCGGCTATGAATTCTGCTTCACATGATGATAGTGCTACAGTGGCTTGTTTGTGTGAACTCCAGCTAATAGGTGATTCTCCATAGTAAAATATATTGCCAGTAGTTCCTTTGCCTTCTAGAGTGTTAACTCCATAGCTACTATCGCTATATCCTTGTATTTGGTTTCCTCCATTATGTTTGTAGGTGATTCCATGATCTTTTGTTCCTTTTATATAACGTAGTACCTTCTTTATTGCCTTCATGTGTTGCTCTTTCGGTTCTTGCATGAATCGACTAAGTAATCTAACAGAATAACTTAAGTCGGTCTTGTATGTAGTAAATATCTTAAGCATCCAATGCTTCGATATTCAGTTGAGTCTACCAATGTTTCTTCAGTCTTCTTTGTTAGCTTTGTTCCAAGGTCCATTGGTGTCCATGCTTCATTGCAGTCAATCATTCCAGCTTCATTTAGTATCTTGTTTGCATAGGCAGATTGCTTGATAGATATTTCCCCCTTTGATTGTGTAACTTCTATGCCAAGATAGTATGCTAATAATCCTAAGTCGCTCATTTCAAATTTTTCTTCCATTTGAGCTTTGAAGTAGTCAATTTCCTTCTTAGGTGTGCCAGTAATGATTAAATCATCCACATAGACTCCTATCAATAGGATTGAGTCTCTTGTGGCCTTCGTGTAGATGGCTTGTTCCAATGCACACTTCTTGAAATCTAAAGACTTCAAGGTGTTGTCTAGCTTTATGTTCCATGCACGTGGTGCTTGTCTTAATCCATAAAGTGCTTTCCTTAATTTGTATACTTTTTCATCTTTCTTTATAAATCCTTCTGGTTGTGCAACGTATACTTCTTCTTTTAAATCTCCATGTAGAAATGCAGATTTTACGTCAAGGTGATGCACTTCCCATTTTCTATTTGTAGCTATGGCAAGTAGTAATCTAATTGTTTCCATTCTTGCTACAAGAGCAAAAACTTCTTCAAAATCTATGACATGCTCTTGTATGTAGCCTTTTGCTACTAATCTAGCCTTGTGCTTGATTATTTTCCCATTTGCGTCTCTCTTCATCTTAAACACCCATTTTAAGCCAATTGCTTTATGTCCATAAGGTAAGGTTGTGAGTTCCCATGTGTTATTTCTATTTATAGAATCTAACTCATCCTTCATTGCTTCTATCCATTTTTGATCGTTTGAAGCTTCCTTGTAATTCTTGGGTTCATCTTCTGCTAGTAGTAATTCCTCAGTATCTTCGTAAACATCATTCAATGATCTATAGCCCCTTATAGGTGTATGATCAAATCGTGAGTGAGAGCTTGTAGATGCTCTTGATTCGCTATTTCTTTGATTGAATGAGTGTGTCAAGTTATTTGGTGTAACTTGGGAATTTACTCGAGATGATCTTGTTGATGGTGTTTGAGTTGTGTGAGAATGTGTAGGTGAGCTATTTGTTGGTGATGTATATCCATCATCGTCAAAATTGTTAAAGTCATCGTCTTCGTCATGTGGTTCGTCTTCATCCCTTGGTTCAGTTTCATGATTAGGGTGATCATTTTTGTTAGGGTTATCTATTATGAAGTCGATCCATTCAGGTTCTTCGTTGATGTGCTTGTCTAAATAGTCGATCCAATCCTATGTTTCATTCTCCTTGAATTTCACGTCTCTACTAACGCAGATTCTCCTTCTTATTGGGTCAAATAGTCTATATGCTTTTGATCCATATTCGGTTCCTAAGTATACCATTTTGATACTTCTATCATCCAATTTTGTTAGATGTTGTGATGGAACCTTTGCGTAAGCTATGCAGCCAAAAATCTTTAGGGTTTCTAGATTTTGCTTCTTTTGTTTAATTGCCTCGTATGGAGTGCAGCGCTCTAGTGGATGCACTATTTAGGATGTATATGGCGTGTCTAACAGCTTCAGCCCAAAAGTCTTGTGGCATGTTTGTTGCTTTCATCATACATCTTGTCATAGACATTATCGTTCTATTTCTTCTTTCTACTACTCCATTTTGTTGTGGTGAGTAAGGTGCGGTAAGTTGTCGTGCTATGCCATTGTCTTTGCAATATTGTGTGAATTCACTTGAAGTGAATTCTCCTCCATGATCAGTTCTCAACATCTTTAATGTTGTTCTTAGCTCCTTTTCTATTGTCTCCTTGAATTCCTTGAAAGTATCAAAAGCTTGATCTTTTGTACTTAAGAAATATGCCCACATAAATCTTGAATAGTCATCGACTAGCAAGAATATGTATCTTTTTCCAGAAGGTGTTGGTGGTGTGATTGGTCCACATAAGTCTCCATATACTAAGTCCAATGGTGATGTAGATCTAGTTTTGGCTTTCTTTGGGAATGGCGCTCTACTATGTTTTCCAATTAAACAAACATCACAAATTTGTGTTGTAGGTTTAATGGTAGGTATTCCATGGACTAATTTCTTTTGAGTCATCGTAGTGAGTGACTTGTAGTTTAAATGTCCTAATCTTGCATGCCATAACCATGATGTGTCTTGTAAGTTTGCTAAAAGGCAGATTGGTGTGCCTATCCTTAGGTTTGCCTTGTAGAGTCGGTTCCTTTGTCTTGTGACCTTTAAGAAGATCTTGTTATCTATGTCATAAAGTCGTAATTCATCGTTTTCCATTACTACGTTACAACCAATTTCTGTGAATTATCCAAGGCTCAATAGATTGCTTCTTGGGCTTGGTATGTAGTAGACATGTGATATGATTCTTTGTTCGTCATCATCACACTCTATTATGATTGAACCTTTTCCTTTTATTTTTATGTATGAACCGTCTCCAAATCTTACTTTTCCACTAACCTTCTCATCTAAATCTTTGAAGTGTTCCCTCACTCCAGTCATATGGTTGCTTGCCCCATTATCTAGGTACCATTGACTATCTATGTTTGTCTCTTTATATCCTACATCAGTTTTGTGTAGCGAGACTTCTTGTTCTTCAACATCCTTAAGTCGTTTTCTCTTATTTTGAGGTTCTAAGATTGCCATCAGGAGGGTTGGCTCTAAATCTTCTTCTTCGACTAAGTTTGAGTGTTCATTTGCTTTAATTTGTGTGCGACACTTCGATGCTATGTGCCCTGGCTTGCCGCATTTAAAGCAAATAATTTTATTATTATTCCATGTTGTGTTGAAGTTTCTTCTTTGGTTATTTTGAGAAGTTTCTTCTTTCTGCTTCTCATCCTTGAATTTTGCGTGGTTCTTATTTTGTGAAGATTTGTAGTTTCCACGTCCATGTCCTCTAAAATTCCTTCCCCTATTCTCATGTCGTGTGAACATCAGTTTTTCTTGATTGTCCACTTGTTTACCCTTCTTATGTTTAATTCTTTCTTCGTAGGTCTTGAGTCGGCCTATCGCTTCTTCTAGAGTCATCTTATTTAAATCTGAGTATTGCTCGATTGATGCGACGATTTGAAGGAATCTATCAGGTACAACATTTAAGAGTTTTCGTACTAGTGTCGAATCCTCAAAAGTGTGTCCTAAGCTAGCGGCTTTGTTCGCATATTGTGTCAATTTTCCAGAAAAGGTGTCTATTGACTCATCTTCCTTCATTTGTAACGTCTCAAAGTCGGATTTGAGCGTTTGTAATCTCGCCTGTTGGACTCTTTCCTCCCCCATATGCCTTAATTTTAAAGCATCCCATATTTCTTTGGAGGTTTTGTGCTTCGATATTTGAAGCAGTTGTTCTTCGGGTAAAGATTGATAAAGAAATGCCATTGCGGTCTTGTCTTTCTTGTTATCAGTTTGAGTAGTATCCGTTGGATCTACCATTTCCCATAAACCATTCGCTTCTAGAATGATTTGCATTCGAATTGCCTATAATGGATAATTCGAGGATTTAAGCATAGGACATTGGAAGTGAGGTGTACTCGTGGTACTAACCTCCTTCTTCGATCCTCCTCCATCTTCATTAGTCATAATATTAATTATCTTAATGATAGTGACTAAGAAATTTCCTAATTAAAATAATTTTGACACTTATAGTGTCCAGAAAAATATATTTATTTTTCTAATGAGATCTCTAACGCCAAATAGGCTATTTTAATTCTAATAGGCTTAATTTTTTTTTGTAAAAAAAATTTTCCTTGGAAATGTCTATTTTCTTTAATAGTGAATAAAAATAAGGTTAATTACTCCCTAAAATTATTCTAAAATATAATAAATAGTGAAAACACTAAAAATTATATCTAAGTTTTTTATTTAATAAAATCTACTTATAATTTAAAAGTATGATCTACTAAATAAAATTTTTTTTTTAAAGTTTATAAGTTTTCTAAAATTTTTCTAAAAGACCTATAAATAATAATAAGATGGTATTTTGGTTTTAATAAAACCTGGTTTGGGCTTTTTGGCCCGTTGATCCTTTGGTGCAGATAAAAACGGCCCAATTCTCCTTTTTTTGGGGTATCCTTATACCCGGTCCTTATGCCTATGTTTGGTCACTTATTAACACACGTTATGTGTGTTTAATAAGCATTCTGTCTCTCTCCTTCTCCTTGTTTACTCCGTCCCCTCTCTTCCCTTGTTTCACAGTAACCCAAAATGGTTTTGTAATGGATCTATGTGAATCAAATGGCGGATTTAATAATCCTCCTTTGATTTATTCAAACGTTTTGTTAAAAAACGTTTGATTCTCCTGATTATGTTCTTGCGAAAATTAGGTTTTCGTAAGAAATTTGGGGATCTGGTATGTTGTTCGGATGTATCGAATCGTGATGATTCCTATTGGGTTATCAAGTCCTAATTATGGATTTGATTGGGGTTTACCCAATTTTCGAGAGTTGTGATATCCGAATCCTGGTATGTTTTCTGCCTTATTTTTCGAATCTGTTTCTAAAAAAAATCAATTCTTGCCTAATTTGATTAGACAAGGAAATCTTTTCGTGGGTTTTGATGTTTGCAAGTTTTCTGGGAACAAACCCCTATTGCCGAATCAAAGATTCAGGCGGTGGGTTGGATTTTTCCCCTTGTTAAACACTGAGATGAAATCTATGATTTGTGTTTAATTTTTTGTGCAAAGACCTGCGAAAAGTTTTTGTGTGGGTTGTTTTTTATTCGAAAAATGGTATATGATGATTTGGTTCTGTAACCAAAAGCTCTGATGCCAATTATTGAATTTAATCTTTGTCTTGGATCTTCGAACTCAATCAAGATATACAGAAATATGCAAAGTTGGTTTTGATTCAAGCTTTGATATAATTGTTATCAAAATAATCATCAAATATTCATCATCCGTTTACAAATAAAATATCCTATATATAGTTTTCTAAGCGGTGTGATGAAACGTTGTATCGTTTCATCAACCATTGTAACGGTTGGAGTTTTGTAATAACTGCCAATAACCGTCATTTTACAACTGTCAAATAACTGTCTATATTTGGGTTTTGGGATTATCTTGATGGGCTGTGAAATCGGCCCAACACATATGCCCTGTGTCCAAACTGTATATGCGAGTACCCATATGGTTCACGTTTTGAACCGGTAAATGTCTACTATACCTATACACGTGACTCATTACTGTTTAATTTCTGTGTAGACCTGATGTAAAAGGCAAACAATGTGGTATGGATGATTCAGTTGATCAACATATGGTGGAAGAACTTGTGACTATTGAGACCGAAAAAGTTCACCTGCTGGTAGTTTAGTGAGCTTGTTGAAATAATGTAAACATATGGTAACCACTATTAGTTACACTATCTTCCTTTTTCAGCGCAAACATGTGATTTAATAGAAAGAAAATATAATTACCCTTGCATTCTCTGGATCAATAACGCAGAAGACGTCGTAGATACGACAGTCATTATAGAGTTAAAGGGATCAAAAGAATGGTGTAAAATAAAAAAAGTAGGCTTGAGTGAATTTCTATCCTTGTTTAAGGCAAGAGTCATCTACTTCATGGTAGATCAAAGAAGCAAACAAAGGTAAAATGTCATAAATTTCTTGAAAGAAACTCATGCTAAAGGGGCGAGTTGTGTATCCCCTAATGTTAGCCAAACTAGAGTAGATGAATGGGTTCAAGATAAATGGGCCATACCCGTTAGCTTATGTGTTAGTTGTTTGGTCAGCTAGTGTTGCCTAAGTAATTTACCGGGATATGCCTTCCTTATTGGGTGAGGGGCTCGGTACCAAAAAGGTACACGGACTTAATATGATTCCCGCTAAATACCAATTTTTTTTCATATAAATCTAATGTACAATCACAATTACAATAATATAATACCGTTTGAGATTTTGAATCGCGATTGTTTACAAAGTAAGTTCAAATTAGAAAGTATGAAAAGAATCCTCCATGTGACACATGTTCTACTTTTCAGTTTATTAAAAAATAGAATCAGGGCTAGAACTGTCATTTTATATGATTTTTACATTTCACTTTCGAACTTCAAACGCAAATACGTCATAAACGACAAAATTTTAGAAAAATCGTCGTTTTCACTATAATTATCAAATTTTAATCCTTTTTAGTTCGGTATACATATTGTTTAAAAATTCAAAACTTTTATTTTTAGATATCAAATAAATTTTGATTTTCTTGTTTTTTTTCATTTTTAACCATAGTTTCACCGTTATAAGTGACGAATCGTAAAAAACATAAAACATGAAAGTTATAGATTTGCGTTCACTCTTTACAGAGGCCTCTAAATCACCCAGATCCGATATCATGTTAGATAGATATGATACGATAAAGTTGACGTTATAGTCACATTTGTTGCACGCAATGTGTGTGATAAAATGTCTATCTCAAATTTTCTGTGTTAAATTGCGTCAATGCCCAATATTTAGGACTACAACGTACCATTGATCATGTTATTAATGTCAGGTTCAAAAAGCGATTTTTTTTATAATTTTTATGTTTGTTAATTTTGTACAAAAATGCATGTATTTAATTTTTAGCTATATTTTTCAGCAATTTAAAATCAAATTAGAAAAATTGTGAAGCATAAAAGTTTCAAATTTTAGGTCAATCTTTACTTAGTTCTTTGAATCACTCAAATTGAAAGTCATATGAGTGAATTATCATACGTTATAAATGACATTTTAGCCAAATTTTGATAAGCGTAAATTGCGTTTTTAGTCCTTGTGGTTTAGCCAAAGTGCAGAGTCAGTCCCTATCTTTTTGAAATTGCACTGAACGTCTCTGTTTTCAAGTTTGCGTTGCATTTTTAGTCCTTTTAACCAATTTAAAGATCCATGTATTTTTTGTCCTTTATATTTTTCTAGGTCTCATTTGTCTTAGGATTTAATTATTCTGTCAAAAAAAAGTAACCGTGATAATACAATGCCGTGGTGCCTAGCTAGCTCCACGACTTGTTCTTGTGCAAACTAGTTTTTTTTTGGTAACCGTGATTTCCGACACATTGGCCGACTAATCCACGGGGTTTGAGCCCACCGCCACACAGACTCAAATCAGGTAAAGGATTATTTTTTGCTTGTATACTTAGTATTGTTTCTCATTTGTATACATTCATCAGTCGTACATGTACTATACGTTCCCATGAGGAGCAAGAGGATTAAGTGAACCTAATAATTTAGCTTGGCGCATAAGAGGGATGCAACCCCCGCATCCACGGAACATGCATCCTTACTAGACACCTTATTCGCAAGACGTTGTAATAAGCTTACACATACCCTAAGCCAGTGCTATCGGCAGAGATTGATTGTTTTGATTTTTGATGAACGGTTTTGAGCTTAAGTGATTAAATGTGATACAGGTCAAAACCTTGCCACGCTACAAATGCAAAAAGGAATTTTTTTTTGAACGACGAGTTAGTTGTTTGTGATTATTCCTTCCTTTTTTAGTCCATGACCATGGCAGTTTCTGAGTAGTTCTTTCATTCTTAACCATGCGTCAATGAGAGTTTCTCGATCTTGTTGGGAAAAGCTTCGGATTTCTCTGAGGAGTTTTTCAAATATGGCAGGAGGAAAGAATCGGCTAATAAAAGCGGTTCTAAGACCTTCCCATGTTCGAATGGTTCCTTCATTAAGTTCGTCGAGCCACGACTTCGCTTCTCCAGTAAGAGACATGGAAAATACGGCAGGTACTAAAGTTAAAAGCTAGGAATCCAAAATTACGTGCATGGAATGAGGCGCCACCTTTCTTTCATTCTTTAGTGCATTTACATACTTTTGCTTTGCTGGACATTGTTTAGTCCTTTCCATACATTCTATACTTATGCATTTCGTGTGTGGAACTTATGTGGATCCGATGTTTGTTTTTGGATTCTTTTATGGTCATTTAATGTTTTAGACATTTACCTTATATGCTTTGATGATATGCCATAATTATCATGTGATATTTCATTTATCAAAATGGGTGTTACATTTACGACTCTATTTTTGGACTTAATCTCTCTTTACGCATAAGTCAGAAATGTATCCTCGTGATCATTAAGACAAAAAAATATATAAGAGATACAAATTAGGAATAAGGGAGTTTAAGTACGTGATTAACGCATATGTAACAATGATCTCGTTTTAGGCTTAGCATGGAAATGGGTGAAAATCGAGAACGACGAACTTATCTCTCTGAGGCATTCACGTGTTCTTATTCTTTGACCCAAAAGTCACGTTCTCGTGATCAAAACATTACATTATGTCTAAAACGCACGTAGTAGTTAAGTTAAATTTACGTTTCAATAAATGTCATATAAAAATGAACTTTGAAAGTGCTAAGATACTTAATTCTAACATTGCGTGTGGGCACGACAATGGTTTAGTATGAGGTAGTGATGAGACCTTAATTATACATGGTCTCATCGTTCTAAATGGGCTTAAAATGTGTACAAATGTCATAAAATACCGTAAAATATGCTTGTATTTGTCCATTGTGTATTTTAGGTACGGATATCGTGAATTCAACAAATGATCAAAAGAACAAGAAAAAACGAACAGGGAAAACGAAGCCGCACAAAGAACCGGACTCGAACAATAATTTTCCAAAGAAGTCCTTGAAGTTTGAAGAAATATCAAGATTGGTCCCTCAAGTTTGAAGACTTGTCACTTTAGACCCTTGTAAATCTCAAATATACAAGTTAGGTCCCTAAATTTTCGAGATTATACAAAACAATCCCTTGAAGAATTATATTATTGTATAAATGTTCCTTGTTTAAAGTTACATAAAAGAGAGTGACTAAATTGTCATAGTTCCAAAGATCTTATCAAAGGGAAATGACCAAATGAGCTGTGGTAAAGTTATAAGACAAATTTTCCGAAGACAGGGGACTAAAAGTGTGCAAAACCAAACATTCTACCCACAAACCCGATTTCATACCCGTCCTAAGCCCATATTTAACCCACTGAATTTAGTAATGTATTAGAAGTCGTCCCATCGATTCTAGACCATCGCTACTCCGTAGAATTAGCTGACGGTAAAACTGTAGAAGCCGATACCATCATTAGAGGTTGTACTTTAAATCTTTCTATGCATCCTTTCAACATTGATATAATCCCGGTAAGCCTCGGTAGTTTTGACATTATTATTGGCATGGACTGGTTGGCAAGATACCACGCACTAATTGTTTGTGACGAAAAGCTAGTCCGTATTCCATGGGGAAATGATTTCATTATTCGAGGGGACGGTAACACGAACCTTACTGACACTAGACTTAGTGTTATATCTTGTACTAAAGCCCAGAAGTATTTGTTAAGAGGATGCCCTATATTCTTAGCTCATATTTCCCAGACTCATGAAGAAGATAAACCCGAGAAGAAGCAAATCAAGGACGTACCGATCGTCCGAGATTTTCCTGAGGTCTTTGGAAAACCTGGTAAGACTAGACTAATTGGTAAACAAGACAACATCAATATACATATTGTTCATAAATGTTCATCAGTTAGTCTTATTCATCGGTTCATCAATCTTGCTGATAAAGTGATGAACAAAAATAACCTATCAATAAGACAACATCAATATACGTATTCATAAATGTTCATTAGTTCGTCTTATTCATCAATTCATTAGTCTCTTCGATGAATTAATGAGTAGATTAATAAGACTAACTAATGATAAACAAGACAACGTCAATCTATATGTTGTTCATAAATGTTCATCAGTTATTGTTATTCATTAGTATTGTTCATGAAGTGATGACCAATAGTAAGTGATGAACTAGACTAACTAATGAACAAGACAATATCAATCTACATATTGTTCATAATTGTTCATCAGTTTGTCTTGTTAATCAGTTCATCAATCTTGTTGATAAAATGATAAACAACAATAACCGGTAAACAAGAAAGCATTAATATACATGTTTGTAAATGTTTATTTGTAAGTCTTGTTCATCACTACATCAGCCTTGTTGATGAACTAATGAGTAGATGAAGAAAGCTAACTACTGATGAACAAAACTAACTACTCATGATTGCATGACGTTTAAGATCAAGATACAATAAAACTAACTACTCATCAGTTAGTCTTGTTAAGGGTTTTCTTTTGTTGGGTTATTAATAAATAGGGTTTGAAGGTATACCGTGTGCATATATGTTTGTCGGATCTTTGTAATCTTTCGTGTTCGTTACTTGTGCTTGATAGAACTCGCGATCTAGCGGTTCCGTGTTATCGAACTTCGGGGTTGTTTTCGGTATTGTACAACAAGTGGTATCAAAGCTCACGTTTATTGTGGTCTCCGAAGATCTCGAAGGCTAGATGGAGGTTTCGAGATTTGTCGAGCGGAAAAAATATTCGTTTTTCTTGAAGTTGCGATTGCCGATTGGTGACGAGAGGTTTTTTTTTTATAAAATTCACATGAAGAACAAAAGGTTGTTTTTGTTTTTGTTTTTGTGTAATTGTCCAACGTGAATATACTACAAAGGTGACATGATTGGCTTTTCGTAGAGGTTGGTTAGGGAAGTGACATGACTGGTTTGTTATTAACCAAATTTGACACAAAATTTGAATACTAGTTTTAACTTAGTATTAAATTTTGGTGACGTCAAAAAGAATCCGACAAAGTGTCTTTTGGTATCATTTAAAAAAGCGATTAAATTAAAGGCATAGTTGTTGCGGGTATTTTCTTGTGGTTCAAGTTTGATCATGGTTTACTTGGGGTTTCAAGTTAACGATCGGGTAGCTTGTTCGTAATCGAAGGTCTAAGCTATCTAATAAATTCTATTTGCAAGAAGGGTATCATCTTGTGGTTCAATTTTGATCGTGGTTTACTTGTGTTTTCAAGTTAACAATCGGGTTGCTTGTTCTAATCGAGGGCTTAGGGTTATCCTAGTTAATTCGATTTGCAAGAAAGGGTTTAGCAACAACGGGTATATTGCACACGGCTTGTGAGGCTTGTCGGTAAAGTTGGTTAAGAAACAACTTGACAAGGTTTGTAGCAAGGTTAAAGAAGATTCAACACTTGTCGAGGTTGCAAGATTTCTTAGGTTATTAGAGATCGGTTTTGCAAAATTAAAAGTACGACAAGGGTTACTTCAAAAAGAGCTGGATACTTTCTTGATTCAAGGGTTGTAAATTTATTGGATGGTTTAATTTCTAAGGTTCAATCGATATTTGAGTAAGAAAGGGGTTTTCTTTTTGAAGGGTTTCTTTGTTTGATCGATTTCTAAGAAGGTTTCTCTTAGGGTTATATCGATAAAGCAAGGGTTTTAACACACAAAGGGACTTCGTAATTCGTGATTGTGAGGTTTGATATATCACAAGGTTTAGCGGATTACCGAAGGAAGTTTGTCGGTTTGTGATTGTGAGGTTTTTCACAAGGTTTAGCAAACAACAAAGGAACTTTGTCAGTTTGTGATTGTGAGGTTTTCGCAAGGTTTGCAAATCAACAAAGGGATAAAGAAGAATGGCTAATTCTATAACTAGGTTTAACATCTAAAATTTTGATGGGTTTAATGTTCATAAGCATGGAGGTTTTAAAAAAAAGTTGGGTTCAAACAACTTGGTCTTGTTGTTAAAACAGGAGTGCATCGAGTACAGGTTGATAAACATGTTTGGTTTGAGGTGGAACTGCAGGGAGCTCAAGAGGATCGTGAAGCTGAGGTTTTTCAAGTTAGTAACGATCATGCTGCAGTGACTCAAAGACAGTTGGAGGACAAACAACCTGAAGAAAAGACAAACACGGGCTGCTTGGTAAATGAGTAGTAAAAGGTACACCTTGGTATAAAGGTGGGGGCAAACATTACGGTAACGTTCAAGAGGGTGCAGAGGGTAATGTTGTTGAGAAGAAGAATATGAAGGAGTCTATGGAAGCTAATCTAGAAAAATTACTGAAGTATAATGCCTGGTTAACAAGGTGGTCCCGCGTTTGAGGTTCCAACACCGGTAAAAGGTGTTAAGTGTCGGTATATGTTTAAGTGTTACTCTTAAGGTGGAAATTGTTAAAATATTAGGAGTAATATTAAATATAGTTTAGGGACTTAAGTGTACTTTGTAATATATATTAGGAATAGACTTGTATTAAGAAGTATTTAGTCTAATCTCCTTAAGTTGGTTTATAGGAAGTTTCCTATTTGACTTAAGGAGGTGTCTACCCCTCATCTCTATAAATAAGGATGAGGGGATCCTATTTCATTGAATTCTTCTTCCTCAATATATTCTTTATTAGGGTTATTAATAAAGAGCGGTTTGAGGGTATACTGTGTGCATATATGTTTGGCGGTTCTTTGTAGTCTCTCGTATTCGCTACTTCTGCTTGATAGAGCTCGCGATCTAGCGTTTCCGCGTTATCGAACTTCGGGTTTGTTGTCGGTATCGTACAACAGCTGCTTTGCGTGTGTTACATGCTATTAATATATAATTAATATAATGTATTATTTAAAAATACAATTATATATTCACATTGTATAACAATTAAAGCATATAACTACAAAATTCGAAGACGGGTTCAACAGGGAACATGAGTGACCACCGATTAGGCTAGCAAATAAAAGCCATTTACAAATGAACCGACTGAAACCTATAAAAATGAGTGAACCAAGTTTGATCGATATCATTTTCTTTATATTATTCTCCGCTTAAACACAAGGTACCCGCCACCATATCGCGCGGGTATCTTGTTATGTTATTTTATCTATATTAGTACAAAACATTTGAGAGAGTTCTATTTTTTGAAAAGTCTAAAAATTAAGAAATTTAAAAATGATTTTTTTGAAAACATTCATTTTGTAATTCACTCATCCATCTCTTTTTTGTAACAAATTATTAAGAAAACATTTTTATTTTTAAAATTAGAATATTTTTTTGTCTAATTATCTTTTTCATAATATAATTTCACTATATTTTCTACAATTTTATACTATTTGCCATTTTAATATATCTTAACTAATTTTCAGTTTTGCTTAATTTTATGGGTTTATTTTATTTTGATTTAATTATTTTATAATTTTATTATTTGAATACAAATTTAACGGAGAAAAATAATAACAACTGTCATTTCAAAAATCGTCAATCTATCCGCTGCCGCATTGCGCGGGTAATATAGTAGAATATTATAGATAGAAACACTTTATAATTCAGAAATTAAATGACAACACTAAAGAAAAGTGTGATATTTAATGACACAAGTTTTTAGTGACATTTAGCGTAGGTAAAATATATTTGTGTCACTTTATATAGGCTGATACAGACTTAGTGACACTGTTTATGTGTAGGTGAAAGATATACGAAAACTTGTGACACTTTTGGATCTTGGACTTAGTCAATAACAATAAAATCAAGAGATTTAGTTTGCCATTGAGATTTAGTTTGAATAGTTCTCCTACTTAACTAAACGGATCATGCTGAATACATGTAAGTAACTTGTCAAGATTTACGTTTAGACGTTTATGTGTTTTTTTTTACTATTATAGCATTCGCCCGTTAAAAAAATGTTTTAAGTAAAATGGTCACAAAATATATACATAAACATTGAAATGTAAGAAAGCGTGATTATATAAAGGTCAAAAGTTTAGTTCCCTATGCATAGTCATAAATCTTGCCAAGTTAGTCTCTTTTTCTATTACAGTATTGTTATCCCTTAATTATATATATAAGCTAAACTGTTCATGATTTTATTCACTAATTATGCATCATGATGGTAATCATAAACAAATTAACTCAATGATCAAATATGTTTTGTTGAGTGTTAACAAACATCATACCACCTTTCTATAGTCCCTACAGAAAACAGCACCCGCACCCCCTAGGCCCCTAACCCCCACATTAACACTCTCTCGCTATCGGAAGCCCCCACATTATGAAATCAGCAAGTCGACAAATTTCTTTAGAAAAGCTATTGAACGTGTAACGTGCAACACCTTTCACCTTAATTTGTATCTAGCTAGTTGGCTTACGGCATGTAAGTTTGTCACTGTACCCTACTTTTAGCTAATAATATGACCCCTCTAAAATGCATCTTATGACCATTAATCAAAATTTTAACGGTTGTTAAATATATACATTATCATGAGCCCGGTTGTCAAGTAGAAAACATGTCTCATAACGAGATATATGAGACAATCTTTTTTATTAATTCGCGCTAACTGGGCACATGATAATGTATAATTAGCAACCGTTAAAATTTTGTTTAATGTTCAAAAAATGCATTTTTTTTTAACTTAAAAAAGGTCCAAATTTGTACACTTAGACATGAATGTGAATAGTGGTCATGATTAGCAAAACATCAATATAAAGAGTAATCTCACCTGGAAAACTGTTAGAAAGTTAGCTGCCACTGTACGCGTACGGTTCATATTATGGAGTTAGTACCCCAGCCATGTCATTTCACTATCAGTGGTCTCAACTCGATTTGTATGGCCTCTTCGGGTGACAATGAATCAGTTCCTTTGTCTTCTTTCTTCTTCAATCATTCTGTAGTTTAATATACTATAATGGCATTCTACTTATGTATAAAACATGCAATATTTACTACAACAACTATAACCAATCCCGCCAAGGGTACGAGGGAGGTATGATATATGCGGTCACACCTTTACCCGAAGATGAAGGGGCTAGTAATTAATTTGTGTTAACTTATTCACACTCTATGTCCGAACTCATACCTACAAGCTTATGGATACCGGCACTTATTCTATTTCCATTGGACTTTTGAAGTCCGACTTATTTCACGAGACCAGGGCAGAATGACGAGTTACTGTTTTCACGAGCTCATTTGGACTCATAAATCAAACTCCTATTGTTGGGAAATGCTCAAAAGGTTCTTGTTCAAATGCCAAATCCCTTAGATTATTCCACTTGTCCAGCCCTCTTCACGAACTTGTACAATCGATGCCACATAGATAGCCAACTCTATTATCGAAAAATCAGGCAAGGGGCCATGATTTGGCACGAGGGGTGGAAACAGCAGTTGTGAGAAACGGATCACAATTACAGGGAATGAACAAAATACGAACAGTTAACATATAATCAGCTGGTCATAGGTCTTAGGTTGTAACTTGATTATGATCGAATTTGTTGATGTTGCACCCATCAAGTATAGAAATTGCCAAACATTGGGAACTCCCCGAGGAGGAGTTAGGAACACGGACAAGGAGAAGCGAGAACCACTTAAATGGAAGAATCAATTGTATTTCGTCCTTTGTTTCCCATTGCAATTTGGGATCAAAAAGCACCTAATTTGATGACTTAGTAAGGGAAAGATGAAGTAAGAGCATGCTATTGAAGACGTTGCAAGATATGTCGGGGAGGCCTCCGTTCATTTTGTACGAACAAAATACAAGTTTAAAGGCAATGTAACAATAAGAAAGGGTTTAGCAAATAGATATATTAACTCTTCGGGGAACGAGTGACTTATCTAACAGGAAATACAAAGTTTACTGAACAACATTGCATCAAAATTGGTTGTCTGGTGGAGTATTCATAGATCAATAATATAATTAAGGTACAAAATAAATAGTCAGCTAGCACATAAACTTGGTAGAAAATGTGAAAAGTCCACAAAATGTGAAATCTCTCAAGTTCAATTCATTTTACTCTAAAGTGGTCACACGAACTTTCACATAAAAGGGGAGGGTTTTACCAGTTTGAGTTCATGTGGTGCTAGGCTCAAACTCCATGGATCAATCAGTTAAAAGGTCGAAAACTATAGTTACCCCTTAAAACTAGCAACCCAAATCAAACTGGTCATACCTCATTAAACCAGTGAAGTCGAAAGTAAATCTCAACTTGAGCAACACAAATCGAATATATAGCAAGAAGACTCCCAATATTTGGTCGTAGGTTCAATCAGCATATATAAAACATGCACGTATCCTCTTTATATTAATCAATTGTATGACAATAAAGCTAAGTGGTGCTTCAGTTAACAAGGAACAGTTCATGTAGTTGGCATTAAACTAATAATATACGAATTCCCTAGGCCAAGGTCTGCTACGTTACTTGCTATATTCAGAGTGTTTAATCAACCAAACATATCGTTACCGACACAAGGTTGAGGAGGATACAGCATAGAATTGTCCAAAATAATAATTCATAGGGGTTCGTCAACAAAATTGTACTGAATTGAGTGAATGCATTAGTGCTGGTTATCAGGAAAAGACCAAATCTCTAGGGTTTGGATTTTAGTGATATTTTAGGAAACAACTGTTTATAAAGCAGTTCATCCGAGAGTTTAAGTCTTTTTAGGGGCCGGCAATAATCGTAGAATTATATAACTTTACTAGGGACCATGAAAGCATGCATTTTAACGTTTGTGTTGTGTGGTGATCCGGGATTCAATTCTTACTCATCTAAAAACATACGTGTCGTACATATAGACGGTCTACGTAGATGCAAATAAAATCATCTGATGCTTCACAACCAAATTTTGATTAATTAACTAGGTTGTAAAAACGAAATGTCGATGGAGATGCTAAACCAAAAACATCAGCACTATGAGAGAATACTAAGGTTAACAACAGGACCTTTCAGTCGTATGATAACGAAGAGAACTCAACCTTATCTTTTATGTTTTCCTTTTAAATTATGTAATCTTTCATCAATATCATCCCGTGCTACTGTTCTGCTAGTTCTTGACTAGTTTTATGTTCCCCTTCTGTTTCATAATCATATTTTGTATATTACCTAACAGTATAATACAAAATGGTCTAAATAAGCTATGCATTTATCAGATGAAAAGGACCAATAAGGGGCATGTTACAGGCTTAAACTTTTGATGCATAAGGTTTCATGATCAAAAATCAATATGAGGTTGCAGTTTTGAGCATATAGTGTTTTAGGAGCAAATTCTCATTGAGAAACACATCTGTTTAACAATCATCCTGACTAAACTAAAATTATATAGTCTGTCCAAAATAGTCACCAATGGAGACACAATAATGTTAAATACCTAAATGCTCAGAAGTTTACCTTCTCTGCTAGTGTCCACGCAGCTTGCAGCCATTCAGTAGTCTCTGAACAACAGTATCCTTGTCCCTAAGATGTATAAATTATTTAATATTCAATATCTAATTAGATATATAGATATAGTGGAACACTGAAGTGTGTCTACAATGTTAAGCAATCGAAGAATATCGATATGTGAAATAAGGGGGATAATACATATTGGTGCAGATACTAATCATGTTCATAATCATCGACTTAAGTGTTTCATAAGTTAAGAAGAACCCATATGTCTAATCATGCTATAAGGCTATTTGGCATTCTTGCTATGAAAAAATGCTGAAAAAAGTAATCCGTGTGATGCTACAAAGCCAACAAGAGCCGTATGCTAGCATACAACATTTTAATGAGTAAAACACACATACGAATTTCTAAAATATCGATATTTATCAGAAATATTATAAAAAGGAAAGACATAATAAATCTCAATAAAGTGTGTGAGAGCAACATGTCCTAACGACCTCTGCCACTTTCAAGGCCTGCATGATACGTTTTTTTTCCTTTTCTTTTAAGAATCGCCTTTTATCATACTATTTCATTTTTAGACCCTTTTAAGTACAACGTAAGGCACATGAGGCATGGGATACTTAAATATATAGAGACAGGTTTTCAAGGCAAAAATTTACGAGCAATTTCTAGGAGTTATAGATATTTATTCTCTAATTTACTTTATATTTTCGTCAAAATGTAATCCGAACCCATTCAAGCACTTATTAACTTATAATCTACAAAGACGAGATAAATTTAACCTCTTCTTCAGCAACCAGGTGAAATTCTCGGGATGATTCATCTTTATTAAGAGTTAACTTTGTCATCCTAATGGTCAAAAGACGTATTATCAAGACACATTTGGCAGCTACACCTACAATAAACTAACTCAGTATTATCCTCCTGTAGCAACCATTATGCTTTCCGGTAGAAAATGCACTACAAGTACCTATCCTCCTGTAGCAACCATTATGCTTTCTACTGATATGCTGTGATTAATTCTTTCCTACACCATCACTATTCAGGAAATATTTATAGGATTCACGAAATTAGAACACAACTTTACGGACGAAAACCAGATATAGCAAATGACAGAGCTATAGGGCTCCTGATATATTATGACCCAGGAAAAAATTATACCCAAATGCAAAAACTTGGTACGTTACATAGAAAACAGTCTAGTATCAGAAAACTGAAAATCAACACATGACCTAGGTGTGAGATTTCAGTTAATATATGACATGCCACATATCACTGTAAAATATCGTTACCGTTGTAGCACATGATGCATCAGCTTGTAGGTCCAAACACTATAGTAGATATTTTATAGAGTTTATACAAATATATGTGAAGAATCAGACTTTCTGAGTATCTATATATAGTCAGAAAAAACTCATCAACTCACATAACAAGTGTTATAAACTTCTCTTCATATTAAAGAAGTAATTACGCGTCAAGCCTTCTGCCCAAAAGAATGAAGGTGTGCTTCTATCTCTATATAATTATATAACTATATTAGAACCTAAACTATAAGTATATAACTCATGCTTTTCATGTCCCATTACAGTTTCTAGGAAGAATGCGTAACAAGTTTAAGAAGACTAACACCGAGTATCAGAAAGAATTCGCTCCGGGTAAATTTTGCATCTAGTCCACCTTTCTTGCAAACATACACGTTAGATTTTTTACTCATTATCATCTGATTCATGTGTCTTACAGAATCCCCATCATCCAACAACCTACTACGCTATGTTAAATTATGCTATTCTGTAACTCCATGTAGCAAATCCCAAAGAGACAACCAGCTTCAGAATTCATTTCCATGCATGGATGCAGCAAGTGCTGATGATGATCAACTTTTTGAACTTTTCAGCGGATTCCAAAAGATCGGGGCTCTTGAAAAAGATCCACCTATCAGTGATCTAGCAACACCAAACTTTGCCAAGTATGTTGAGAAGAGGACGGAAAAAGATACTGAAACAACAGAAGACAAACTGAAGCTCGTCAAAGAGAAGTTAGTCAAGATGCTCTTGACCCGTGTCGAAATTTTCAGGCACGCAAGTGCAACTACACATGTTGGAAACATTCTAAAGGAGGCCGCAAAGAATGGAAAAGAAGAAATCGTCGATCCACTTCAGCATGACGTCTTCGGTTCAGAAGTTGGAGGGCCAAATACAGCAATCGTGAATAGAGAATCCATAAGTAGCATAAGAATAGAAAAGAGAACTGATAAAACTTCTGTCCCTTTACTGAAAAAGATACCGAAAGAAAGAACGATCCACCATTCTTCTAAGCGTTCTGCATCAGCTTCAGTAGGAACCTTTGATTCGGCTTCAGCTGATGAAAAACTGCACAAGGTACTTCTATAATTTATGTTCATATAATTCATAGCATATAATTTTGAGACTGGTTCAGGTAATCTGATGTTTGATTCGCTTCTCTATAGATAAGAAAAGCAAGTTCAAATTTCAGTTCGGAGTCCTAATATTATTGAAACATCTGCAGATCCCACGCATGCTGGACAGAGTTTACCCTGAAGCCGCGGCCATTTCACAAAAAACTCAAAATATATGGAGATATGTCATAAATAACAGCCTTACGGATGAGGAGGAGTACAGAAACAGAAATCATATGGTATCAGATGACATCATAAAATTTCCTTATAGTACTATATCTAAAATGAGTACAAATCACACAAAGAGCAAGGTGTCGGATCCCATATACGGTGGGGGTGATAGCAAGCGGAGAAGAGAATGCTGGATCAAATCAGATGCAGAATGTAAGTATACGAATATGAAACATCTACGGCTTAACAACTTTACTATACTAAGTAGCTGATTCAAAATCACATTACTAGAAACATAGATAAATAATATGTAACAAACACCGTACCAGAGAAACCTTCTAGACTCCAAACTGCATCTTCGAGTACCAATATGGTTCACGTTAATAATGCCTTCATATTTTGGAGTCTATCTTGAACCATTACATGTCTACTATACCTATACATGTGACTCATTACGGTTTAATTTTCTGTGTAGACCTGATATTGGAACTGTAGAAGGAAAACAAAGTGGTATGAATGATTCAGTTGATCAAACATATGGTTGGAAGCACATGTGACTATTGAGATCGAAGAGGTTCACCGCTGTTAGTTAGTGAGCTTGTTGAATAATGTAAACAGATGGTAACCACCAATAGTCACACTATTTTCCCTTTTCTGTGCAAGTGTGTAATTCAATATAATCTGGAGAAATAATGAATTACACTTGCATATTTTACAGGGTAAGAGTGTGATGATGGCGTTCGATGGCATGGTTTACATAAGTACAATTGTTCTAGTATCTTGTCATTATCAGTTTGTGAAGTAACTAGAGTCTATAAATCGTCTAATTACTCAATAAACATGATCTTTGACATCTAACTTGTATGGCTTGAAAAATCTAATACTACATGTTAGTGATGCTTGGTTCATAGCTCTCGCAATTCAATTATTTTAAGTCAGGATGATATCCTCAGAAAGAATTCACCAAAGTCCTAAGGATTTCTGAATTCTGATAGGCTAAACATCAGTTCACTCTCATGGATCATCGTTATTATACTATACAAGGCTTACTAGTGAAATGACCACAGTCATCTCACAAAAATAATGCAGCGTACATCGAGAAAATTGAATAACCTTTTCTAAATATCACACTTCTCACATGATGAGGAAATCATATACGTAGTAATTAATAATGTAGCATAAACTGATTTGTGACATACACAGTGGCGGATCTAGGATTTCAATGGAGGGTATGCACTTTTCTTCGATTACTTTCGGAGGGTATGCACTTCATGTATATGATTATAAAAATTAAAAATTTAACACTAACCCGTCGATACGGAGGGTATGCACGTGCATACCCGTGCTATAAGCTAGGTCCGCCCCTGGACATACACATATTTTGTATAAGTATAATAATACAATACCCTTTGAGGAGCCGAAACACAAAACAACCTTTTTTTCGGTACACTTCTCAACCTTCACGCTAGTTCACCGGAATTAACAAAATTCGACCATGTTTGCCTTTCCCGGCCAAATGACATCAATTTACGAAAAAACCAAAAACACATTGTGATCCACTAATAATTCCGAACCCCCCCCCCCCCCCCCCCAAAAAAAAAACGGCCATTTAATTTTAGTTTTCCGATCACCTTACCATCTACGCCAATGTCAAAGCTTAAAAAGACAAGAATATGGTATGATTTCAGATTTCACCATAGTCGATAAAACGACTAACAAATCTCGTAATTTCTCTTTTATCCTTTCACCTACAAATTATGATTAGCGGAAAATATGATTGAACCACTCCTCATCACAAATAATTTGATAGGTTATGTGTATGGTTCAATACCGTATCCATCAAAAACCTTACCCGTTACCGAAGGTGTCACTATTCCAAAGGAAGATCCCGAATTATCCAATATGGGTCTCCAACGATGCCCACGCATGTATGCTAATTATATACAATCTCAGAAGCTTCTTTTTGTCACGTTCTAAGGTAAAAATTCTCGAAATCTTTGGTTGTGCCAAGAAAAGGTGTATGCACCTCATTCCACATCCATCCAGGAAATACACTCTCAAGACGCAACTTATAAAAATAGGATGCACGGTTATGAAACTCTTAATACTTATCTAAATCATGATCAAGAGTGTGTTGATGCACTTGCCGACATCAATGAACCTACAAAAGATAAATGTCTCGTTATGTTTGATGTCTCAAGTCTCCATGAAGAATATAACTTCCTTAAAACCATGATTAAATTTTAGAGTTAGTTGCTTAATTGAGCGTTGTTTGATTCCAAGTGTCACCGATTCCACCTCGTCCACAAACCTTTTATGACACTCATCCATCAAACAACAACACGAGTAACAATAACAACAATGGAAACCACAACAAATCTCATGGTGACAAAAATTCGTTCTAATGGTCGTCAATTGATTGGTCATCCACCCAGAACACGGAACACGGTGAATGACCCTTGCAATAGATGTGGAGTTGGTTAGATTCCATCACAATGTCATAATCATCACCCTTGTACTATTCGCGCTCAACCTTACACTTGTTAGTGAACGAATAAGGCCCAAACACAGTTTGTGGGCTTAAGGTCCATTAGGGTTTAATGTAATATAAGGTGCATGAATAATAAATAAGATGCCAAACCTTTTTTTTGGGTAAAGGGTTTTAAAAGTTACAGGATAAATTACAAGGATTTGAACCTGATGTGAATCAAACGTGCTACCATTGCGCCACAGATCCTGTTGGTATCAGATGCCAAACCTAAAAAAACCTAAAATCTCTTCTACCATTGCCGTTACAATTCTTTTTAAACAAGCGTTTCATATCCTTTATCAGTATGGCTTATCTCTACGCCTCCTCTTTGAGACTTCAGCGTGGATCACTTTGCACCGGATATTATGTGGAAGCTTGGTAATCATGGGTCCAACTTGAGAAAGAATATGATATGTGCTTGCAAAGAAGCAAGGCCATATCTGCTTGAACGATTACTTTAATTATTTACTTGTTTATATTATTGTAAATTAAGTGGTTTTGTTGTTTGTTTGTCGAAGTTAGGGTATAAAGTAAGACTTTCGCTCTTGCTCTGGAGACAAAGGTCAATGGTTCGATCTTCACTCCTTGCAAGGTCGGAGGTACGGTATTGAGACCCATAACCCGTGGAAGACGGTATTGGATGTTACTTTATTGTTTTATTTTTTTTACACTTTACTAAATATCGGATAGTCACACAATGATGTTGGTAACAAACAAAATGTCGAACAATTTTCAAAAGACATACACTCTATCGAAGATTCTCCGCCATAACGCTCAACAACCCAATTCCTCGTATATATTTACATGATGCATAATTTCGCTCCAATCAAATCATTAAACCATGATGTGCTAAAATAATGAGAGACTAAGGTAGTGTTTGATAAGGACTTATAGAGTCTTAATTAAAAAATAGGAATATGGATTAAGTCATAAGTAGTTTGTTTGTTTTGTGCTTAAAACAAACTAACGACTTTCTAGAAAAATCCAGCAGAAGGGTGCTTTATGTATTAAGTCATGACTTATTATCTTTATTTTACATACTTACCCTCTAACTTCCTCACTTAACTAATTTAAAAGGACACAATAGTAAACTTCTCTGATTCAGACTCTATATTCAGCACACAAAACAAACAGTCATATATCCGTCTACAAACAGACAACATATATTTTTACAGACACTTTAGTTTTATAAAACTTAATAAAAAGACTAAACAAACAGGCCCTAACACAACACCAAGGTTTTATGTTTTACTTACATAAGTTTGTCAATAAGATTTAGTTTGGATAGTTGGGTGAGTCAACTAATTACAGGGGTAATGATGAAAAAATGTAAATAATTGGTCAAGATTATGGTTAGACCTAAAAAAATATAGTAAGCCATAACCATAAGTCTTGCCTAGTTACAGTAGTTACAAAAATATTACTGGTATCACAATCCCTTAACTAAGCTAACTGCTATGATTTTATTCACTAACTATGCATCATGATGGTAATCATAAACTTTGCTCAAAAAAAAATGATGGTAATCATAAACAAATCAACCCAATGACCAATTCTTCTCTCCTAACCCCACAGGCCACAACAAACATCATACCACCTTTCTATAATCCCTACAGAAAACAGCACCCACACCCCCTACCGCCCACATTAACACTCTCTGGCAATCGCAAGCCCCCACATTACAAAATCAATTAGTCGAAAATTTTCTTTAGAAAAACTGTTAAACGTGTAACACCTTTCACCTTTTTGTACCTAGCTAGTTGGTTTACTTAATTGGTTTGAAAATACCGTTACTTAGCATATCATGCAAGAGTGTTTATGATTGCAACATTCTAAAATATGCAATGTTACGATAAGATTGGTTAACGGAACAAACCTGTAAATGAGAAATATGAGACAATCCTTTAAAAGTTAGCCGCCACTGTACACATCCCGTTCATATTATGGAGTTGGTACCCCCAGCCATGTCTTTTCACTATCAGTGATCTCTAAGCTGATTTGTGTGGCCCCTTCAGGTGACAATTTATCGATTATGTTGTCTTCGTTCTTCTTCAATTCTACTTATTCACCTGCAGTATTTAGTTCTATATAACTACACCCCATCCCGCCAAGGTTACAAGTGAATGTATGCGCGCATTCACGCCTTTACCAAAGGTAAAGAGACTACTTACACAAAGAGGTCCGGCAAGAATGTTTGTTTATTTACGTGCAATATAATTTGTGTTAACTAATTCACAGTAGTGACGAATACGGCGAGTGACTTATCTAACAAGAATCTCTGGTAGAGTAACTCTAAAGTGGCCACACGAACTTTCCCATAAAAGGGGAGGGTTTTACCAATTTCCGTTTTTGTTTTTGTGGCTCTAGGCTCAAACCCCGTGGATAAATCGTTAAAAATGTCGAAAACTATAAATTCCCGTTAAAATCGCATTCCATAGAAACTAGTAACCCAAATCAAACTGATACTTCATTACTAAACCAGTGAAGTCACAAGTAAAACTCAACTCGAGCAACACATAATATATAGCAAGATATTTGGTAATAGGTTTTATTATCAGCATAAAACATGTATGTATCCTCTTTATATTTATCAGCTGTATGACAATAAAACAAAACCAATCATAAGCTTTTATGTATTGATTAAATCATCTGGTTAATAACACCGGCAATCTTGCCTACTAGTTATCTCGTGTTTTAACAAATTGTATGAAAATAAAGCAAAGTGGTGCTTCAGTTAACAAGGAACAGTTCATGTAGTTGGCAGGCCAAGGTGTGCTTTGTTACTTGTTATGTACACGCTTTCAATCAGCCACGCATATTGCTATCGACATAAGGTTGAGTAATGGAGGATACATCATACAAGTATACAACTGGCCGACACTATAATACATAAGAGTCTTTCCAAAATTAATAATAATTCATAAGGTTTCGTCATCAAAATGGTACTGAATTGAGTGAACTCATTAGTGCTGGTTATCAGGAAATGACCAAATCTCTAGTGTTTGGGTTTTAGTGATATTTTAGGAAGCAAGTGTTTATAAAGCAGCTCATTCAAGAGTTCTAGAATTTTTAGGGACCGACAATAATCGTTTTAAGGTCCAGCAATAATCGTATAATTATATAACTTTATCACGGACCATGAAAGCATTTTAACGTTTATGATTATGATGTGTTGTTGTCCGGGATTCAATTCTAATGCATGTGTTAACACACAAGCCGTACAAATAGACGGTCTACGTAGATGCTAAACAAAAGTATCTGACTCTCCACAACCAAATTTTGATTTATTAACTAGGTTGTAAAAATGAAATGTCGATGCAGATACTAATTAAACCAAACAAATCAGCACCATGAGAGAATATAACAAGACCTTTGATCAGTCGTGTGATGATAAAGGGAACTCATCGTCTCATCTTTATCGTAAAAGCTTTCTTTGTAAATTAGATAATCTTTCATCAATATTACTCCGTTCCGTGCTACTATCCTGATAGTTGTTGACTAGTTTTAAGCTCTCCTTTTGTTTCATAATCATATGTCGTATATTACCTAACAAGGAGTATGATACATTATAGGCCTAAATTTCTGATGCATAAGGTTTTATGATCAAAAATCAACATGAGATTACCAGGTTTGAAATAACTTAAACAAAAGACCATTTGTCAAGCTGCAAACTGGTATTAGAGATAATTAAAAGCCGTAGAACAGTTATATGTAGTGTTTTATAATCAAATTCTTATTGAGAAACACAACTGTTTAACAATCATCTAGACTAAAATAGAATCGTATAGTATGGACACATAATAATGTCAAATACCTAAGTGCTCAGAAGTTTACCTTTTCTGCTAGTGTCCACACAGCTTGCAGCCAATCATTAGTCTCTCAGCAACAGTATCCTTGTCCCAAACATGTATATAATTATTTAATATTCAGTATTTGATAAGATATTTATATATAGTGGTCCACTGAAGTGTGTCTACAATATTAAGCAATTGATGAATATGATGAGTGATATCCGATTAAACTAAAGTCAGAATGTGAATATACTAATCATGTTATTAGTCGTCGACTATGTTTATGTGTTTCATAAGTTAAGAAGAACCCGTATGTCTAATCCTGCTATAAGTCTATTTGGCGTTGTTCGTACTAAAAAAAATGCTGAAGAAAAGTTATCCCCATGATGCTGGTACCAAGCCAACAAATGCTGAAAAAAAAGTTATCCCAATGATGCTACAAAGCAAACAAAAGCCATATGCTAGCATACAATTTTTTAAAGAGAAAAAAATACACACGAAATTCTACAAGATCTTCATTTATCAAAGATATTATACAAAGGAAAAACACAATAAAGCTCACAAAACGTGTGAAAGCAACATGTCCAAAATATCAGGTAACGACCTTTGCCACATTCGAGGCCCGCATGACACACTTTTTTTTCATTACCTTTTGGGAATCGCCTTTTTTGGACCCTTTTAAGCACAATGTGTAAGGCACATGAGGCATGGGGTACATAAAGATAAAGAGACAGGTAATTTTTTCAAGGCTATTTGAAAGGCAATGGGCAAAAAGAACGAGTCATGACGACTATTTACACTCTTTTCTAAGAGATATAGAAAGTCATTCTCTAACTTCCGATTAGTCTTTTCGTCAAACGTCATCCGAACCCATTCAAGAACTCAGTAACTTATAATCTACAAAGACGATATAAAATTAACAGCTTCTCAGCCTACGAGGAATGACTCTGTTGGAACTCAAAATTTTCCTTTGAACAATATACACACTAAAACTCTACTTGTATCATTTCCTCGAAATTAGGTGAAATTCTTGGGATGAATCGTCTTTGTTAAGAGTTTACTGTCTTAACCTAATGGTTAGAAGACGGACGACTAGCAAGACACATTGGCAGTTACACCTACTATTTAGTAAGTTGAATGAAGTTATTTAATTAAAAAGGACAATAAATCACATTGGCAGATATATAAAACGATGAGTTTAATGTAGAGGATAAACTAACTCAGGTTTAGGATTTCATTTACCTGTGAAACAAGAAACGATAAGGAAAGCTTCCTTACAGGTAGAAAATGCGCTACAAGGACCCATCCTCTTGTAGCAACCATTATGCTTTGTACTGATATGCTGTGTAATTCTTTCCTACACCATCACTATTCAGGAACTATTAGGAATTTAACCACTATTGTTATCATGGAGGAAAGTTAAGATTAACTAGACATGAGTTTTCATCTATATATAATATATAAAAGATTAAAAATCTACATGGAAAAACACACAAGAACCTAAAAACTGAAAGCAAAAGAGTTCTTAGATTTGCGCCTAAAACAAGAACAAATGCAAAAATTATATTATAGGGTGATTGATAGATTATAAACCAGGCAAAAATTATACCGAATGAAAAAACTTGGTATGGGAAAACTGAAAATCAACTCATGACTTAGGTGTAGTATTTCAGTTAACATATAAATGTAAAATATCGTTACAGTAGATACCATTTTAGCACATGACATAGCAAGCAAAATTACATGCATCAGCTTTTAGGTCCCAACACTATTCTAGATATTTTGTAGAGTTCACACAGATATATGCCAAGAGTCAGACCTTCTGAGTATCTATAAATAGTCAGAAAAAAATCATCAGCTCACATAAGTTCATAAACTGTTTTTCATATTAAAGAAGTGATCACACGTTAAGCCTTCTGCCCAAAACAATGAAGGTGTGCTTCGATTTCTATATAATTTTATAAGTATATTAGTTCCTCAACTATTAAGTCTAACTCATGCTTTCGTACGCCATTACAGTTTCTAGGAAGTTTGCATAACAAGTTTAAGCAGACTAACACTGAGAATCAGAAAGAATTTGCTCCGGGTAAATTTTGCATCTTGTCCACCTTTCTTGCAAACGTATTTGTTAAAATATTTACTCATTATCGTCTGATTGATGTGTCTTGCAGAATTCCCATCATCCAACAACCTACTACGCTATGTTAAATTATGCTATTCTATCACTCCATATACCAAAACCCAAAGAAACAACCAGCTTCAAAACTCATTTGCATGCATGGATGCAGCAAGTGATGATGATGATGATCAACTTTTTGAACTTTTCAACGGATTCCAAAAGATCGGGGCTCTTGAAAAAGATCCACCTATCAGTGATCTACCAACACCAAACTTTGCCACGTATGTTGAGAAAATGATGAAAAAAGATACTGAAACAACAGAAGACGAACTGAAGCTCGTCAAAGAGAAGTTGGAGAAGGTGCTCTTGACCCATGTCAGAAACTTCGCAACTACAAACGGTGGGAAGATTCTAGAAGAGGGTGCAAAGAATGTAGAAGAAGCGATCGTTGATCCACTTCAGCATGACGTCTGCAGATCAAAAGTTGGAGCGCCAGTTACATCGATCGTGAAGGAGCATAGAGAATCACTTAGGGAGCTGTTTCAGAAAACTAGCATGAGAGCGGAAAAAGCTGAATCTAAAAGTAGCATAAGAATCGAAAAGAGAACTCATAAACCTTCTGTCACTTTAATGAAAAAGATACCGAAAGAAAGAACGATCCACCATTCCTCTAAGTGTTCTATTTCAGCTTCAGTAGGAACCATTGATTCGGCTTCAGCTGATGAAAAACTGCACAAGGTACTTCTATATTTTATGTTCATATACTTCATAGCATATAACTTTGAGATTAGTTCAGGTAATCTTATGTTTGATTTGCTTTTCTAGAAATAAGAAAAGCAAGTGCAAATTTCCGTTCGGTATCCTAATCTTATTGAAATATTTGCAGATCCTACGCATGCTGCACAGAGTTTACCCTAAAGCCTCATCCATTTCACAAAAATCTCAAAGCCTATGGGAATATGTCACAAACAGCAACTTTACAGATGGGGAGTATAGAAACAGAAATCATATGCTATCAGAAGATATCATAATATTTCCTTATAGTAATATAACTAAAATGAGTACAAATCACACAAAGAGCAAGGTGTCTGATCCCATATACGGTGGGGGTAGCACCAACTGGAAAAGAGAACGCTGGATCAAATCAGATGCAGAATGTAAGTATACGGAAACTAAACATCTAACGGATAACAGCTTTACTACTCAGTAGCTGATTCAAAATCGAATTACTAGAAATAAAGAAATATATGGAATGTTGACGTTAATAACGCTTTGTATTTTGGAGTCGATCTTGAACCATTAAGTCTCTACTGTACTTACATGTGACTAATTACTGTTTAATTTTCTGTGTAGACCTGATATTGGAGCTGTAGAAGGCAAACAATGTGGTACGGATGATGCAGTTGGTCAACATATGACAGCTGAGATCGAAAAAATTCACCTGCCGGTAGTTAGTGAGCTTGTTGAAATAATGTAAACCACCAAAACTAGTCACACTAGTTTTCCCTTTTCAGCGCCATTGTGTGATACAATAGGGAGAAAATATGAATTACGCTTGCTTTTTTTAGAGGGTAAAATTGTGATGAACTAATGACGGTATTCCGTGGCATGGTTTACATAAGTAGAATTGTTCAAGTATCGTGTCATCGTCAGTTTGTGAAGTAATAGAGTATGTAGATGGTCGCTTCTAATTACTCAATAAACATGCTATCTTTGACATCTAATTTGTATGACTTGAAAAATCTAATTCGATTTGTATACTACATGTTTAGCGATGCTAGATTCATAGCTCATGTCAAAGCTTGCTAGTGAAATGACCACAGACATCTTATAAAACTAATGAAGCTTACATCTATGTTTGGAAACCACTCCAACGCTGTACATCGAGGAAATTAAGCAACCTTTTATAAATATCATATTTCTAAAATGACGAGGAAGATAAATAATTCACAATGTAGTATAAACAGATGTATGATGCATATTTTGCGTTATATACACGTTACGCAGTAGTTGAACTCATCTTAGCTTTATAACTTTTTACACTCATGTAACAACGCTACTCATCATAGCACAGATATTATCATTTATAGATTGGTATGACTGACGGATTTGAAGAAACAATTACCCCCAATTATGACGCGTAATTTTGGAACTTTTGGTGCAGCGGGACATTTATATGGGCCAAAGGCCATTCCTATCGGCCCATGTGTAGAGCCCTATAACAAGGACATGTGGTCAGAATTAATGTCCAGCAACTTTTTTTATGAAGTTCAAAGTTTTATAAATGTGAACTCAGAATCAGGAAAAGGAATATATATAATAAAAGTAATAAACTTATATTCCATAGAAAGTATTACTGATATGAAAAACAGCAGAACCAATATGAAAGACACACTCCATACAACTGAATATAAAAAGATCCATCAAGAGCAAGTAAGTGTTGCATCATTTTTGGAACATATTCCATACAACTGAATATAACATATCCTACGTGATGTTTGCGTAAGCTTACTAATGCAACTTATATTACCATAATGCAGTGAGCTTTTACGAGTGTTTTTATAAATAAGACTCTTTAAACACAAAGGGCCAAGTGCAACTAAAACTAGGCTTAACCCAAAGTTCTAAATCTTTGGGTTACTCAGTTGTTACTAAACCAGTGGCGGAGCTTGAAAGTTTTTCATGAAAGGGCTGAAAAAAATTTAAAGTTCAAAATACGAATTCTGGGAAGGCAATACTCAAATAATATTCTTTTTACACATGAAATACAAGCTATATGACACTAATAAGCTCTAGGGGGCCAACACACTTCCTAGTCCTTTAGTAGCTCGGCCATCGTACTATACAATACCGATTTTGGATATCTTCTAATAATAATGCTTGATTTTAGTACAATACTTATTCCGTTACACATCCCTAAATGAAGGGTATCATGTTAAGGCTCGAGAAATATGAGCCTTTTTGGCTCTCAGGTATGCGTACTAACCAGCATTTCACCGTCCATTTATGGACTCTTCCTAGCCATCCCAAAATGTTGCACAGTCCTATACCCCTTTTTATGATAATCATTATTGGTTATCAAAACATGAAAAACAAGTTATAATCAGTATTAAAAAGTTTATGTCCTCCTTTACATACTTCAAGGCTCCAAAGTGAGTAAAATCACAAATAAACTATAAAAGTATTCAGTGTCATATTTTCTTAAGATTTAAATTTAAATTTATTTGTTTACATATCAGCACCAGATTCTATTTTACATTTGAAATTATTCTAAATGCTAATCTTTGTTAACACATATTCTCTTGTTTGTCTTCTAGTGAGACAGATAGAATAACAATACATATATGTAAAGGAGGCACCAAGGTTTAATAAAGTGTTTGTTGTAATTAAGAAATGAGGATCAGTCTCGCTTCATATATTTTCTCAAATTTTCAAGAACAGAAGGGTTGGAAATTTTCCGAATATTAGTTTCTAGAAGTGACAAACAAATTTTTGAAGACTAGGTTGTCCAAAAGATCACCTGTTTACATAATCGAATTACAGGAACCGTTTCCGCAAACATCTTTACACGATTAGATACTCAAGTTGCATTATAAGAACCTGACACAAACTGCCACCCCCTATGTACATGATACATCGTGATTGTGATGCGTAAAGGTTCATGTTAAATTATGTGACCTAATCTGACACCCGTCATTAACTTTGAGGACTTATTTTGCCATGTTTTATAACTTTCAGTTAGTAAAGGGACTTGGTGTGCATTGCTTCTTGGTGTGGAGGGACTAAAGTTGGTGATTGTTGTTTGTTGCTGTTGGATTCTTGCTCAAGCCCATCAAGCCCAAAGATGTGGCCCTTTAGCTCAACGGCTATTTGGCCTTATGCGTTATTTATGAGAGGAGCGTCTCTCATAGATGGTATCGCCTCATTTATTCAGTGTGTGAAAACACACACATACTCTCTCATCACACATCCGTTATCTTTAACAACCCAGAAAGGGGAGTTCTTGCTATCAAGAATATGTCTTGTATCATCATCTTAGATAGCGGTTGAGTATTGTTTATTGTTTAGATTGACCATTGATTGTGGTCTATTATTATCTGAGTGCTGAGTGATTTATGTAGTGAGGAGGTCGGATCAACCTAGTTGGGACGACCTATATTCTTTCTTTTGTATTGTAGATTAGCACCCGTTTGGGGACTAATCATTTTGTACCTTCGTTATTATTAATAAATATCACAAAAGGGGAGGTTGGTTGTGTGATTACTCATGCTGTTATGGTTTTGATTATATTTTTCTACAGTTCATGATCAAAATAGCATACTACACGCATTAGTGTTGGTTAACATACAAAGACCAGACTTTTAGTGCTTCGGTTTTATTAGAACATTAGAGAGGAAGAACTAGAGGTAAAGGTATACAATGGACAGTTGCCAAACATCAAATATCTTGATACCCTTAGCCAATGTTTGCTTTATTAGCCGTACATGTTAATAACATGGCCAATATCTTTTACGTAATAAAAGGTTCATACGATAACTTGAAGATCGTCAAGGTAACAATAAAAACCTCATCTTCGTTTTTTAAGTTTTTTAGCTTCATTATCAGTTCTAATTTCTGTCCAAACGGTTTGACAGCTTTTATAATCTCCTAATGTTTCATAATCATATGCAGTCATTCGGATTTCTTATATTACCGTGTCCTGGTATATGATATACACAAATAGTCTAAATTGACTATATTAATTGTACTAAAATCAGAAGGTCAGAAGGTGGTTTAATGCACAGGGCCAAAAAAAGGGGCACAAGTTGCAATAGAACTGTCTACGATTCTAATTCATAAGGATTCATGGTCAAGACGAGGTTTTTAGTTCATTTTCACTAGTTACCGATACAAGAAACAAGCCTCAAATGTTTGTTTCTGTTGAAAAAAAACTAGAAATGATGAAAATTCCATTGAATATACAAGATGTCTAACCAATTATACGTAAAGCTCATCACATATATTTTTGTCTATTCAGAATTGTTTTAGGCAGTTTCATCATCCAACATGTTTTGGTCGAAAGTTGGTGTAAAAATATTATATATATACTTGAGTAAGCTAGAAAGGATTTTCAAATTATAATGAAAAAAGTTTAGTACATGGGTGGCCACGCACCTACACATACATTATCCAATGCAACAGTTGTCGTGCAGGTTACTATCATCACCGACAAACACATATGTGCAGCAAATTTTACGATATGACATTTAATGTAGCATCAAGAACTAAGCAACATGAGAATAAACTACATACCGAGTCCAAAAGCTCAAATCTGTAATGCCTTTAACCTGACTTGTTTACATCCCATAATTTTTATAAACTTAGTTTCACAAATCGTCCTCCAATATCAAGATTTCTGTTACCGAGTCACAAGTTATAAAGGCAGTGTAGCATTTCGTATCAAAAACTAGTATAGTGCTTATAATTTACTAGTGATGTATATCATCAAACACACGTACACAATACTGTTAATATTACCAATGCCTTGAATAATAACATTGAAAAATGTCACGCCTAAATGCATCTATAAAATTTCAGGTATGATATAGTGAAATTCATATCATATCCGTAAAGAAAATGCAAAATGATAAGACGCAACATATGTTTCGTTATCCTATAAGTTATATGTCAAATCCATGTTTAGGGATGTTTAGTACTGTTTCTATATACATATGCCAAAGAGTTTGGGCCATTCATGCTTCAAAGCCTACAAGAGTTATATGCTAGCAGACATGCAATACCATAGTGGTAAATAATTGTTATTTACATGTAAATTTCAGAGAGAAAACAACAAACAGGTCAATTGACAAGATCTGATTTTTTGGATAATATAGTACAAAGGAAGGACATGAAAAGAAATCGTGACATGTTTGAAAAGATCAGGTCTAAATAATCCAAGTCGACCTTTTTCATATCCAAGGTCCATATAATACGCTTTTTCCCATTATTTAGATTGGCTCCTTTTCCTGGACCCTTGGGCACAATGTGTATGTAATGCACATGAGGCATGTGATACGACACACGTCGTTTTTTCAAGGAGTTATTCAACAAGGCAATGAGGATAAGGTGTATGAACCTATGATCTTCAAGATCATAACACCAAGCATAATGCATGATTAAAAAAATAATGTGGAGTCGATATTGATCTCCCACTTATGGATTTCTCATAGGAGTAGGAATTGTAAACCATGTTGGTTAAACTTGACTAGTGATCTGGCTACTGCTTATTCATAGCTAGTTTTTGATTCACAAAATTCTAACAGCAAGATCTAAACCAATACTAAGGATTAAAGTAACTCAACCTAAGCATACATCCCTTTGGTCAGGTGATGCGCAAGAACCTAAGTTTTGGAAAATTGAATAAGTTACTGATATAACATACATATAACCAAGAAAAATACATCTTATTATATTGGAATAAGAGTTGTTGATACACTCGTTAAAACTATATAGGGACCATGAATTGCATTATAAGAACATAAGTTTTGGAAACTTGAATACGTTACTGATTTTATCATTTGCCGCTGACAGAATCAGAAACTAAGTTAACATTAGCTAGAATGGTTAAACCATTACAATTTAAAAGTAGCCTATTTTGACTCATCAGGTGACTCCTGGTTCTGAATATCTCTAAGACACATAAATCACAAGAAATTTTTCAAAGAGTACAAGGCACACACAGAAAGGATTGTTGTTTGTATCCCTCCCAAAATTTGGATAATCTTTCCCTTGAACCATATCTGCCACAAATGTAAGTTGGTGCATGGAACTTATTATCTTGAATTATAACTCTAGATACTTTTATATAAAGGTGAAATAAGTCTGCAGAATGAACTAAAGAGACCTTATAAGCAGAAAAAGTTGAGTGACATGTTTTGGCAGAAAAAGTTATATTTGTCCTGTCAGTTAGCAAAGTTTAAGAAACAAGGATACTACGGCTTCTTTAAAGTATTATTAGAATCATAACTTCTAAATATGTATTATTTTCAAAGTTAACTATGAAAATAAAATGATATTATGGCTCCAAGAAAATATGAAAACTGTACTTAGAAGTTAGTACAGAAAAAACGTGGTATATTAACAACAAAGGCAGTTTAGTACCATATAGCTCGTCGATATACGAGAAGTAAAATCAATAGATTAATGCATCTTGAAACACAGCTCATGACTTGATGTATGAGAGTTCAGTGACGTTATATGTACAGAGAACATGCTGCATTTTCAGACAAAGTTACCGATCATGTCGACAAATTATTAAACTACGAGCCATAATAGCACATGGCAAGCAAAACTACAATCATCAACTTGTAATCCAGTAGATATACTAGATATTTACACAAATATCTATCCAGATCGTTGTTGTTTACTCTATGTTGTTGTTCACTTTCCAAAATTTGATTGTCAAAAGCATCTATAAAGAGTAAAAAAAAAATCATCAATTCACATAACAATCCTCATCATCTTTCTTTCTCCATACCTAATTAATCACACGCTAAGCCTTCTGCCCGGAACCATGAAGGTATAGTTTACTTTTTCTGTAAAAATTTACATTTATATACGTCTACCTCCACTGTGACTTATAAATGCATATCTTATTTCAGTGTTTAGGAGGAATGCATTACAAATTTAAGCAGACTGACCGTGAGTACCTAAAAGACCTTACTTCAGGTAATTAGTCATGCCATGTTATCAACATTTTTACAATATATGTAGTATATGTCATGCTTTTTCATCAAGGGAATCAAAATGAAAAGATTAACGTGTATATGTTATGCAGCAAGTGCTGATGGCGAGCATCGATCTGAACTTTTAGATGGATTCCGGACAATTAAGGCTCTTGAAAAAGATGTGATCATCACTGATCTAGCAAAACCAAAATTTATCACGTATGTTGAGAATGTGATAAAAAATGAAACGAGAACAGCACAAGATGAACTGAAGCTCATCCACGAAAAGTTAGAGAAGGTTCTTGTCACATGTGCAAGAAAAAGCATACATCAGAGAACCACTACACGTGGTAGTAAGGTTTTAGAAGAGGCTGCAAAGAAAGAAATGAAAGCAATCACCAATCCACGTCAGTATTACTTGTCCGGTTCAGAAGTTCGGTTGTCAAAAACAAGTATACCAGAAGACGAAAGAACAACACTTTTGGAGCTCTTTGAGAAAACAAAAATGGGAGAGGAAAAGGTTGAAGCAAAAAATAACATAGGAAAACAGAATGAAAAGAAAACTGTTAAATCTCCTGTTCATTTATTGAAAAAGATACTTAAACGCAAAACGAGCCACCCTTCCACTAAGTGCTCTACATCAACTTCTGTAGGAACCATTGATTCTGATATAACTGATGAAAAACTGCAGAAGGTATATCTATTTTATCATAGCATATGATTTTTAAACTGATTATTGGTGCCCGATAACGGACGGAAAATCTGTAAAATGCAGGTGTTAATTTAATATTAGTATCCTAATATGAAAATATATTTATATATGCAGATCCTCTGTATGCTCCAGAGGTTTCATCCTGAAACCTCAGCTATTTCACAAAAATCTCAAACCTTGAGGACATATGTGACAAATGACAACTTTCCTGATGAGGAAGGGTATAGAAACAACGATCATATGTTATCCAAAGATTTTACTACTGGCCCTTCTAGGGAAGTTTCTGAAATGAGTGAAAAAAGCACCAAAAACAAGGTCTCCCACCTTACATGTGGTGGGGGTGATACCAACTGGAAAAGAGAATGCTGGATTAAATCAGATGCAGAATGTAAGTATGCAAAGTCATATAACATGCATCTAATGCATAACTTTATTACGTACATGTATCATGATATTAAAATCGAATGATATTGGTTTTTCATCTAACTGGAATTGTTAAAACTGAAGCGGGAGAACTTAACAAAAAATTTAAATCAGCAATATATATACACTATACGCACTTATAACCACCCCTGATTGGACATATTAGATAGAATCCATAAAAGCTAACACACGATATGAGTATACAAAATATGCATGTATGTGGAATATACTAAGCACAAAAAATTGGTAATATTCATGAAGAACATGTTCAGTATTGGCTGTGATGAAAACTTAGTCTATCACGACATGAGCGTCACTCTAGCTCTTTAGCGGTGAGCCTTATCTTCACAAATGGCATAGAGTTCACATGGTTTATGATGCATATTATAACGCAAACACAATTTAGAGTAGCATATACCGTGTATAGAGTTCCTAAAAGCACCAAAATATGGTGCACGTTAATTGTGCTTCATTTATTGAAATCTAACCACTTTATATCTCTTATATTTGTATCCAACTAATTACTTCAATTTTCTGCGTAGACTTAATTTTGGAGCTGTAAAAGAGAAGAAATGAAGTAGCAGATGAAAATTGGGTTGGAAGCACATTGAGAAAATGAGATGGAAAAAATTCATTTATTGGTAGTTAGCTTGTTGAAATAAAGTAGCAGATAAAAACCTCCAAAGCCACACCGGTTTTCCTTTTTCCGAAACGTAAAGAAGAAGGAAAAAAGGGAATTAAACATGCATCTTTCAAAGGTGAAACGGTGGTGGTGACATTTGATCATTTAGATAGAGACGACTCTAAGAGTCTTGTGTCATATCAGCTTGTGCATTATCTACGTATTTAATGTATGTGATTTCTCTAAAGTAATATGTAAGGGCAGAAAGGGTCATGCAGTAATCTAAGTAATATATTATCAACGATTTGTTCATAAATTTGAAAGTGAGATACTTTCCAGCCCGGATATTAACTCTAGGAAGATTTCAAAGAAGTTTAGCACACCAAATTCGCAAGCATACATCTAACTAAAAGTTTTTACTACGCCAAATATCTATCTATGGCGAAATATATGTGTCACGGCTTGGATATTCAGTGCTTCTTAGATACTATCAGCAAGACATCAAGTGTCTAAGCATGTTCTTCACATGTCTAACACCTGTAGGACTAATTCCAAAAATGCTCCAATGAGAAAACAACATAAACATGACATGATTCTAGAACATTGAACTTACATGATAGATCAAAAGAGTGTCTTGAGGAATTGACCCTTTCCTGATTAACAGTGAGGAATAGTGACTGCTTTGTATAAAAGAATGCTGACTTGGGATCTTGTAATCGAGTCAAGAGGCTGTCAAAAGGTTCTATACAAGCCCTCAGTCTAATGTTGAGGCTCTCTCTTTCGCCTTTCATACCACCTACATGATATACGATCATGTTTTTTTTTCGCCTACCGTATCCCATTAGAGGAGTAAGTAAAAACTAAGCACCCAAATGTACCATGAAACTCGCGAATGCCACACAAGTGTTATTGACTTATTTCCACTATAAGTTAGTATACATGAAACATGTTTTTTGAGATGATACAAATACCTAATTTCCAACCAAACATTTAAGGGTGATAGACACTTCAAATGATTACGTTATTTAACTTGGAAGATGGTTACTAGTTCTACTGTTCTACATAATTGGATACCTACTGAAATTGTTAAAAGAAGTATGTATAATTCATATAAAAAAAACATCATGTTTGAGATATAGTTGGACTCACCATATTCACCAAACAAATTGTCAGTTTTGGTTACGCCATAGAATCTGAAGAATGTGTGGTTTGAGACTTCGAGTTCGTATTTATTGCTCATCATATGGGCCGATTGTGTTAATTTTTGGGCCCATTGAAGCCTTAAAAGTAACAAGGAGGCGGCTAGTAGTCTAAAACAGTAAAAAAAGCCTTTCAATACGGGTTGTGAAGCCGAGGTTAAAGGCGGATTAAACTTGTAACAAATCGATAACCCGAAGGACTATTTTCCTAAATTTTTTTGAATATAATTATGAACATAGCATTTAGGTTAGTGTTTTGTTGTTAAGTTAGTCATTAAGGGCTAAGTTTGCAACGGACCTTTAACATTAAGCACCAATATTGTGAAATTTTAAGGACTAAGTACGCATAAAAAATTTAACGGCCGTTAGTTAACGATCGTCGACTAGTGATCGTTTGATTTTTGCATTTAATGCTACATGGTCTTTATTGGGTGGGAAATTATCAAAAGTAGGAGTGCTCAAAAGCAACTCCCGCAAATGTTAGTAATGTCGAAATATGTCTTTATATAAGACTTATCAAGTAAAAAAACAACGATATATGTTCATTAGATAGTCACCGCACCCCTTTTCAAATTTGTAGAATGACCACGGTGATGTGATCGTAGTTAACGGCTCCTATGGATTCCTAGGAACTAGAAGATGTACTTGACATGCCTGGCACTTGCGTATCACGTCCCTTGAATTTCGGTGCATGGTTGAATGTTCAAAGTTTATAAATAATAGCATATAGTTATATGGTATACACTAGTGTTTATTTTTATTGAGATAATACTCAATTTTAGTTTTATCAAGTCGTTGTTATGGATTACATCATTGCTAAAAACCTATTTCAGAAATGTATTTGACATGTGTGAAATGTACTTCTAGTCAAAATGGGATTTTGTTCCTCCATTAGTGATGGAGTGTGATACATATTGTGCCCCTCGTAGGTTCGATCAGATGTTTACATGGTCGCGTCCAAATCGTAGTAAAGAAGTTACGTTTTACATTTCGTAATCTTGATCAATCGTAGAAACGAGAAACATAATTTTTTATACATGAAATGGTATTTGATCCATATTCATGATTAACAAGTATCAGAAACAAAAGGGATGCAGTAATTTATACTATAAGACGGAGGTTGTTTACCAAAAACCAAACCCATGTACTTTTAGGAGCATTGATAGTGTTGCTAGACTATCTGTCAATGTTAGTATTAAAGTACGCTATGACGAAGACTTCCGCAAGTGAGAGCTGTTGGGATGTGCGTAAGTCATAGATAGTACTTTATATGGTCGGGAGTACGTGGGTCTAATGGGTCACACACATAGACATCGAGATAATCATTTATTAAGATATGCGATATAATATGGTTATATTTAGTGTATAATCTTAGTCTGATAAAAGTGAATGCTTAATGGTAATTAATTAATAATTTAAAAGGTTTAAGAAGGATTAATTAATAAGACTTAATAATTTAAGGTAATTAATGTAATTACTAAATACAACATTCTAGAAAGTCAAAAAATCAACCCGAGGGGTGTTAAGGGGTGATCGACCAACTATGGGGAAAAAGGAGGTGGAAGTTTTCTAGAAGCTTATTACATGTTAAGAAAGATTAAAATCTTTACCTTAATTAACCCAAGCATTCTGCTATATAAACAAAAGGATATTGATTACTTTGTTCTAAGTTGAAAACCAGAAACTCTCTCACTCTTCCTCTTTATGGACGAAGACTACATCTCCAAACCAAGGGGGTATTTTGCTTCTTGATTTATTAAGTATTCTATTAATCAAGATCTAGCAATCGAAGATGACTGATTGAAGTGTCCTGTGGACTACTTTAGAGAAGATCTAACTTGATCTTTTGGGTTTTATAAGGCGAATTGGTTTGGGTATTGTGTAAGAGTTTTCTTATTTGGTGATTTTGTGTTCTTGATCATCGTTCTTGCAAGAAAGGTATGCATTCTTTATCCTTATGTTAATTACATTATGTGCATAGATGTTTGATCTTATCCACTGTGTTTTACTCATGATGAATGTATGTTAGATACATTAGGTTGTCAAATTCCAACAAGTACAACATAACATACCGGCCTCGTACATGCGTCCAGCCTCTAGCAGATTTCGTTGCGGAAAACCGGATGACACGGAAGCAAGCACGAAAGTGGTAGAAGAACCACAGGAGTTGTGGACACTTTTCAAGGATGGACCCTCGTGTGTAGAGTATTGGGGCGGGCTTCATACTAACAAACATATAAGGGACGGATTTCACATATTCGCTAAGATTTGAATTCAGTGCCTCAAATAATGAAGCAAAATATGAAGCGCTACTCGTAGGACTGCGGATAACATCACAAATGGGAGTGATATTTTTAAAAGCCAATGTGGATCCAAGCGGCGAACCAGATACTGGGAACATACGAGGCGAAGGAGGATAACATGGTGCAGTACCAAGAAAAAACGAAGTCCCTAATCAGTAGCTTCACAAGTTTCATGATAACATAGTTACCAAGGAGAAAAAAATAAGAAAGCTGACACTTTAAGCAAGATCCTGTAAAAAAGTTTTGCGCACCTATCAAAGCAAGTCTTGGTAGATGTGCTAAAGATAAGCCATCTATGACAAAGAAGTGGCGTCAATCGTGAAATAAGAAGGTCTAACATGGATGGCACCCATCATAGAGTACTTAACTGATAGAATTCTTACAGCGGATAAGAAGAAAGCGTGAAAAGTACGGATCAAATACAGACAGTACCAGGTAAGAGAATGAGTTCTTTATAAAAAATATTCATGCAACCGTGGCTGAGATGTGTAGGACCACTATAGACTAATTATGTGATTAAAGAGATTCAAGAGGGGTCCTACAGTATGCATGTAGGGCCGCGGTCGGTGGTGGCAAATGTCATACGGTCAAGATACTATTGGCCGCCTTAAACAATGGTCTTGATATCTAAACAAACTCCAAGTTTGTCACCTATAATGATATTACTACGATTATCACTAAGTATATCCATAGTATTGCCATTATCGATTCTAGGAATAAATTTTTAATCCAACACTCATTTGAATGTTCATACTAAAATCTTTCAATTAGTTCTAATGTTTCTAACATTTCTTCTAATGTCTTCCAATTAGACTTTAATGCTACTAACATTATTTTTAATATCTCTCTTTTATATTTTAAGATTGTCAAATCAACTTGTATTTATGCAAATGATACAACTTATCTCATGTATAATATAACGCCCAAAATGAATCCTTTAGTGGGTCTTAAGGCATTCATTCATGCGTTCTATCTTACCATGTAAGATACATCATTCGAGATATACTCAGTGATTATTTATATTGTCTCTAGACTTAATTCACCACATATGTTAAATCATAACATATTTTCAAAGGTTATAAACTTTATTTTCTAGAACACTTATAATAGACTTTATTTCACTCTTAAGAACAATTTTTAAGATGAAATATTGTTTTCAATATGTTTAATAACATATCAATTTTAGAGAAATAAAACAAAGAACTCCAACTCGCTTTGAGATTTACTTATGAGTAATCTTATTTATAATTATAAATCAAATCCCACAAGTAGTTGGCTTTACAATTAAACTTAAGACTTAGCTCATTTAGATGCATGCTTTAATACATGTGTAGATTCTAGCATTTTGCATATCTTGTAAAGATTATTTGTAGATTCATAAAAATCTTCTTACGATTACATATTGTCCTCACAAGGTAATCATTTATCAAAGAGTTTTGTAATCTATTATGGTATAACTCTAACATTTAAAGCAAGAACGATAACTAAAACATCTTTATATATTTATTATTTGCAGATATAAAAGTTTTATTCATAGTCAATTTCTTAAGTATTATTTAAAACTTATATCATTTACTTTGCAATAAATATATATACAATATTGTCCTAATGAATCTTCTTAACAAATAAACTCATTTAAAACCTCACCAAATAATTGATAAGTGAAAGATCAATCAAATTCCAAATTATGATTATCTTCCTAAGAACACATATTTCCATTCATAGTATTGATTTACTCATCAAATCCAATATTGCAAAATACATCAAATATGGTTAGCAATATAACAATGATATTCTAAATCATAAATCTCATCGTTGATATCAGAAAGGTATCATGAGGAATCCTTGCGGATTTATAAATGTGAGTAACATCATACTGAGGTTTCACACTATCATGTTTAGCCTTATTTGACTTCAGCAAGTGTGTTTAGAAGGCTTGTGTATTATGTGCAAGCGTGAGACTCTCATTCGCTTCTTGTAAATTGAGACTATTCTCAAAGAACTCAACTTAACAAGCAACAACCATTTTGTTCTATGTGTGGGGAATTATAGGAGCATTATCCCATCGTTTCCTTTGGACATCCTACATAATACACCAAGTAGTACTAGGCTTTTATTAATATAATATCCAAGATTTTTCTAACGAAGTTCAAACTCTAATTAAGAGTTTATAGTATTAATTACATCTTATTATTCTAACAATAACATCTTAATTTACCTTCCGTTTTGAAGTCATATTAAGTATATTCTAAATGCACCAATTTCCTAACATTGATAACCTTTTAGGAGTAATAAGTTTAATTCATTACTGACTAAATATATCAATGTATATATTTTAATTTATTTTATTGGTATACCATATACTAGTATTTTAATAAGATCAAATTCATGAGACAATCTCATAATTTATGTGATAATATATACTTCATCGCTTTGTCTATTATACTAACTTAAGTTTAAAACTTAATTGTATTAATAATATCATTAAGCCAATTGCATGTTACTAGTATTAATTATAAGTCTTTGATTCAATCAAAACTTAAAGTGTATGTCTCAACTAGTAGACATATTTATCCAATCTCTACTACGTATTTGTTATAAGTCTTGAACCAATCAATGACTTCGTGTACATATCTTAATCAATAAGACATTACAAGTTAACAAATCTTACTTTAAGTTCTAAGACTTTTTACAAGTAAAATACTTAACGTTCATGTCTTAATATGAGACATAACTTTTATTAAACTAAAGTAAAACCGAGTACTATTCATGGTTTCAATAGTAACTTCTTAAGTTAATCATAAACTTACCATGTGTATCATTTTCTAGAAAAAATTAATCATGTAGTTTATCATTCTATCTTGACATTCTATATCTAATAGGGCAACTTAGCACAAATTTGTAGTAGTCCTAATAAAGTGATAGTTCTCTTATTTATAAAGTCTAGGAAATCCATAATAATATTGTCAAAGTTGTACCTTGTCTAGAATAAAGATTTCTTCTACTCGGGTAAGGTTTTTATTTATTGCATAAAACAACACTACCTGGTTAGTTTGTTTATATCAACAATATGATAGTATCACAAATAGAATTAAGTCGCTTGAAGCATATCTTATTATAAGAACTTCATCTTATCTATAATTAATCGTGCATAACTATCTTATAAATGACTTTAACAACGGAAGCGTCAACTCAAAAGGCAACAAGTTATCTAAGATAATACACGATGAGTCTTATTAAAAGAAGATGCTTCACACTTGGAAAGTAATTTACTATTTCAAGTCCAATAAGAAATAAAGTGAGCAGCTTATAGCTTGCACTGAAATTGACAACATTTCATGTATTACATTTCGTATAAAATGAATTACTACCACTGATTTTGACAATACTTGAAGTGCTTCATTACTAGTGAAGTTAAGCGACATTTTATTTTTCCATGTATTGAATGTCCACACATTATTGCTAGTGTGAATCACATTGACTAGTAACAATTACTTAGATATTCAAACACAGTGTTAAGTTTTATATATGTATACATATGATTGACTTTTCATATATACATATATAATTTATTAACTTGAAAAATTGGCATGGACATTTCTCCTCCCTTTTATATGCCATTATACCCTGCGGGTGTGTAACGTCTTTTACTTGGTCAAAACAAACAACTAAAGACAACCGGTTCAATAGGTTTTTCTTTTACCATTTGTGTGATGATATTTCCGTCTTTGTAATCAAACTATTAAATATGTGTTGATCATATTAAGATATTTACCTTTGGTAGCTAAAGACACAATTTCTCTAGTTATTCAACAAGATATGAATTTTAACGTACCATTTAGGCATTTCATATGTTTGATTCGAATTGGGATAATCCAATCATTCCTTTTATAGTTTTTTCACTTATAAAAATCATAGAACGGATCTTTAAATTTTCTCATAGAAAATGAACGCAGTTTGTTATTCTCAAGTAAAGACCAAACCCATGTAATTTATTTACATTGCATTTATACATTAAAATAACTTGCAAAGTTTAATATTAGTATTGATAATAACTCTCTTATGAAATTAATTACCCATGTTTATGGACTAAACAATTAACTTTATCAAGAGAATAAGATCCAACTGGAACTTATTCCATTAATGAAGTAAATCTGTTAGAAATGAAATAATTAAAAAGGTAATCATCGAATGATAATTGCCACCGGTGCAACTCTTAGCCATTTTGAGGCCATGACTACATTATCTAGCATAATCATAGTGTCTTCATGTTTTGTCTCATCTAATACCACGGGAAAAAGGTCTGACCAAACATACTCGTTGTAAGTTATCCAATATTTAAACTAAAAAGACTGTTCTGAATTGAGTTTTTATTGTCCTATAAGGTATTGGGATAGGAATCCTACAGTTTATTTTATAAAAAAATATTTTATGTTCCGGTGTCCTAATTTCAACCTTACTATACTTTTATAAAACACCTCTCTAGCAGGCATACACAATCCAATTAGCGTTTTCTATATCAAATGACACATCTAAGAATGTTTAGAAACTAAAGCATGGATTATAACATTTTGCAATCATGGTTTAGTGATTTAAACAATTTAAACATGCATATCATACCGGAAAACACGTAAATTACACACATAGTTGTAATTAATGTTTTGTTATCAACTAAAATTCATGCAAACTCATTTTTTCTAGAAAATTATGGATATAATTACATCTAAATCAACAATTTTAAGATCACTAATTAAATCATAATCAATCATTCAAGAAAAATTGTTTTTGCACCGGTTTTAGTCACTTTTTATGTAATTACATAGCATATGATTTGGCTCGTGATGTCACTGTTGGAATTTAACAACCTAGTGTATCTAACATACATGCATCATGAGTAAAAAGAAATGGATAGAATCAAACATCTATACACATAATGTAAGTAACATAAGAATAAAGAATGCATACATTTTCTTGCAAGAACGATGATCAAGAACACAAAACCACCAAACATGAAAACCCTTAGACAATACTTGAACCAATTTGCCTTATAAAACCCAAAAGATCAAGTTAGATCTTCTCTAAGATACTCCATATGACACTTCAATCAATCACCTTAAATTGCTAGATCTTGATTAATATAATACTTAATAAACTAAGAAGCAAAATACCCCCTTGGTTTGGAGATGTAGTCATCGGCGACAAAAGGAAGAGGGATAGATTTTTTGGTTTTCAACTTATGAATCCCTTTATTTATATAGTAGAAGGCTTAGACTAATTAAAGTAAAGATCTTAATGTTTCTTAACAAATAACTAAGCTTCTAGAAAACTTCTACATCCTTCCTTTTCCCCATAGTTGTTCGATCAGCCCTTAACACCCCTTGGGTTAAGTTTTTGACTTTCTAGAATGCTCTATTTAGTAATTATATTAGTTAACTTAAAGTATTAATTCTTATTATTTAATCTTTGTTAAACCTTTTAAGTTATTAATTAATTACCGTTAAGTATTCCCTTTTATCAAACTAAGATTATACAATAAATATAGCCATATTATATTGTATATCTTATAAAAGACGATCTCGATGTCTATGTGTGTGGCCCCTTAAGCCTACGTACTCCCGAACGTATACAATACTATATGTTACTTACGCACATACCAACAGGATTCCCCTAGCATCACACAACATTTTGACAACCTTCATGCCACGTCCAGGCGTGAAATTATCTACTTAATGGGTTGGTCCGTTATGACCATGATGGGGTGCGCTTAGAAGTAACGTCGTAGCCTCTTATCATCACGCATCAACGCAAGAATCAAATTCTCTATTATAGAGTAATTTAACTCTGGGCCCTGCAGTGCATGACTAACAAAGTATATTTTCATTCTGCATCTCTTTCTGTCATAAGCACCGCACCGATTGCTCCTTAGTAGGCCGACATGTACACTATTAACTCTTCCTCCAACCTCGATACTACCAACATAGGTAAGTCTGTGAGGCGCTCTTTCAACTGCTTGAACGCTTGTTATATCTCGTCTATCCAATAGAAATTACATTTCTTCACATAATTCTTCAAGATCTTCAAGAGAGATAGGGTTTTTCTACTCATTTTGACAGAAATCTGTTCAAGCTAGCTAGTTTTCCGTTAAGACTCTACACCTCCTTGATCGTGCATGGTGATGGAAGCTACAAAACAGCTTTTGTCTTGTCTAGGCATGGTTTTATCCCATTAGGATCAATCATTTATCCCAAGAACATACCTTCTGTTGCACCGAATGTACATTTTTCGGTTTCAGCTTCATGTTAATCCTCCGCAGCGTGCAAAATGTCTCTTGAATATCTCGTAGCATTTCCTTTTTCGTATGATATTTTGTAACCAGGTCATCAACGTATACCTCCATATCCATGCCGATTTGTCCTTCGAATAATTTATCCACTAGCCGCTGGTACGTACCCCCGACATTCTAAAGACCGTAGGAAATTTTTGTGTAACGATACACCCCCTGGCTTGAGTAGAACGCTTTTTTTTCAGATGGCTTTAAATGAGCAATGTTAGGTACTTTAGCTGTGAGTAGCTCATAGGGAGTCTTCTTGTGAGGATTAGTAATAGAAACTCTATTCAAAACATAACTTGCAGTATTGACAACTTCTGTCCAGAACATGGTTGGAAGCTTGGAATCGGCAAGCATTGTTCTCGCAACCTCTATTAGAGTCCTGTTCTTTCTTTCTGCCACGCCATTCTATTGAGGAGTTCTTGCTGCACTATAATCTCTTTTGATGCCTTTAGAATTACAAAGTGCTATGAGGTCTGCATTTTTAAATTTCGTTCCATTATCACATCGAATACCTTTAACCTTTTTGGACAACTGATTCTCAACAAGTGTAATAAAGTCCTTGAGAATTGAGTAGGTCTCACTCTGGCAGCCATGAAGAAGACCCACGTGAACCTGCTATACCCATCAGTTACCACAAGGCAGAATAGTTTGTGGTCAATGCTCCTAATAGAGGTAGGACCAAATAGATCCATGTGTAGTAGCTGTAATGGTTCAGTTATAAGGCTGCGAGCAGTAATGGTCTTGAAGGATGCTTTATGTTGTTTGCCTTTGTTGCATGCAAGGCAATTGATATTATTCCTGAATGTTTTGGGAGGTAAACCAGAGACTAAATTCAAATTAGCTAATTTGTGAATGGTCTTGAAGTTCACGTGTCCCATTCTTCGGTGCCATTTAGTGGCTTCATCTTCTGAGGCTTTAGCAACCAAGCATGCTAGTTGACCAGTAGGATTGACTTCATTCAGCTTGATACTATAGAGGTTGTGTCTTCTAGGTATTCTGAGCAGAACTTGTGAGTCATTCGGGAGTTTAAAGTCTTTGGATAACACAAGTGCATCAATATCCGTATAGAGGACAAACTGCTTATTGTCACAAATCTGAGAGACAGATATCAAGTTGAAGTGTTGAAGTGCTTCCACAAAGTAGACCTGCTCAAAGTTAAGATTAGGTGTCTGAATTGTTCCTTTGCCAGTGATCCTTCCTTTACCTCCTCCAAAATAGACCTTTCCGCCTTGAAATGGTACAAAGTTAGATAGAAGACTTTTATTTCCTGTCATGCTCCTAGAGCATCCACTATCAACAATTCCTAGAGTAGGATCTTGGTAAGGAGTAATCTACAACAACAAGAAAGGATATATGCAAAAGTTAGTGTCTTAAGGGGACCCAAACCTTTTCAGGTTTGAGCCTGCCTTGTGGATCTTTAGTAGATAGCCAAGAAGATTGATGAGATCCACCGTTGTTCTTAGGTTGCCTATTCATCATACGGGTGTTATTGTTTGACCAAGAACAACCTGCTGAGGGCTTAACAGCAGATCCCAGATTTCCCATCCCAAAATACATGTGGTCGAAATTAAAGGCATAATTTGGATTAAAAGTCTGAAAATAGTTGTTGGTTGGTCTATTTGGTAGTAATCCAGTGTTTCTCCAATGATCAGAAGCTAATGGAGAGGTCCTTCTAGACGAATAAAAAGATTGAGCACATGGGTTTAGTCTTCTAGAAGAATATGGAACAAATCCTGGTGGACCAGGAGCAGGAAATGCTTGATAAACAGAAGAATGTTTGTCATAAAAATCACAATCTTTAATCAAATGAAATTCACTCCCACAAACAAAACATATTTTAAACGACTTTTTATTAGAATGACATAGTTTCATACTGCTAACTTTATTACACACAATTCTAGGAGAAACATTCTTCCTAGGACTCAATAAACCAGGACTAGACACAGTTGAAGTAAAAGCAACTCTCTCTTCACTCTTCCTAGCACTAGTAGCAGCATGGTCATTTGACTTGGAGCTTGCAGGTCTCAACTCTTCACTTGAACTACATGATGCAGAGTCACTGGCTTTGTCACTGAAAGTACATGAGACAAAGTCATTAGTATTAGTAGAACTTTTTGGGGACTCATGCATCTATGATCCATCCAAGTCATTATGCATAGTATTGGGCATGAAAGTTCCTGTAAGAGGTGGAGGGACAGCGTGCATTTCTGCTGCTGGTTTAAACCTATTGTAGCTAGGTGTTCCCTCTTCCTCCTTGTCAGGATCAAAGACACTTGAAAAAGATAAATCAAACACATCTTCTGAATCAATATATTTATCAAATCCTAGCCCTCTTTTAGTCCTACCATACATACTACTATCTATCAATTTTGAAAGATTCTTAGGTGCCTTTTGCCATTTTTCAAATCTTAAAAGTGTAGCATCTAATTTTTCCTGCATGTCTTGTTTATCTTTGATACTGTCATCTTTTACCTTCTTAGTGTATTTAAGCATATTTGTTGTGTTTTCTAAATCAATGTTCAGAATTCTAATCTTATCCTCATACTCTCGTTGAGTATCTTGAAGCCACCTCTTTTGTTGTTCCAAAGTTTTTAAAGAAGCCTTATATGCTTGAAACTCTAAAAATACTTATCATTCTGATCATTTAAGTCATTATATTGAGACAACAATTCTGAATATTTATCATGACAGCCAAGAGGACAATGTTGTACCTGAGGTGAGATGCCCATAAGAGCAAATTCTTCTGAGCATCAGACAGATTCCCAGCAATCATTGCAAACACGTCAGTAGAAGGTTCAGCTGTTTCTAGGGTAGCATTCTGATGATCATTCCAGTTGACCATAGAGTCAATAGACACCAACGCCTTCTTGTCATCCTTTACCTCCTAAATCTTGAAAGCTGAATATCTGCTCTTCTCCTGGTCATGCTTGTTAGGGCATTCCCTTGCAAAGTGACCTTGCTGCTGGCAGCTATAGCATCTAACCTTGCTTCTGTCAAACCATGATGGCTCTCTTGGGTTATAGTTAAATTTTCGACCGGCTTTCTTCTCAAACTTGTGAACCCTAAGAGTGAGCATGGCCATCTGCCATTTGAGATCCATTTCATCCAGATCAAATTTATCAACCTGTTTGAAGTCATCAAAAGCAAGTTGCTGTTGAGCATCAACGTCATCAACAAAAGAGTAAAGAACAGCTTCTATCATGCTACCAAACTTAGCTTTTGGTTCAGGAGTAGACGTATGCTGAAAAGTATGCTGAGAAGACACAGTATTGATTGGGCTACTAGCATAGGACATAGGACTAGATCCCATAGAACTCACAAAGGCAGAGTTAGCAGGAGTAGGAAAAGAATCACTTGAGTATCCCCTCACATGAGGTTCAAAGGTTTTGAGCTTATGAAACAAATCATCAAAATTAAGATAGTCAAGCCCACCTTTTGTTTTGAGAGAGATTACCACCTGATATCATGAGTAAGGCTCTAAGAAACCTTGCATTGATATCACCATCGTCAGGTTTCGACCGAAGTTGATTCAACTGGCTCAGTATCTTTTGAAACCTGTCATACCCTTGATGGATACCTTCAGTTTCTGAGATCTTGAAGTCTGTGAATTCATCTCTCAGCATGGATCTTCGCATTTTCTTTGACTCCTCATTCCCACCAAACCTTGCTTTTATTCCATTCTAGATTTCTCTAGCATCGTCCAGATGATAAAAGTCACCCATGTGATCATCAGGAAGAGACTGAAGCAAAATAGTTTTTGCTTTGATCTCCTTCTGAACAGCTGTGATTTCTTCATGAGTTTTAGGGTCAAGAAGAATAACACTTCCATTCTTGTCTCTTCCAGTCAACTTCCTGCTGTTTCCATTAAGAATAATCTTCCAAAGGTCTTGATCAGTGTTGGTGATCCAGCATTCCATCTTCATCGCCCAGCTATCATACTCGTCCTTTTTCAGCAGAGGAAACTTAGCATTTGTGTTGGAAACCGTTGCAATGATCTGATGAGGTTGCTGTGTTTTAGGGGTACTATCTTCTCCTGTTTGAGTAGAACTTGAGGCAGACATAATTAAACAAAAATGTTAGTAATGAGAAAAATGATTCTTCTTGTATAGAGACTCTCCCAGGCTCTGATACCACTTGTTGAGTCTTAGGATCTAGACTCATCTGAGATATCATGATCATGATTGTAAATGCACAACGGAATCATAATAAACACAATCATAACCAAGAACAAGGCTTTCACTAATAAAGATTACTATTAATAATGCTACTAACTACTACTCCTGGTGCCTAATAGGCTTGACACCAGGAGGAACGCACACACACCTATGGTTTACATTGTTTGTGAATGAGTGAATAACCATGTGTGCCTAACCCTCTTTATATAATAGAGGCACTAGGGTTACATCACAACCCTAGCTTACTATAGAAGCTAACTATTTGCTATTAGGTCCTTCATCTTGTTTTGTCATATCAACTCAAGATCCCTAAGTCCCAACAATCTTCCCCTAGTTGATTTGACAAAACCAGTAAGCACAAGCTTACCCTGAAGCTAATATAGATGAAGGCTAAGCTTCCCCTTGGTCCATGCATTCTTCCCCTTTTGTCACATCAACTCAAAAGGGATCGTCTTCCCCTTAAGAAGTGCATGTCGAATCCAGTAGGCTCCATGGAGTGATCACTGATGAAGAGAATCAAGTATAACGAATTTTATGAAGAAATGGAATCTCCCAAACTTGTGTCTTATGTCTTGCACTAACCACGTGACGTCAAGCTCGAACAAAATCCTCAAATAAATGAGACATTGAGCACAATAACGTAACCCCTTCAAGCGATAGCAAATGTACGCATAGAGCACTATGAAAATAGATCGTACCCCTTCGCTAGATATGTCAAGTCTTCGTCACCATACAAACCAAGCAAGTTATCTTAAAAGGTGCTCCCTTCCTTTTAAGATATGATAAGAACACAAAACCTGTGAAAATAAACTGCAACATAAAATAAGTGATAATCAAATGTCTTCTTCAATGAATCTCCACAACGAAATGATGATGGCTGAGAACTCCTCCTCCAGTAACAGTAGTGACATCAGACTAGTCACTAAATCAGAGTAGTAGCAATCTTACTTGACTAGTAGGAACCAAAACCGACCAAAGAAAGTTAGTATACAACAAGCCAGCAGGAACCATAATCAAGTAAATACCGAAGCCTACCAGTAGGAACAAACCAGTAGGAATCAACCAGTGGTACGGACCAGTAGGAACCGACTAGTAGTAACCGACCAGTAGGAACCGATGATTCAACCAGGAGGAACCATCGAATATTACCAGGAGGAACCGAGAACACAACCAACATGAATAATATATGACCTGTAGGAACCCTAGGTCACCAGTAGGACCAACATAACCTACTAGTAGCATCTCAAAACCCCTTCTTTTATTTCTTTTTTTTTCTTTTTTTTAATTTTTTTTCATAATCTGTCACCATACTATCACCAAAGATGTTGTTGTACGTTGCTGTTCTGTCTATACAAAGATGTATGGACACTACTTCAAAGTATATGGACGGTACGTGCAAAATCAAAAGAAGTAAAACCATGAGCCCAAGTAATGTTCACATATAATATCCTTGTATCAAACCTCTTAAAACCCGCCTGAAGAACCTTTTCTTTCCAATATGACGTTCCTCATATATCTCAAGATATATGCATACCCCGAAAAACTAGGAATCCCACATCCTATAATTTACGTAGTCCATAACTTCTTCCAAGTAAATCATGTCAATAAAGAAAGTCAAATAGGTTCCATATTCTATTCCCTCATTTTCGTAGGTCATAAATGCTTCCCATATCACGTATGACATAATATTTTCCATTTACATTCACACATCTTTTTTTATTATTATTATTAATAAGGATATGAATAATCAATCCCTAAAAATCAGCCACCCAAACTGAAGATCCTCCGAAAGGTCCTATCCATAAGGCTAGTGAGTTACGAGATTTAAAATGCAATCCCTAAAAACTAGAGATTTCACCACGTAACTTACGTGATGTTTTATACACTTCATGGCTGTGCATAATTAGTCAAACCAATACCCACGTTTCATAATAAATCAAAAATCTCACCCTCTTTTACGTCTTGGGACCATACGAGCAATGTAAACAATAAAACAAAGATACCTCAGTAGACAACGTGAATGTAGTAGGACTTCAAGCAACTTTTTATTTTTCCCTCTTGGCATCACTTGGACCAGTTGACAAGTACACAAATATGAACAGTATAGAGTACTCACCTTACAACCTCTTTAGTCTTCACGCGATGAGCTGTGATCAAGAAAAGCATAACAACAAAACCATTTCCGTCACATAGAGTTTATAAAAAAACCCTAACTGCTTCATGTCTGCCAAAAGCACATATTCTTTTTCTTTGGCAGCATTCGATCAACAAAAAACCAAGATATTAAACGCCACATGTGATCTTGGTCTGGTCATTACACACCTCCTGTTCCAGCTTTCATACAACCAATGAGCCATAGATCTAGGGTTTAAACGAGACATCAAAACCCTAAATCACTTTTCTAAAGCAGCAATAAACATGAATATCAAGGGAGTTGGGAATTAATCTTCTCAAGAAACCCTTAATCACAGCAGCAACAACACATCAATCTATGGTTTTATGGAGACATAAAGCCTAGAACAAAGATTGATTGTAGATAACAACAGCCATAAACACCTATGATCATACTAGGGTTCATCGTTGATTCGAGAATCAACTCACCAGCTAGCATAATCACCATTCAACACGAACTTGATGCCTTCTTGATCAAACACATCATCATGAATTAACAGCAGCAACCCCAAACAACAGCAGTAAAATCAAACACGAATCATCTAGGATTTGTTGGGAAAAACCCTAGATCAGCAAGAACATCTTTATTACAGAAAATAATATATGAAAACCTTGTAGATCACCAGATCGAGAGCCAACAAGCTCTGATACCACTTGTTGGGTCCACTAGATGTGGATCTTACATCCTGTTAGGAACGGTGAACGACTTCTGTAATCACAAGTCTATTCATAGAGAGACTCTATATAAATCACACAGTATAAGTTCGGAATACAAATACTATGAACAAGAAGAACAGAATAACTATAACGACTTGATCCTTTTCTAAGGATTTCTAATATTAATAAGAACTAGAATTATATTTGATGAAGGTGTATCAAACCCTTATGCCTAAGGTTCCTTTTATACTACAAGGAAACCCTAATACATCATTAACCAAAACGTGTAAAACTGATATGCATATCCTTTCCTAACATATCTCATGCATATCCTAACAGAATAATATCTAAATAATGAAGTTTGACTTTCTATAAGACCAGGAGCACGACTTGCTCCTACTACTACTATGACCAGGAGGAACTACATACCTCCTACTACTTTTTTTCTCGTCACATTCCGCCATCTGAATCTGGTAGTAGCCTTTGTAAGCATCGAGGAAGCACTTGAAGGGATGCCCATATAGGGACGCTACCTTCCAATCAAATTCTGAAAGGGAGTAACAATCCTGCAGACATGCCATGTTTAAGTCCGTAAAGTCCATGCACATCCTTTAGTTATTGTCGTGCTTTTTTACCATCACCGAGTTAGATAGCCAGTCGTGGTGATAGACCTCCCTCATGATTCTTGCTTTCACCAGATTTTGTATTTCTTCCTGTATGGCTTTCGCTTTCTCCAGGATTTGCCCCCTTTTTCTTTTGACGCACTGGTGGATAACCCTTGCGGATAGTGAGACTATGTTCAATGATTTCTCATGGCACGCTTGTCAAATCTGATGGTTTCCATGCGAAGATATCAAGGTTATTTTGTAGGAGGGAGCATAACTTTGTGCGATCTTCCTCCGATAAGGATCCCCCGATGGCCACTTCTTGATTCGGATAGTCCGGGTGTATGGTTAGGTTGAAGTCTTTGGTGAGCCCTTAGCTTCACTCTCGGTTTCCTTAGGAGTATTCGACACAGCCATGCATTTCTTTTGTATGGGAGTAATACTATGAATAGTTACTACCCTTCCTTTTTCTGGGAACTTCAATGTTGAAGCATAGTTTGGCTATTCCGGTTCGACGACTCTCTTGGGCCGTTCATCGTCTTCCCCGATCCTGGGTGATATTGCAAACAATAGAAAACGCGTTAGGAGTGGACCCGAGGCCGAATCACTGGGGTCCACCTCCGGCGGTCAAGTTAGTGTTGGTATGATAAAGTATAATAGAGGTGTAATTATGAGAGATAACATGTTGTAAAATGAGACCCCTACCCCTGTATTTATAGGACTAGGCTTTCCTGAAGGGTAAGTTAGGTGTATGGGTCACGGGCCTGTTGGATCACGGGCCTATTAGGTCGGGCCCTTTACCGGCTATACGTCGACATGTCCCCCAATCTAGTATGATATGGCTCATGACCAAGTTATGCTAGACTCATTCATGTATCATGCTTACTAAACAACCACATACGGCTTGCTGCTAGGACATCCTCGTGGGTCGTCCGTAACATATGGCTGCACCCATAATGGGCTACTTTTAGCGAAAAGATGATGGGTTGGGGTTGCGAATAGTGAGCGTTGCCACTATAAGTCATCATGTCCCCCCAGTCTAGTATGTGAGGTTGTCACTAAGGTTACTAGACTTTTACACCATATCCACTACCTGTAAGCGTATCCACGACGAAATAAATGGGGAACCCGTATACGTAAGACGGGTGATTGTGCTCGAATGCTTGGTTTCCCGTGATTAGACGGTAAAGACCCCGTAAGAAGAAAACATGTTCTATAGCCGGGGTAACACTTGCATCAGCAAGGTATAATTCTTATTCATCGCTATCGTGATGATGATAAGATTTTTTGTGAAAGTGGAGGTGGAATCTGTATGTTGCATCGTGAATACTTTGAATGCGTACTTCTTGTACCCACTGATGATGCAGCATAGTGCGAATATTGCTGTTGATCCCAAACTTAGATCGATTTAGCTTATGTAAACAAGATTAAATCAAGTTAAACACGTAGAGAAACTTTGTTGTATATGAAACAATTCAAGTATTATGCGGAATTAATACTTAAACAAGAACACACAAACAAGTTAAACCAAACTTTCACTTTGATTGATTAATCGAACTTGAATACAATGGAAGTATATAACTTGTGAAAACTTATGAAACTTATATATTGAAACAAAACCTAAAGGCCTCCTTTTATAGGTTAAGGAACCCTGTACAAGAGTCTACGTATCAGCTATTCTTGGTAAAGATAAACATAAGAAATATATTGTCGATCATATCTTTACTAGAAACATACTAGAAACAGAAAACGTGTAGACTAGAATAACCTATCAGTGCTTGACTTCATCTTATCAACGCTTGACTTCCTGTCAACGCTTGTCCTGTCAATGCTTGATTTCCTCTTACCAACGTCCCAATTGCTCTTGTCAGCGTTCAAGTGTCTTGGCTATATTTTATTCCCAACAATCCTCCCCTAAACTTGATATCTACTCTAGTAATCAAGTTTCTGAACAAAAACTAAGAACTAGGAGGATTCTTACAAATTGCATTAAATTGTAAATGAACATATCTAATCAAATCTTTACCCACGTCACTTGAATAGTCTATTTCCAGCTGTGTTGTCATCATTTTCTTCAAAACTTCTTTGGACATAGGATACTCAGCATCCACAAGAAGATACTCAGAAAACTTTGTAGAACTCAAATGATACACACCTGCTGCTGAATATAAACACCATTGAAGTCCACTGATATGATCCTCAAGATCTTTCCAAACTGGATCTTCTTCATCTGGTGCACACATTCTTCTAAATGATGACCAAATCTTTATTTCATTGACTGAAGTAGGTGCTTCAGTCTCATACTTGGCCTTCAACAACCTCCAAAGGTCTGCCAAGTCTTCCCTATCTAAGCTTGCAAACAAAGACATCAAAGTGGTAAAAGTATGTACCTCTTTCCCATATCTTCCAATCATCCAAAACCCACTTGCATCTTCTTCATAGCTAACTATAGGGTTTCTGGAATCATGAGGTAATACCTCCACCATGTGTGAAGCTTCCGAGGGTGAGATCTTAATACTCTTTCTAACAATGGCTTCACTAGGATTCAATCTATCTATATTTTTTGGGAACTCAAGTGGAACTCCCTTCTTCTTAGGTCTTCGTGCAATTAAAGCTTGTTGAATCTGCATTTCTTCTGCAAGCTCTTCCTTTCTTTCATCTGAAAGAAGTCTGATAGTGTTCATCTCTTGCACTCTTGCCCAAATAGGATAAGCTTTATACTCTAATTCATCAAAGGATAATCCCTGCAACTTCTGAAAAGTCCATCCTGACATCTAAGCAACATATAATAAAGCTCCCTTCTATCCCTCTTAGATTGTGAGAAAACTTTGTTAGCCTTATACTTTAGGATTACCTGACAATCCCTTTGAATCCTAAGTAGAATCTCCAATCCCCATATCTGATCTGATAAAGACATATCTGGATTCTCCATAATCTTATTCTCCCATGCAAAGTACATCTAGGCAACTTCTGGCATATCATAATCCACCTTCATCTTCAACTCTACAAGTTTTTCCTTTGCCAACACATCACCATATTCAAGTCTTTCTGGTTGTTTAATAATCATAACACTTGAATCTGTGCTTTCATCACCACTGATTTCCTTACTTTCAACATCAGTCTCCTTTACCCTGTCTTCTTTCTCAAGTTGTGCAGCCAACATGGAATCAAACTTTACTTGAGCTGCATCCTTGGGAACCACTATTTCTACCATAATTCCTTTACCCTTATCTAATGTATCAATGATGGGTAAAGATGATGATGGTACCTGTGTAGACACTTCTTTGATGATAGCTGATGACTGGAATACATCAACCATACCTGCAGGTTTATCAACGTCCAAAACCTGTGTGTCAACGCCTAACTTACTCTTGTCAGCGCTTGACTTGTCAACGTCAAAAATCTGCTTGTCAACGCTCACCTTACTCTTATCAGTGCTTCTTGTGAACTGCTCCATCATTTTAGTAAAAGATAAATTCAAATTTGTAGGAGTAACCAATGAAGCATCAAAACCTGGTTGCTTCTTTAAATCTGTTAGAGCTTCAGCAATGCCCAAAGATTCTCCTTCATTTGAGCCTTTGTCACTCAAATTAACTGGCTCAGTAGCTGCTTCCTCCCCTTTGTAAGAATCCTCCTCTGATGAAAGGACTCTTGTCTGCCTTCTCCTAGACTGAGCAGCTTCCAAAACAACAACCCTCTCCCTCAATTGCTTAAGTTCAAGGCCTTGGGTAGAGACAGTATGTACAAGGTCTGCATTTTGCTTTTGCAAGCTAATGCAGACAGCCGTCAATTCCAACAATGTATACGGTTTCAATCTGCCCTCCTCTAGAATGGGTATTTGACCTCCCAAAGTAGAGTCATGGGGCATGAATAGGGTCTTAATGATGTTAGGACTGTCTTGGTCTGCATCTAAGCTAGTACCAATAATCCTAGCCCCACCCATAACACCAACCACACTTGTGGTGGTGGTTCTCTCTGCAACATGGCTAGGACCACTAGAGGAGAACACTCCAGTAGTCCTTGGGCGTTTGACCAACCTAAATTCAGGGGGTGTAGAAGATGATGTGGATTGGGTAGTAGTTTGAAGGTTAAGGGGTGTTTAGGTTTGTTGTAGAAAGGTGTCAACGTCTGGATTTGAAGTGTCAACGCCAACATTTAACGTGTCTGTGTTGAAGGGGTCTTGGTCAAGTTCCATATGTTGGAAAAGTCTTCACTCATCTTTGGACTAGAAGAGCCAAAGATAATATCATCCACATAGACCTGTACAAGTAAGAAATCCTTACCAGTCTTCTTTGTAAACAAGTTCTGGTCTATGGTGCCCCTTTTGAATTTATTTTCCACCAGATAGGTGGACAATGTGCCATACCATGCTCTTGGGGCTTGATGAAGTCCATACATAGCTTTCTTCACTCTATACACCTTGTTTGGATCTTCTAAATCTTCAAAACCAGGAGGCTGCATTACATAAATCTCCTCTGCAGTTGTGCCATAAAGAAAAGCACTCTTCACATCCATTTGATAGACTGTAAATCCCATACAGGAAGCATATGCTAGAAAAATCCTTATTGTCTCAATCCTTGCAACAGGTGCAAAGACCTCCTCATAGTTTATCCCTTCCTCTTGTGTATATCCCTGAGCAACTAAACGTGCCTTGTTTCTGACCACAATGCCTCTCTCATCCTTCTTGTTTCTAAGAACCCATCTTGTCCCAATAGGTCTAACATGTCTGGGACAATCAACTAGCTCCCAAACATCCTGAATAGCAAATTGGTGAAGCTCATGTTGCATTGCTTCCACCCAACTTGGTTCTTTAAGAGCATTAAAAATCTTCTTGGGTTCATGTTGTGACAGAAAACAGGCAAACAAACATGCTTGAACAAGAGGGGTATCAACCTTCTTGTGAATATTGGCAATTAATCCTCCATGTCTCTGATGAGACCTTCTAGTTTGCACAGGAGTCATCACATCACCTATGATCAAAGAAGAAGGATGATTCTTCATGGTAGATGTAAGTACTCCTCCTTCGATGATTGTGTTATCATCAATTTCACTATCCATATTGCCAATATCTTCTTCAAATGCTCTTCCATCATCATCTGAATGAACCTCTCCATTTCTGTTTGAAGGTTTGATATCGCTCATTTATACGAGTTTTTCATAGCGATATTTGTTATGTTTTGTGTCCTAAAAGTAATGGATAGACCCCATATTGCTTATATTTTGTGTAAAGTGTGTTTTGTAGGTTCTCAACTCACCATGTCTTACCGACAAGAAAGAGTTGATTCACCTTGAGGGTACGGCTCTTGGTGTGACACATCAAATCCGTTGATGGTTGCCAGGTTACCCAAAACTGGATGGTTTTCACTTGCCATGGTCCTAGACTGAAAAGTGGCTAATCCAAGGGGGTACGGCTCTTGGTAAAGATTTTATCAAATCCGTTGATAGCTGTAATAGCTTGCTTAAAGCTATAGGGTGTTCAATTCACCGATGCTTCATTGCTAAGAATTGGCGAGTCCAGAAGGGTACGGCTTCTGGTAAAGACATATCAAATCCGTTGACGGCTGTGATGGTTTGCCTAAAATCATCAGGGTACCCCCACTCACCATTGATTCACGTTCTAAGAGTTGGGCTGGGTTCTAGTCTCCCAGGGTGATGCTTATTCCACCAGAAAGACTGGCTAGCCCAAGAGCGAGCAGCTACTTGGTAAAGGCTCATCAAATCTGCTCATGTTGCTGTAAAGATTTGGGACCAAAAGGGGGCAAAGCAAAAGTTTTACACCCAAATCAGTTCAGCCTCGGATCAAGAGTTGCGCCGCAGGACATACCTGTTGCGGCGCAACAGAAGTTGCTACAGATCATGGTTTCTCGGATCACCAATTGCGGCGCAAGACTCAAGAGTTGCGGCGCAACTAAAGAAGCTACAGGACTTGGCACTTGCGGAACAAGAGTTGCGGCGCAAGACCATTCAGTTGCGCCGCAACTGGTCTTTTTGCAGTTACAAACTCTGTTTTTATTCCTCATTAAGGGGGAAGCTAAAGAGTTAGTGGACATCATGGGACATTATTGCTAGACGTTTTTTGATGTCCCAGGAGGAGTATTTAAGGAACACAACATCCACACAAGAGGGGAATCCATTCATATCATCATACACTCAACATCCATATTACACACATCCATTCTTGAAGATATAATTCAAGAATCATCATCATCAAGCTTTAGCATCATTTTCATTATCATCATAAGTTTCTATTGAACAATTGTTACTTCAAGTTTTTACTTTGTTACTTTGAAGATCATTGGAACCTCTTTCTCAATTTGGTATTCATCTTCTATCATTTTAATAGCAAGATTAAAGTATGTCTTTTACATATTCAATTGTGTTTGTTACAATCATGAGTAGCTAATTTCTTTATACGTTTGCTTGGATTATGTGATGTTTATGTGTTAGATTTTGGGTTGGAAATTCGATTGATTTGTTGAGATTAATTGGGGACCCGTTTGGGTTAATAACTTAATTATCTTGTCAAAATTGTTTATACTCTTGTTTGGTAATCTAAAAACGGGTATTCGAAAGGAATCCGTAATTTTTACTAAAATAGGAACGAATTAATCGGCCTGTCTTTAGTTGATTATAAGTGAATGATATTCGAAAGGAGTCATTAACAACAATTTTCATAAGTAGATATTCACACAAACGCTAGCTACTAAATTAAGAGAAATCGGTTTAGGAGTTAGTAAGCTATTCGAAAGGAAGCTTATAAATTAATTCTCACTTATCAGCTTGAAACTTTATGCACTATTACTTGAGGTGTTAACGGTATTCGAAAGGAATCGTTGCATGGTTAGGTAATTGGAGAAATCCGGTATTCGAAAGGAACTTAGGATTTTACATTAGAAGTTTATCGATATTTTCATACCTAAGGAATAACTCATAGTCATTCACGGTCCAAGCAAGCGTATCTTTTATCCATATTTGAAATCTTGAATATTTTCACTGTTTTTATAAGCAAGTCTTCACTAAGACTAAAACCAATTTGTTACTCGTTACGCATTTTTACTAACTAATATTTCAACTATAAATAGTCCCTGTGTTCGAACCCGATATTTGCTAATACTATTTTACAATTGACAAGGGTACACTGCCCGTGTTATAATCTAGTAAAGGTTAATTTTGGAAAAACTAGATTTTTCGCATCAAGTTTTTGGCGCCGCTGCCGGGGATAATTGATTTAGTTGAAGTTTTTAGTTTATTGTTTGATTACTTGTTTGAATATTTTTCACGGGTATTTTTGTTTGTGTTGTGATTTTCAGGATTATTGATTGTGTATGTACACGAGATCCCAAGGGAAACAAGTGCAAAGTCCTCTTTCGGATCCGGAAAAACTTTTGAGGAAACGGGGTTTAGGAGCAGCCGCTTCGGTAGTTTATAGTGAAAGCATATCCTCCGAGGAGGAAGTTGAACCAGTTTTTGAAGAAGAAATGGCAGAAAACGAAGATGATGATATTAGACTAGAAAACCAACCCAATCCTTTTGACATACCGATGATCGATAGGAATAGGATAGTACCACAGACGAATGGGTCGGCTATTGTGGCACCAGTTTTGGGGGATGAATTTTCCGTTAAAGGTCATCACTTAAAGATGATTCAAGATAGCACTTTTGACGGACATTTCAAGTCCGACCCACACAAGCATGTGGCGAGTTTCATAGAGACATGTAGAATGTTTCGATATGGAGAGGGTCAAGAGGAAAGCGTTATGCTAAGTTTGTTTCCATTGTCTCTCACGGGAGAGGCGAAAACATGGTTTAATGAATTAGAGCCGGGTACGATTAGAACTTGGGAAGAAATGAGGGAGCTTTTTGTAACAAGATTTTTTCCACCTATTTTGCGCAGGAAGCTATTGAATCAAATCCGTTCTTTTCAACAATGGGACAACGAGTCCATAACAAGTGCTTGGATTAGGCTTAAGGAATTGTTAAGGAACTGCCATGGGCACGATTTAGATAAGGATGAAGTTATTGATATCTTCTACTACGGTTTGGATAGTCGTTCTCAACATGACTTGGATTTGGCGGGTGGTGGCAGTTTCTTATACAAGTCACCAAACGAGGCTCACCGAATGATGGAAGATCAAGTTCAAGCTCATATTGCTAGGGATCGGATTAATAGGAATAGGAGAACCAGAGGAACGGTAAACCACGTTGAAGAAGGAGGTAGTAGTGGTAGCAACAAAGAAGTGGTGAACGAGATTAAAGCCTTGGGTAAGGAAATGAAAAGCCGAATGGATCGTTTGGAGAAAGATGTACACTTAGTGAAAAACGGTTGTGGGAAATGCGGGGGACCTCACTACACGGATGATTGTGAGCCGAAATCTGAGGAGGCTAACTATGCCAACTATGGGTATCAAAACCGGGGAAATAGTGGGTATGGAAATAAGAATCAGGGAAACAGAAATGAGGCGAGATTTCAACCCAACCAATCGAAACAAAAGGAGGAGCATACCGAACAGAACTTTGAGGAAATGATGAAAGATTTTGTCTACTCCCAAAAGGCAGCTAATGATATGATGGCTAACTCCATGAAAGGATTCACCGCAAAATGGGAGCAAAACCAACGGAACACCCAAGCTAACATGCAAGACTTGGAGCGAAAATTTGAAAGATTAAGTGAAAAGTTCTCGAACCGACCAACGGGTCAAATGCCAAGTTCAACCCAACCAAATCCGAGGCAAAATCAAAACAACACTGGAGGATCATCGAACCAAGGGTCGAAGTATGTAACACCAAATAATCGTGATGAGCATGTGAACGTTGTGGAGACTAGGTCTGGACCTAAGTATGGGGGGAACCGAGAATTGGTGCTAAATAAAGACAAAACAGGAAAAACAGCTGAAACAGACAAGTTGCGCCACAATAGTAGGGACTTGCGCCGCAACTCGTCATCCGAAGGAAACCCAATTGTCAATGACCAACCACTTGCGCCGCAAGAGGATGGAGTTGCGCCGCAACTGGTGGTCCGAGATTTCAAAATGAGCCAGGAACCCATAGATAGTGATTCGGACGACGAGGAAGAGATAGAAATGGAGTCGAGACCTGGGAAGGAACCAAAGGGTGATAATAAAGGAAAAGAGCCGGAAATCGAACAAAAAGGGCCATATAAGCCACATATCCCATATCCGCATAGACTTCGAAAAGAAAAGAAAAAGGAACAATACGGGAAATTCGTCGAGTTAATGAAGACTGTTAAGATTAATGTTCCTTTAGTTGATCTTATTGCGGGTATGCCCAATTATGCAAAGTTCATGAAGGAACTTGTGAGTGGGAAAGGTGGTTACATGGAGAAAACCACCGCGTTCTTAAATGCCGAATGTTCAGCAATTGTGAAGAGATCTATTCCACCGAAACTTGAAGATCCCGGAAGTTTTCTCTTAACTTGCACTTTTAATGATAAACTTACTTTTAGTGCATTAGCGGATTTAGGGGCAAGCATTAACTTAATGCCCTACTCTATTTACACTAAATTGTCTTCGAGTGTTTTAACCCCAACACGTATGAGTATAAGATTGGCCGATCGATCTTATCAATATCCATTGGGTATTGCCGAAAATATGCTCATACGGGTCGGAGAATTTTTATATCCCGTGGATTTTGTTATTCTTGAAATGGAGGAGGATGAAAAAGTTCCTCTCATTTTGGGTAGACCATTTTTAAACACCGCGGATGCTATCATACGGGTTCGGGATACCGAAATTTCTTTGGGTTTGGGTAATGAAAGGGCAACATTTTCTTTGAAGCAAGCAATGAAACATTCATATTCTACAGATGAATCTTGTTTTAGAATAGATGTTCTAGATGAAGCAGCTTATGACCTTGATTGGGAAGGCATTTTGGAAGCAGAGGCGGAAATGGAAAGGCTGAATTCCATTGTTAAAGAAGAGGCGAATGAAGAGGGAAGCTCGGATGAAGTGAAGGAGTTGGTGGTTAACGACGGGGAGAGGATCAAGACTTCTATTGAGGATCCTCCGAAGGATTTGGAACTTAAGCAATTGCCAGCACATCTCGAGTATGCATTCTTAGATGGTAATTCTAGTCTCCCAATTATTATTTCGTCTTCACTTTTGGAAGACGAAAAGATTAAATTACTAACGGTCCTTAAAAGCCATAAAAAGGCTTTCGCTTGGCGTATTTCTGATATTCCGGGTATAAGTTCTGATTTTTGTAAACATAAAATTAACTTTTTAGATGATGTAAAACCTGTTGTCCAAAGACAACGGAGACTTAACCCGAATATGCAGGATGTGGTCAAGAAGGAAATTGTTAAACTTTTGGATGCAGGTATAATTTACCCGATAGCGGATAGCCCCTGGGTTAGTCCGGTACATTGTGTGCCCAAGAAAGGTGGAATGACTGTAGTGTTGAACGAAAAGAATGAATTGGTACCGACAAGAACAGTGACGGGCTGGAGGGTTTGTATCGATTATAGGAAGTTAAATGAGGCGACTCGAAAGGATCATTTTCCATTGCCATTTATGGATCAAATGATAGAAAGGTTGGCGGGGAACGAGTTTTATTGTTTCCTTGATGGTTTCTCGGGTTATTTTCAAATTCCAATTGACCCCGAGGACCAAGAGAAAACAACATTTACTTGTCCTTTCGGCACCTTTGCTTATAGACGGATGCCATTTGGGTTATGTAATGCACCGGGAACATTTCAGAGGTGTATGATGGCGATTTTTCAGAATATGATTGAGAATTCCATGGAGGTTTTTATGGACGATTTTTCGGTTTATGGGAGTTCATTTGATGGTTGTTTAGAAAGTTTAGATAAGATGCTAGCACGGTGTGAAGAAACAAATTTGGTGCTTAATTGGGAAAAATGCCATTTCATGGTGAAGGAAGGAATAGTATTGGGGCACAAAATTTCTAAGGCGGGAATTGAGGTTGATAGAGCAAAGATTGAAGTTATAGCAAAGTTACCACCTCCAACGAACGAGAAATCAGTTAGAAGCTTTCTAGGACACGCGGGGTTTTATAGGCGGTTTATTAAGGATTTTTCAAAGATAACTAGGCCGATGACTCGTTTGTTAGAGAAGGATACAAAGTTCGAATTTTCGGAGGATTGTATGAAGGCATTTGAATTGTTGAAGGAAAGATTAACGAACACACCCATTCTAATCTCGCCAAATTGGGATCTACCCTTTGAGTTGATGTGTGACGCGAGCAATTTTGCGGTAGGGGCGGTATTGGGTCAAAGGATTGAGAAACATTTTAGCCGATTTATTTTGCAAGCAAGACATTGAACGAAGCTCAGCAAAATTATACCACTACCGAGAAGGAGTTACTAGCTGTTGTGTTCGCGTTCGATAAATTTCGGTCTTATTTGGTATTGAGTAAAACGGTAGTGTTCACGGATCACTCGGCCTTGAAGTTTCTGTTTTCAAAGTTAGATGCGAAGCCGAGATTGATTAGGTGGATCTTACTTTTGCAAGAATTTGATGTGGAGATCCAAGATAAGCGGGGTAGAGAAAATGTGGCTGCGGATCATTTGAGCCGTTTGGAGAATCCGAGTCTTGGAGCTTTGAATGAAGAGGATATTCGAGACACCTTTCCGGATGAAAGATTGGCATTTGTTGGAAAAGCAGTTGGTGAACGGGGTCCTTGGTACGCCGACATAGCCAATTATTTAGCGGGTGGAGTCGTTAGTAGATTGCTTACTTATCAACAACGGAAAAAGCTATACTCGGATGCCAAGTATTACTTTTGGGAGGAGCCGTTTCTATTTAGAATGTGTGCCGATGGAATGGTGAGAAGGTGTGTTTATGGAGCCGATACAAGGCGAATTCTCGATGAATGTCACCATGGTCCAACGGGAGGACATTATGGTCCAACCGTGACGGGAAAGAAGGTGTTTGATGCAGGTTTCTATTGGCCTACTATTTTTCAGGAAGCACGCACCTTAGTGAGGACATGTGATTCGTGTCAAAGGCAAGGAACGGTTACAAAACGAGACGAGATGCCGCAACAAAGTATACAAGTGTGCGAAGTGTTTGATATTTGGGGAATTGATTTCATGGGGCCGTTTAAACCGTCAAACAAAAATGTCTACATCTTGGTGGCGGTGGATTATGTATCAAAATGGGTCGAGGCAAAGGCACTACCTACTAATAATGCTAACGTTGTTATTGAATTTTTGCGAAGCTTGTTTTGTAGGTTTGGCATGCCAAAAGCTTTGATAAGTGATCGGGGAACCCATTTTGCAAACGCCCAAATGGAGAAAGTTTTGAAAAGATATGGGGTACAACACCGGTTTTCGACTTCCTACCACCCTCAAACAAGTGGGCAAGTCGAAAATACCAATCGGGCGATTAAACGGATTTTGGAAAAGACGGTCAACAATAATCCGTCTTTATGGTCAAAGAAATTGGATGAAGCATTATGGGCATTTAGGACAGCTTACAAAACTCCGATTGGGACCACCCCGTTCAAGATGCTATATGGGAAAACGTGTCATTTACCCATGGAGATAGAGCATAAGGCATATTGGGCGCTTAAAGAATGTAGCATGGATTTACTAGCTAGTGGCGAAACTAGATTTTTACAACTCCATGAGCTAGACGAGTTAAGATGGAACGCATACGAGAATTCCGCTCTTTATAAGGCAAGAACTAAGATGGTCCATGATTTGAAAATTAGGCGGAAAGAGTTTAAGGAAGGGGACAAGGTGCTTTTGTTTCAATCGAAGTACAAATTTAAAGCACCTAAGTTGAGATCAAAGTGGACGGGTCCGTATTTGGTGAGACGGGTCTTTTCGAGTGGATATGTGGAGTTAGAAACGGATGAGGGCGGATCATTTATTGTTAATGGTCAAAGAGTCAAGCTATATCATGAGGAAGATGAGGAGAACGGTATGACGATGGAGGATGGGTTTTACCCGTTCTAGATTCTCGGCACAACGAGGAGTCAAGCTCATGACTCGAGAAAAAAAAAAAAACGAGCATTTCCGGATTAAACCCCGGTTTGTTGTATCATTTCTCTTTTAACTTCTCTTATTTTGATTATTTTTACTGACTTTAGTTATTTTAGTAACTTAGGAGTTTTTATAGTATGTTTTAGTATTAGTGTTTAAGTCAATTAGAAGGAAAACATCTCGGATCAAGAGTTGCGCCGCAACTCCTCTGTCTTGCGCCGCAAGTTAGGATACGAAAATAGTTGTAATTTTGGTGTTTATTTAGCTGCGCCGCAACCCATGGTCTTGCCCCGCAAGTCCGGATTCGAGGGTGGTTGATAAATGGCGTGTATACAGTTGCGCCGCAACTAGTTGTCTTGCGCCGCAAGACATTCATGTGTGGATAAACATCAGTTTCTTATCTTTTAAAAACCCTCACACATATTATTTCTCTCACACAATCTTAGCGCCGCAGCAAACACACAAAAACACACACTAATCTCCATCTTCGAATTTTCATCAAATCTTTACCAAAAAAAAATCAATCAATTCATTCATGAGGAGATCGTTATGTTGTATATTCCTTTTAAATTCTTAATTTTAGTTTTAATTAGGGTTCTTGATGTACAATTAATTTGGGGGAAAGTTTTTAATTAGGGTTCTTTAGTATTAAGATTAGTTAATTAGTAACATAAGTTAATTAGGCCTAATATCATTTAGTGTTAGGATTTTTAGGTTTAGATTTGGTCTTTTTGGGGTTCCTTGTTGCTGCAGTTTTTGCCCAGAAAACACCCAGTTGCGCCGCAAGAGGGAATAGCTGCGGCGCAAGAAAGAGCCCGAGACAGAATAATAGGATTCTAACAATGTAGTTTTGTTTCGTTGTTGTTGTTGTTTGTTTTTGTAGGGCAAACGTCAAGCTGTTGAGGAGCCAGAGATGGGAGAATCATCCAGAGCACCTCGAGTGACCCACTCATCGGTTCCATCCGCTGAATCCATGCTCATGAGACAAGAAGTGCACCCTTGGCTAAAATGGCCGGGATGCACAGCTGATGAAAAGATCCGGTTTAATAACAATTTGGCCTTGCTTCAGAATAAAGCGGTTCATCCCCCGAAGTTCTTAGATTGGGGTATGCTAGATAACTTGGGAATAACTGCTGAGTTGAATCCGTTTTTGACTACTCAGTTTATAAGCAGGGCAGGGGCGCCACCTTTTGAGGTGGACGTTTGGAGGAGAGCATTTAGTGTCCGGGAGAAAATTTATCGAGAACTCTGTCTCGAATTTTACTCTACTTTGACAGTTGACCCGGTTCCGGATCATAGTCATGAAGTTTATGGTGCCGAGATAATTCAGTTTCGGTTAGGGGGGCGAGCTCATGAGGTCACCCTACCACAGTTTGGGTATTTGGCAGGTTTATTCACGGAAGCTGAATATATGGATAAATCCAATATGCCAAATTATATTTGTGAGGGAAGTTGGGACTGGAATGCAATTCGGGGTAGGAAAGATGAGGTATGGTTTGATTTGTCCGGACATAGGCCTCACGCACGCACCAACAAAGCAAACAATCTGACGGATCCGATACTTAGAGTGCTTGAAAAAGGTATCTCTAATTCATTCTTGCACCGATTTCAGCATCAGGACAAGGTGTATCTTGATGATTTGTGGCTTTTGTTTTTCTTCGCAAAAAGGGACCCGAATCAGTTTGTGAATGCCCCGTGGGCATTGGTTGAGTATATGAGCGATAAAGGGTCAGGACGACAAGCTGCAGGGCCTATGGTTTGTGGCCACTTTATTACGAGGATTGCAAGGAATTTGGGTATTCTAAATCAGGCGGGGATTCAAAGGTGCGGTGCACCGGTGGGATGGAAGACGTTTACAATGAATGATTTGCAACGAGCAAATATTGTAACCACAAACCGAGTGTATGTTGGTCATGTGCAAGAGGAGGAGGGTGACGATGCTGAGGAAGAGTATGAGGAAGAAGCGGGTAATGCAAACGCAGCGGGAGCAGTTCCCCCACAACCTGGGCAGTTTGATTTTAATCCTATGATGCAGGAATTGTATAGGATTGGGCACCGAGTGGATGAGACATATGCGGAGGTTCATCAGTTCAGAACAGAGGTCGAGAGGACCCGCTCAGATTTGCACCAGTTTGGGGATTACACGCAGTACCACATGCAGCGATACCAGCCCATGTGGGATTATATGACCACTTCCCAGTATCATGTGCAGAATTCCGAGGCAGCAAGTGGGTGGACTGAATACAACCCACCTCCCATGTGGTACCAACCACCACCTACGGATGATGAGTGAAGAAGTTGAAGCCGTTTGTGGGGCTTCTTTGATTGTTGTTGTACTTTTTCTTTTTCAGTTGTGTTTAAGACTGGCATTAAGTTCAGCACGTGCGGAGTAGACTCGGAATTCAGACCTCATCAATCGGACCTCGCACGGTGTTATTTTTTTTTTTCTCTTCCCTTTTATTTTTCTAATTTTATTTTAATTTCCCTTTTAGTTAGATTTTCTTTTGATGGAACACATTAGGGACAATGTGTTAGTCAAGTATGGGGGGGTGAGTCGGGAAATTAGTTAGTTTTGTCCCCTATAACGTTTATTTTAGTCCCATTTGAGTCATTTAGAGTCTTTAAAAAAAAAAAAAAAAAAAAAAAAAAAAAACATTACGGTTTGAGTCGGATTTGCTTAGGGACAAGCAAATGCTTAAGTATGGGGGGTTTGATATCGCTCATTTATACGAGTTTTTCATAGCGATATTTGTTATGTTTTGTGTCCTAAACGTAATGGATAGACCCCATATTGCTTATATTTTGTGTAAAGTGTGTTTTGTAGGTTCTCAACTCACCATGTCTTACCGACAAGAAAGAGTTGATTCACCTTGAGGGTACGGCTCTTGGTGTGACACATCAAATCCGTTGATGGTTGCCAGGTTACCCAAAACTGGATGGTTTTCACTTGCCATGGTCCTAGACTGAAAAGTGGCTAATCCAAGGGGGTACGGCTCTTGGTAAAGATTTTATCAAATCCGTTGATAGCTGTAATAGCTTGCTTAAAGCTATAGGGTGTTCAATTCACCGATGCTTCATTGCTAAGAATTGGCGAGTCCAGAAGGGTACGGCTTCTGGTAAAGACATATCAAATCCGTTGACGGCTGTGATGGTTTGCCTAAAATCATCAGGGTACCCCCACTCACCATTGATTCACGTTCTAAGAGTTGGGCTGGGTTCTAGTCTCCCAGGGTGATGCTTATTCCACCAGAAAGACTGGCTAGCCCAAGAGCGAGCAGCTACTTGGTAAAGGCTCATCAAATCTGCTCATGTTGCTGTAAAGATTTGGGACCAAAAGGGGGCAAAGCAAAAGTTTTACACCCAAATCAGTTCAGCCTCGGATCAAGAGTTGCGCCGCAGGACATACCTGTTGCGGCGCAACAGAAGTTGCTACAGATCATGGTTTCTCGGATCACCAATTGCGGCGCAAGACTCAAGAGTTGCGGCGCAACTAAAGAAGCTACAGGACTTGGCACTTGCGGAACAAGAGTTGCGGCGCAAGACCATTCAGTTGCGCCGCAACTGGTCTTTTTGCAGTTACAAACTCTGTTTTTATTCCTCATTAAGGGGGAAGCTAAAGAGTTAGTGGACATCATGGGACATTATTGCTAGACGTTTTTTGATTTCCCAGGAGGAGTATTTAAGGAACACAACATCCACACAAGAGGGGAATCCATTCATATCATCATACACTCAACATCCATATTACACACATCCATTCTTGAAGATATAATTCAAGAATCATCATCATCAAGCTTTAGCATCATTTTCATTATCATCATAAGTTTCTATTGAACAATTGTTACTTCAAGTTTTTACTTTGTTACTTTGAAGATCATTGGAACCTCTTTCTCAATTTGGTATTCATCTTCTATCATTTTAATAGCAAGATTAAAGTATGTCTTTTACATATTCAATTGTGTTTGTTACAATCATGAGTAGCTAATTTCTTTATACGTTTGCTTGGATTATGTGATGTTTATGTGTTAGATTTTGGGTTGGAAATTCGATTGATTTGTTGAGATTAATTGGGGATCCGTTTGGGTTAATAACTTAATTATCTTGTCAAAATTGTTTATACTCTTGTTTGGTAATCTAAAAACGGGTATTCGAAAGGAATCCGTAATTTTTACTAAAATAGGAACGAATTAATCGGCCTGTCTTTAGTTGATTATAAGTGAATGATATTCGAAAGGAGTCATTAACAACAATTTTCATAAGTAGATATTCACACAAACGCTAGCTACTAAATTAAGAGAAATCGGTTTAGGAGTTAGTAAGCTATTCGAAAGGAAGCTTATAAATTAATTCTCACTTATCAGCTTGAAACTTTATGCACTATTACTTGAGGTGTTAACGGTATTCGAAAGGAATCGTTGCATGGTTAGGTAATTGGAGAAATCCGGTATTCGAAAGGAACTTAGGATTTTACATTAGAAGTTTATCGATATTTTCATACCTAAGGAATAACTCATAGTCATTCACGGTCCAAGCAAGCGTATCTTTTATCCATATTTGAAATCTTGAATATTTTCACTGTTTTTATAAGCAAGTCTTCACTAAGACTAAAACCAATTTGTTACTCGTTACGCATTTTTACTAACTAATATTTCAACTATAAATAGTCCCTGTGTTCGAACCCGATATTTGCTAATACTATTTTACAATTGACAAGGGTACACTGCCCGTGTTATAATCTAGTAAAGGTTAATTTTGGAAAAACTAGATTTTTCGCATCAAGGTTCACCTTGTTCAAAATTATTAGAAGAGAATAAATGGTCAAAAGAGTTGTCAACGCCGGAATTAGTGTTGTCAACGTTTGAGCAATCAACGCCTGAATTTGTCTTGTCAGCGCCAGATTTTCCTTTGTCAACATTTGAAGAATCATGCATGTTTTCAACTGGTGATACTTGTGGACCACCTTTCTCTTTTCCAGCAGCAGCAGCAACAACAAATGCATCTGTCCATATTAGAATGGTAACATACTCAAGTATGGGTGTTGATTTGTCTGCTTGTGATCCAACCTCCTTTTCAATTTGTATACCTGAAATTTCAACAACTGGTTCTTCCACAACATTTAAAGTTACCTTCATAATATCTGGATTAGTAACAGGCATATAATTCAATGTTCTAGATAGAGGTTCCAAGTCAAATAACCAATTTGGACCACTCTTAGGATCACTAGATTTACTTTCTAAAAACCTAACATGTACTTTTTCAAGTATACGTTTTTCTTTCTTAATGTAAACTCTATATCCTTTACTCTGCACTGAATAACCCATAAAGTAGCCTTCATCACCTTTTGCATTGAATTTCCCTAAGGCATCACTAGTGTCTAAAACAACTACATGACAGCCAAAAGGTTTAAGAAAACAAATATTAGGTTTCCTGCCCCAAAATAGTTCATAAGGTGTCTTGTTGTGAATCTTGTTGATTAATGCCCTATTCTGAACATAACAAGTTGTATTCACAGCCTCAGCCCAAAATGCTATGGGAAAGTAAGCATTAGCTAACATGGTCCTAGTTGCTTCTATGAGTGTTCTATTCTTCCTCTCAGCTAACCCATTTTGTTGTGGGGTTCTAGCTACACTAAACTGTCTAGTAATCCCTTTCTTGGCACAAAAACCATCTAACAACTTATTTCTAAACTCACCACCATTATCACTTCTAAGTATCTTAACCTCATTCCCAGACTTCTTTTCCAACTGAATAATAAAGTTAATCAAAATATCAGCAGTTTTACTTTTCAAAGCTAAAAAGAAAGTCCGAGTAAATCTAGAAAAATCATCAGTGATGACAAAACAGTAGGATTTACCATTTAAGCTTTCTATATTAGTTGGACCAAACAAGTCCATATGCAGTAAGTGAAGTGGTTTAGAACTAGAAGGCACATGTTTAGACTTAAATGAGACCTTGTGTTGTTTGCCTTTAAGGCATGCAACACAAGAATGATCATTGTGGAAAGCCTTTTCAGGCAAACCATCAACTAAACCATGTCTCACAAGCCTATTTATATTCTTAAAATTAATGTGCCCTAATCTCCTATGCCAAAGATTACTCTCATCAGCTGAAGCCTTAGCATAAAAACATGACAAATTATTATTCATCTTAATTCCATTAAGATTCACATTATAAATGTCCTTATGCCTAGGTGTTCTATAATCAATAAACTTATCATCAGGTATTTTAAAATCCTTGCTTAACACCAAGCATTCAGTATCTGTGAAAAGAACCTTATTTTTGTTATCACACACCTGTGATACACTAAACAGATTATAGTCAAGTTCTTTTACCAGAAACACGTTTTCAAAACGCAAATTGTTGGTGAGAAGAGTGCCTTTGCCAGTGATAGTTCCATATCCGCCTCCAAAGTACACTTTGTCACCATCTTTAATGGGGGTAAAATTTGTCAAATCATCTTCCTTCCCCGTCATGTGCCTAGAGCATCCACTATCCTAATAGCCATAATCATTAACCTGCTTTTAAATGCCCTACACATAAAGAAAACAAATTAGTTTTCTTTAGGAACCCAAGACTTAGCAGACTTGGATTCATTTGGTTGTTCAACAAGAACAAACTTAGTCCTTATGACAACCCCTTGTTCATCCCTTTTTGGATTAAACACCCAGTTAACCCCAATTGGTTTAGTTATGACCTTTGAAATATAATGAAATCTGTTACAGGTCATAGAAGTCCCATCTGAATTAGGGTTTTGGTCTTGTTTGGGTCTCCATGTCAAGCTAGAAGAAGCTTTAGACCCCTTTCCCTTTGGTTGCAAATATTTGACATTACTGGGTCTAACAACGTTCCTGTCAGCGTTTAATTTATTCTTGTCAACGCTGAAGTTACCCTTATCAGCGTTGAACCTAGGGTTTGCTACAGGAACCCATTGTCTGTTGGACCACGTATTGGTCTTCTGGAAAGGTCTTTGTCCATAAGTATTAGATCCTTTAGTAAAGAATGGGGCTGGCCTAACAACTTGGGGACTTTGTTGACCAAAAGGTTTGGGTTTGGCCATGGTTGACTTTCTATCAGCGTTGACCTTTGAAGCATTGACACACTTATAAGCTAAATGTGAAAAACTTACACAAGTATAACAGTCCTTTTTAGACATAGCTCTAGGCCTAGATGAAAAGAAACCTGTTCCATTTTCACTAATTTGACTCTTTGGTGACCTAGGTTTTCCATAAATTTCTGCATATTTAATACTAGGTTTTCTATCACCGTTTAAGCCAAAGTCAACAGTCTTGCCAGTAGCAGGATTGGTTACTTTTATGGGTGTAGACTCATTTGGGTTGTCACTAAGTAGACCACCCTTAACAAACATAGTAGGGTTGGCTTTCTTTCATTGGTCTAAATCAGTCAATTTCGGCTTGTATTCCTCTACTGGGGTAAGAACTCTGGGAGGAGGAATAAATTCCTCTTCTTGGAGTTCTGGAATACCAGTCCATGATCCTTTCTAAGGACACCATAAAAGTTCCCAGTAGGTGGTGGAACACCAGCATACTCTTTCATCCCAATCCCAGTCATATCCCTAGAATCTCTTTGTTCACTAACATATTTTTCTAAGGTTTGTGAAGCTTTATCAAATCTCTGGATTTTAAGATCTACATTATCTTTGTTCTTAATGGCCTCATCTAGCTTAGCTTGTGAAACACCATTAGCTCTCTCCATAATGTTTCAAACTTCAATACTAGCATTTAAATCATGAGTTAAAATATTGATTTGATCTTTCAGGTCAAACTCCATTTTCTTATATTCAGCCACAGTCTTTTCAGTTTGAGTAAGAGCAAGTTGATAATTAGATAAATTGCATCTTTCATTAACAACATCTGTTGTCAACTTAGAAACCTCTTTGTTAAGCTTTTCAATATTTAGACGACAACCCTTACTACAAAATGCATCATCATATACCTCATTGTCTGATGAAGATGAAGAATGTGTCATGAGAGCATAGTGAACATGCTCCTCTTCTTCCTTTTCTGCAACCAGAGCCTTGTTTTCTTCCTCATCCTTGGCCAAATAGCTCCAATCCCAGCCAACACCATCAATGTCTTGCATAGCAACCATAGCCTTGGGGTCCTGAACCTTGATGATTTGGCTTGAGGGTTTTCCAGCATCAGATCTTCTTGGAGATCTGCACTCTCTTATAAAGTGTCTCATTCGATGACAATTATAACACTCAACCTTGGATTTATCAAATCCAGTAGTGTCCTTAGCATTAAAAGTCGTCTTCTTCTTGAATCTTCGATTCCATCTATTTGCCCTTATGCTTGCAAGAGCCATATTCCACTTTATGTCCATCTCCTCCAAATGCTCATCACTAATTTGCTCAAGGTCCTCATATGTAATCACTGAACCGTTGGGCAATGAAGCAATGTATGCACACACAGTATCTAGATCAATACCAGCAGGCTTAACTCTTGGTGAGTCAACATTGTATGTGTCAGCGTTTGAATGTGAGGCGTTGACAAAGCTTGATCCAGCGTTGACACAGGGTGATCCAGTAACGGGGTGCATGTATGACTCCCTTTGATCAAATTGAACCTCACTATGTGAAAAGAAGGCCATATTTCCATTGGTAGACTTGCTTCCTTGATCCAAAAGGATTTCACTTTCTACAAGCCTCAGTTTGTTATAAACATCATCAAAGGTGGAAATTTTTGTGAGTATTATTAGCAATCTAGACCTTGCTTTAATCTTACATGCATCACCAAGACTTTTAAGAAAAGTGGTGATGATATCAACATCACCAAGCACTGTTCCCATAAAGGACAACTTGCTTGTAATGTCAAGAATTTTGCTTCTCACTCCACTTAGCTTTTCATTGGGAAGAGCTTTTAACACAGCATACTCATGCAAGAGTTGCTTCTTTTTCTCTTGTACAGTATCAGCATTACCACCATAAGCAACTTCAAGGGCTGCCCAAAGATCTTTTGCAGAATCATAGCCTCTATGCTTGTGCTGATTGGCTTGTCCTAAGGAAAGTTTAAGAATACTTAGGGTTTTCATATCATTCCTTCTCTTTGCAACGTCCTCAGCTGAGACAGCTCTTCCATCATCAGGTTTTTCTTTTCGATCCTCTTCAGAAGAGCCTAGAGTTGATCTTACAGCAATAGCAGCTGCAATCTTGGCAGTCTTATTGAATGTGTTTCCATATTCAATAATTTCCCATAGAGTGTGGTCATGGATTTGAAGATACTGCTCAAAGTTAAACTTCCACAACTCAAAGTTGTCTGGGTCTAGCATGCGAATCTTGATTTTAGGGCTTGAGGAGGAGGAGGTTAACTCTGGAGTAGACATGTTGTTTGTATTTTAGGGTTTCCTGAAAATTACGGTTTTTGGCGATTTAGGGTTTTTGTGTTCTTTAGATCAAAGTTTCTCAACAAGCTCTGATACCACTTGTTGATCCCAAAATTAGATCGATTTAGCTTGTGTAAACGAGATTAAATCAAGTTAAACACATAGATAAACTTGGTTGTATATGAAACAATTCAAGTATTCTGCAGAATTAATACTTAAACAAGAACACACAAACAAGTTAAACCAAACTTTCACTTTGATTGATTAATCGAACTTGAATACAATGAATGTATATAACTTGTGAAAACTTATGAAACTTATATATTGAAACAAAACCTAAAGGCCTCCTTTTATAGATTAAGGAACCTTGTACAAGAGTCTACGTATCAGCTATTCTTGGTAAATATAAACATAATAAATATATTGTCGATCATATCTTTACTAGAAACATACTAGAAACAGAAAACGTGTAGACTAGAATAACCTATCAGTGCTTGACTTCATCTTATCAACGATTGACTTCTTCCTGTCAACGCTTGTCCTGTCAACGCTTGATTTCCTCTATCAACGTCCCAATTGATCTTGTCAACGTTCAAGTGTCTTGGCTATATTTTATTCGTAACAATTGCATTCGGCTTAAGACCAACAGAAGACGTACTTCTGTGGTAAAGTGATGCGGATGATATATCCGTCTTGTAGCCGCGACATTCGACAATGACATAAAATTTTTACACGGTCTTTCCTGAATTCAACGTAGTCGATCAGGCTTCGTCTAATTAAGGTCAAACAATGCGACTTTGGAAAAATCACTCCTTGGTCGGGCCAAGTAATTCGTCGCGGAAAGCGTACTTCAGCAACAAAGATATTAGCCAACGGAAGACGTACTCCCGCGACAAACACAATCAAACAGCGGAAGGCGTACTTCCGCGGTGAAGATAATGAGCCAGTGGAAGAAATATTTCCACGGCGAAAACAATGAGCTACCAAAAGGCGTACTTCCGCGGCGAAGATAACAAGCATGTGGAAGAGATACTTCTAAGGCGAAGATAACGAGCACGTGGAAGAGATACTTCCACGGCGAAGTAATTCGTCGCGCAAGGCGTACTTCCACGGCGAAGATAACAAGCATGTGGAAAAGACACTTCTACGGCGAAGAAAATGAGCCAGCGGAAGGCGTACTGCCGTGGCGAAGATAACAAGCACGTGGAAGAGATTCTTCCACGGCAAAGACAATAAGCCAGCGGAAGGCGTACTTCCGCGGCGAAGATAACAAGCACGTGGAAGAGATACTTCCACGGTGAAGTAATCGTCGCGGAAGGCGTACTTCCGCGGCGAAGATAACAAGCACGTGGAAGAGATACTTCCACGGCGAAGACAATGAGCCAGCAGAAGGCGTACTTCCGCGGCGAAGATAACAAGCACGTGGAAGAGATACTTCCACGGTGAAGACAATGAGCCAGCGGAAGACATACTTCCACGGTGAAGATAGCAAGCACGTGGAATAGATACTTCCACGTCGAAGACAATAAGCTAGCAGAAGGCGTACTTCCGCGGCGAAGATAACAGGCACGTGGAAGAGATATTTCCACGACGAAGATAACGAGCACGTGGAAGAGATACTTCCACGGCGAAGACAATAAGCCAGAGGAAGAAATACTTCTACGGCAAAACAATGCGCCAGTAGAAGGAGTACTTACACGGCGAAGGATAATGAGCCCGTGGAAGGAATACTTCCACGGCGAAGGATAATGAGCCTGTGGAAGGAATACTTCCACGGTGAAAGATAATGAGAGCGTGGAAGGAGTACTTCCACGATGAAAACAATACGCCAGTGGAAGGAATACTTCCACGGCGAAGACAATACGCCAGTAGAAGGAGTACTTCCACGACGAAGGATAATGAGCGCGTAGAAGGAATTCTTCCACGGCGAAAGATAATGAGACAGCGAAAGACGTACTTCCGCGGGAAAAAATAAGCCAACAGAAGATGTACTTCCGTGGCGCACGAATAAGCTAGCGGAAGAGATACTTCCGTAGCGCATGAATAAGCCAGCGGAAGAGATACTTCCGCGGCGCAACAATAAGCCAACGGAAGAGATACTTCCGTGGCGCACGAATAAGCCAGCGGAAGAGATACTTCTGCGGCGCATGAATAAGCCAGCGGAAGAGATACTCCCGCGACGCAAGAATAAGCCAACGGAAGAGATACTTTAAGTGGCGCACGAATAAGCCAGCGGAAGAGATACTTCCGCGGCGCATGAATAAGCCAGCAGAAGAGATACTCTCGCGACGCTAGAATAAGCCAACGTAAGAGATACTTCCGTGGCGCAAGAATAAGCTAGAGGAAGAGATACTTCTGTGGCGCGTGAATAAGCCTATGTACGAGATACTTGCGTGGAGCAGGAATAAGCGCGCGGAAGGCGAACCTCTGCGGCTGGTGCAGATATTACATCCGTCCTCGTACCAGGCCTACAATGCCTCTTACGCACCTAATATATCCGGAGATATTTGCGTGACGTGCACGGAAATAGTGGTATTTATACCCTGGTATCCCCCCAAGTTTAATGGTGCTACACTCGATTAGTAGTATTAAACTTAATCAAGTATTCAAAAAATTACGATCGCGTAGACCAACGCGAATGGACGTACCATAGCTGCGTGCAAAAGATAAAAAGTAGGTTCGAACGTGCGAACCAACGCGGAAGGGCGAGCCGTAACCGCGAATTTCTCCTAATGACTTGTTATAAAAATATTTCCTGCTATTTGTGAACGATTATAATTTTATTTTATTTTTTTGTGAGTGCGAATGTTCCCACTCGGTTTTTTACCATTATGACTGTTAGTTCCGCATTAGATTTATAACACGGCGTTGTGTTTATGAATTATTGTAATATCATAAAAGGTCCCTATGGGTGAGGTAGACTCATTACGTGCGGCATGCCGCTACTACCATAAGGACAGCCAGGGGAGGCTGGCCCGTTGTTAGGTGTGCACGTTTGCGCTTTTTTTCAGGCCCAATATGGAATGTATTGGTTGTAAAACTTGCTACGACGTCATGATTAGCAAGGGGCCTAACAAGGATACATGATCCGTGGTCGATGGGGTTGTATCTCTCTTACACGACGAGTCTAATTAGTAGGTTAGTCACATTCCTCTTATTCCGCCTGGGAACGATAGCTACATGTACAACCCGTAGGCTAAAGATGTCCGAATGTATGGACTAGCATATATATAAGTATCATAAGAAATCATTTAATACTAGACATGCAAATATTTTGTAGATATGTATTAAAAGATGCGAACATTTATCGTAATAAAAAAATCCACACAAAGCTAAAAGATATATATAATATCTTGCTACTAAGTTAAGAGATATACGAATATCTAATTAATAGAAATAACATGATTTTTAAAAAAGATATAAAAAAATCTTTTATTAGTTAAAAAAAATATAGGTAATATCTTACTACCTATTTAAAAGATATGTTCAATATCTTATACTAATTTAAAGAATATTGATACAATATTTTGAATTTAAAAGTTATGGGTAATTCTTGTTATCTATTCAAAAAAATATGATGAATATTTTTTAAAGATTTGAATATATCATAATATACCCTTACAAAATTTAAAATATCTTTTTTTATGATTTTAAAAGATAAATAGTAATTAGAAGATATGCCTAATATCTTTTATTAATATAATATATCTGAGGTTTGGACTAACGCGAAAAGGACACGGCTCATGACCAGAGTGAAAAAATAAGTTATTCTAGAATGTGCGGACGAACGCGGATGGTCATGTCATGACCATAGATAAAAAATAAAATACGTTCGAGTCTGCGAACTAGCGTGGATATCAAAAGAGAGACATATATTTTTTATTACTCATAGCAACAAAATATATCCGGAAAATATATATCATTCTATAGGACGCATAATTGAAAAATATATGATATGGGTCCGTTTGGTAAGAGCTTTTCTAAAGCTTTTATAGAGCTGTTAGCTTTTTTGTGAAAAAAATAATCTAATATCTCTGTTTGGCACAATATTTTTTTAGAGTTGTTAGCTTTTTATTTTAACCAAATAGCTCTTAAATAAAAAGTTGTTCCATACAGCCTTTTAGATTGTCAAGAGCTATTAAAGCTGTAAATTATTGATATAACCTTCAACCATATTATAATTTATTAAAAGATGTCGTTTTAAGTCATTTTACATCTTACCTTTACACTTAACCGCTAATATACCAAACACTTTCATAAAAAATAACAGCTTTTTAGCAAACAACTTACAGCTTACAGTTAACAGCTTACAGCTAGCTTTGCCAAACATAGCCTATATCCGAAAATTCTAACACTATGGTCTGTTTGGCAAGAGCCTTTTTAAAGCTTTTTTAGAGCTATTAACTTTTTTGCTAAAAAAATAATCTAATAGCTCTGTTTGGCACAATATTTTTTTAGAGCTGTTAGTTTTTTATTTTAAACAAGTAGCTTTTAAATAAAAAGCTGATTCATATAGCTTTTTAAATTATCAAGTGTTGTTAAAGCTGTAAATTACTGATATAACCTCCAATCATATTATAATTTATTTAAGTATATCCTTTTAAGTCATTTTACATCTTAACTTTACAGTCAACAGCTAATATATCAAACACTTTTATCAAAATTAATAGCTTTTTAGTAAACAGCTTACAGCTTACAGTTAACAGCTTATAACTTACAGTTGATAGCTTACAGCTTACAGCTAGTTTTACCAAACATAAAGTAATGGAGCGTATAACATTTTTCTTAAAAAAAACGGACCAAAATATTTTTCTTAAAAAACGGACCAAAATAGTAAAAGGTAGTGTCGCCACATGATAATAAACATAGATTCAATATTTTGCATATATTTACTTTAGCCTATATCTCCAACTGACCATGATCAGTAAATATTATTTGCTTTAAAAAAATATCTTCCATATATTTACTTTCTATTTCATGCAATAATTTTTCACAAATCTTGAAAAAAAAAGTTAAAATTCGTCGCCTACGCATGATCAAATGGATGTAATACTCACATAAAAAAGTCACATGGCGGCATAGATATATACGAAGATATAAAATAGAAAAATATAGGAAAGTGTTCGTATAGATATACATGGATACATGATGTCAATTAGATGTCGTCAAAAGAGCCAATTGTAATGTTTAAAAGACATGCTTATATACGAACGTAAGCATTTATGTACGCATGGCAAGATTTGATAAATAAAAAAATACATACGAGATTTTAAGGTTATCGATTTTCGAGACCCATCTTTGTTTTTTATTGGTATGAGAACACGAAGCATGTTTTAGTCATGGACCTACGGATGGCGCTAACTTGTTGAAGCATATTTTGGCTAGGCTGGTTCGGCGACTCTCTTGCGCCATTCATCGTCTTTCCCGATCCTGGGTGATGCTGCAAACAATAGAAAACGGGTTAGGAGTGGACCTGAGGCCGAAGCATCGGGGTCCACCTCCGGCGGTCAAGTTAGTATCGGTATGATAAAGTATAAGAGAGGTGTAATTATGAGAGATAACATGTTGTAGAGTGAGACCCCTACCCTTGTATTTATAGGACTAGGCTTTCTTAAAGGGTAAGTTAGGTGTATGGGCCACGAGCCTGTTGGATCACGGGCCTATTAGGTTGGGCCCTTTACCGACTATACGTCGACATTCAACATTCTGTGAGCCGTGGATGGGCTCCCCGAATCCCTCATATTCCGGGTCTTTCGATGATTCCGTTGTACGACGATAGTGAGCGTACTATTATAAAGTTCATCTAAGCCCAAGTTAAATGTTCCATATCGTTGATGGTTACCAACAACCATAGTTGTCCCAAAGGCCAAATAACTTCTCCACTAAAACCAGTTAGGTGCGTGGTTCCCGGTACCATCTAACTCTTTACATTTGGTATAAAATTTAACTGTGCTCGTATAATCTCAGATGCAGACCCACCATCTACGTACATGCATTTAAAAACATGTCCTCTAGTGTTAGCCTTGATCACTAACATACCCTCCACATCATTTCGTGTGGTTAATGGCGCAAATTTGATCTCCTTTTCTCGGGAAAAGCTCTGGGTTATTTTTGTCTAGTTACCCTTTGCCATGGCTGAATAATGTAGATGTATGTGGCTTTCTCCTTTGAAGTTCTTTTTCTAGCCTTTCTGCTCGTCTTTTCCATCCTTGATTTCTTTAATTAGATGCGACAGTTTTCTAGCCCGCACCATTTCTTCGGTCTGCTTTTTGAGCTATGTGCACTCGTTTGTGTCGTGCCCTTTTTCTTTGTGGAAGTCGTAATATTTATTGCCAGTTCCTTTCTCTACCGGAGTCGCCAACGGTGGTGGCGGTTTGAACATTCCACGATCGACTGCGAGAATTTCCTTTGGTGTTTTTGTTAGAGGTGTGAACATATTTGACCCTCAACCGTCTTTTTGTTGGTTACGGAAATCATTTTTCTGTAGAGTGCCTGACGCTTGGACTTGTCTTGCTCCTTCCACGGTGGCTGGTTTTTCATCTTAGTAGCCGCAGTAGTATCTCATCTGATGAAGGTTGTGGTAGCTTCCATCATCTCATCAACTCTCCTGGGGATTTTATCAATCAAGCGCTTTGTTAATTCTCTGTTATTAACCCCATGCATGAATCCGGAGATTCACATAACTTTGGGTGCCCTTTTTACGTGGGCACTCTAGCTCTGTCTTGAAGCGCTCCATGCACGTTTCTTCAATACTCTCCCCATCTTTATGTTTTATGTTGTGGATTTCCACGGGATATTTGATATACTTTTTCTGCTGCGTGTAGTTCGATAGGAAAGCTTTTCGAAGCTCTTCGTAGCTGTATATGCTCTTGCGAGGCAGGTCGTCAAACCACGCCCTCGCGTACCAATTAGGGTCAAGCTGAACATGTGACGCCACATGAGCATCGGCTAATGTTCTATCTCAGCTGCTGCTTGGAAAACTTTCAAGTGGTCCTCCGGATCGCGTGTTCCGTCATAAGTCTTGACGTGAGACAACATCCTTGTCTTCTTTGGGTCGGAAAACGTACCGATCCTAGTCGTGAACGGACCTATTTCTCTGCGCCTCCAGGGTGGTGACTAATCTTCGTCTTCACGATTTGATTTTCGCCTTTTTGTCCTTGACTTCTAGTGTCCTCGTCCGCTGCTTCCATTCTTAGATATTAGAGAGAGAGCGATTTGTTATTCCATGAACGCTTCCGACAGGAAGATCCGGTTCTGAGATAGAGTTCTCTCTTTCGCAAGATCGACACCGCTACGTCATCAAAATCTTTCTCATCTGGACGCTGATCTTTTTAAATCTGGCGTGCGACTTCTTTTTTACCTCCTGATATTTTGAAGAAATTGTGATCGTCTTTCCTTGAACGGGAGTGTCCCCTAGACCCTTCTGAGCGGTCGTCGATTCCCCTAGACCCTAAACCCTTTTGAAGACTGTTTATAATACCGCGTGTTGCGTGTGACATGGCCGCGACCTAGGTAAACCGCGTGCGGCCTACCGTGGGTCTAGCTTTATGGGTTATCTCCACATACTCGTGATATGGGCCAATAGGCACGTATGAATAGTAATGGAACAAGCGGTTCATACAATACGTCATCAGCTACTTATATAATATAAGCTTAAATCCATCTTATAAGCTTACCCCAAAACACCTCCTTAATCTATTTATTATTATTTTATACACCATATGCATATTTTCTAACTCCTAAGCTCCACTAATTTCAAACGTATTAGTGACTTCAAAACTTCTGAACATCTCATTACAGGATGATCAATTTAACAATTTGTGTATCCAATTTTAATTTTTATGATTTTTCAAATAAAAGTAAAAAAATGCAAGTTTATTGGCCATTAGAATCAATTTCACATATGAGTGGGGAAAACAATTAATTAGTGGCTCAGATAGGTGTTAGGCTCTATTAAGCTAGCTAAGAGTGTATTTATGATCTAGTTAACCAGCTAATTATGGTGAGTTAGTAGCCCCTCATGAGCTTCTTTTTACATCCCCTCGCTACTATGATGTCTACTCGGTAGAATTGTATCTGGGCCATGCATGCATGTTTAGTTGGTGATAAAAATAAGATATAAAATTTCACTTTTTAATCTCTCATATTTAAATGTTAAAAACTTAGAAATTTGACCGGGTAAACCCTGTTTGAGTCACCGAGTCATGAGTTTAACTATTAAGAAACTCAGTCAAATCATCAGGTCATATGTTAGACTAGGGATGAGCATTTCGTCACGAATCTCGAAATCGAACCGGAACTGTACCGATTCTCCGTACCCGAATCCCGTTCGGTACGGTACCGGTACTACGAAATAAGGTGGAAAAAAACTCGGTACCACTAAGTTGGTACGGGACCGGTACCAAATCGGGAAATTCCCGAAAAAAAAGGAAAATCCCGATTTCCCGGTACCGGTACCGATATCTGAATCCCGTTCAGTACGGTACCGGCGGTACCATTAATTTATGTTCGGGAAAAAATCGGTACCACTAATTAGATACGGGATCAGTACGATACCGATATCGTGCTCATCCTTATTTTAGACCACTAAATTAATCTTATCGAGTAACTATATTATCAATTCGACCATCAAATCAATTAATATATCGTTAAATATCTCATGCTATCGATTTCATCATTATACGCAGATACACGTTAAGAGTTCAATTAATGTATATTTTTATAAGACCAATTGAGTAAATCATCTCGATCCACATGTATTTACCATAATATGTAGCAAACTTATAAATAAGTATACGAGTGTCTATATATAGCAACGTGTTTTAGTTTTGACAAAATTTCATCGACCAATAATAATTTTTCGTCAAATTTTATTTGTACCACTAGAGAATACATATTTAACAGTCTTTCTGTGTGTTTTTATGTTTTCTAAGAGTATTATTTTATGATTGTATTAATAAAAAATAAACAACGCAACATGGTTATAAACATCATAACACGTTTTAATAGCTACGACGAAGTTTTAATGTTTTTAAAGTGTGGTTTATGGAGACATAACATATAAAATTATTTATATGTTTTATTATATTTCAATATTATATTTATATTTAGTTCACAATAAGTGTGGTACATAATAACTAAAGTTAAAAAAACTCTCTGTACAAAAAAATTAAATTTATAAAATTACCGCACCTTAGCGCGTTTTAACCTATTATGTAGTGTGGCGACCACACCTCAAATTTTAACGCGTCTTAAAACATGCTTTAGCGGGCTATTTAGAACCATACAATGTAACTAAAATTTGGGTATCTATGGCCTCGTTTGTTTTTTCAGGACTTTTTCCTTTTGATCTGCAAACCATTTCTGCAAGAATACCGTTTGTTTTTTATGCTTTTAAAATACTTCTTTTGTCTTTTTCCTTTATCTTTATCTTTTTACATTATAAATTTTTGTAATTTGATTTAAATTCTTTTGTCATATGATAATAAAATATTAAAAACAATATATAATGGTTCAAAATATAAAAACATGTAATTGCTTAAAAAACAAAGTATTAACGACAATATATAATAATTCAAAATATTAAAACATACAAAAGACATAAAAATTCCACATTACATAAAAAACTATAAAAACATACTAAAACATATATAATAATGAACCGTTCAACAATCTTGCATCAATGGTATCGCGATTTGATCTCTTTAATTAGTCATATATTCTCGGTCCGATTCATTCCCTTGTGATTGAACAACTTGATCTTCAATGCCTTCATCGTCTTCAACTAATACATTTTCATTGTCAAGTTGCACATTTAATTAATCATATCTAGCAAACAACTCATCATCCAAACCCTCTTTGCTTATAAAATTATGAAGTGCAAAGCATGCAGTTGTGATATTTCTTTGTGTTATTAGTGAAAAGGGTGGCATCCTCTTTAATATAGGAAAACGTGCTTTCAAAACACCATAAGCACGTTCAACAACGTTTCTAAGTTTTGCATGCGAGTGGTTAAACTTTGTTTTACTATTCAATGCACGCCTTCGTCGAAATTCTCCTAACCAATATCTCACATTGCGATATGGTGCCATAAACCCTCGTGTGTGTGCGTAGGCGGCGTCACAAAGATAATACTTATCTGTGAATATTATTTAATAAATATATGTATGTAATAGTTCAAAATAAATATAGATATAAATTATGATATATATATGTACCTGGAGGGGGTAATGGAAATGGTGCATTAAGATTTCTTATTGCTATGCCTTCCCACCCGGCCACAAGAAAAGTAAACATCATATTAAAGTCGCATATTCCTAAAACATTCTAATAGCACTCCCCCTTTCCTCTTCCTCTATACAATTGATGTTTGGTTTTAGGGACTTATCCATGTATCAAAGTTCCATCAAGTACACCGACGGCCCCCTACTTAAACAAAGTTAGTATTCAATTTTTAATGTGAAAAAAATTATCACAAAACTAAAATAGTTACTAATTACCTTAAATATTTGTCGTAGCCTCTTATTATGGTTCGGAACGTTTGGAATAAGATTAAAATTTGTTGGTATTATAATCTCCGTGGCAAACACCGCCATTTTAGCCAACACTTCATGAAAGAACTTGTGAATTGTTTGAGTTGAATGCTATAATTTTTTTTATGACAACATACAGTTGATTGTGACCTATCATCGTAAAAAACATGGCCATTTTTTCTTTAACCGATACATGTTTTCCATCCTTGAGCCACTCTCTTACTCTAAAGTGTGTTCAAAGACGAATAAAAGAACCACGTGACATGCATAGTGATAGGTGTGAAAACACCCATCTTTTCTACCACTTAATTACAATAATAACCGAGCCAAAACGTGTATTTTATGTCTTTTATGTCGGAATTATGCGTGGTTTGCGTTTTTTTTTTGTGATTTAGGACGAAAAGGTGAAAAGTGGAGAAAACACGGGCATTCACGGGCATTTACGGACTTTTATTAAAGAAAAAGACGAAAGACGAAGTCAAGAAGTCAAGAGTGCAAAAATAACGGAAGTCCAAGACCAATTCTGAAAATTTATCGAAGAAAAAGTCAAAAGACGGAAGTTTATCAAAAGCCGAGGAACTCAAGTCTTATTTATCGAAGAATTAAAAGACGAGTCCAAAGAAATCCTGAGCCAAAAGTTATCAAAGTCCAAGATTAACAAAGAGATTAAGAAGGAAGGACTTGATGGCGCAATTAAAAAGAAGGGAAGGAGGGGAGGAAGCTTCCTCTAACCACCCTCCTAATCTCCTATAAATACACCCCATTTTCATTCATTTGTTTTTGTTGGCTAGAGTGACACTAGTTCTTCCACCTTTTAATTACTTGCACATTTAAATACTTGTCTTGCACTTTTTATACATTTAATTTCCAAGTAAGTGTTCTTTAATTTTCTTGTTTTTATCTCTCATTCTACCTTTTTTTCTTGTTTGATCTTGTTGTTTACATGCTTATTGTCTTGCTTATTTGATTAAAGATTGTGTTTTTATGCTTTTGATTGTTTTAGATCATTGATTTTTATAGCTTATTGTGTTTATCTTTAAGTTTATAAAGTTTTTATAAAAGTTATTTTTATATAAAAGTTTGTTTTTCATAAACCTTTGTCATTTCGTGTTTAAAAAGTCTTTAAATTTCAGTTTAGTAGCTTTTTCTCATACGGTTTGTCTTGGGATTTTAGACTTGTGCTTATTTGATTTATAGCTTATTTTTCTAGCTTATTTTGTGCTTTTTCTACGGTATTCCGATCTTACAAATTGGAAAAGGGTTTTGTAGTCCGACGGGGATTCCGATCTACCCATCGGAAAAGGGTTTGTCACATTCCGATTAGGGTGTCTAGTGTTATTCCGATCTGAAAAGTGACAGCATTCCGATCAAGAGTATACTCTTCATTCCGATCTAGAGGTAAATCCACATTCCGATGAGATCTCCAGAGGCTACATTCCGATAGTTTGTTCCGATCAATATTCCGATTGGGGGAGTTTAGTGGTATTCCGATCTGGATTAAGTGACAGCATTCCGATCAGGACTCTACTATACATTCCGATCAAGAGGTGAGTATCATTCCGATCTGGAGGTAGGTTCATATTCCGACAGGTAGGATTTGATATTCCGACGAGGTCTGATCGGAATATATTCCGATTTGGCATTGTTTTTCTCTATTTGACTTTATTTATTTTTCTAAGTTTGCATTTTCATATTTTGTCTAATTTTAATTCTCGTCACGCTTTTAATTTCATGTCATTTAATTAATTTACTTTTCAAAAGTTTTAAATTTCGCACCTTTCTTTTAAATAGACTTAGATTTATTTTAACACAATTTATTTTGACGCCAATTATTTTAAGCCATTTACTTTAATTGTTTTTGCAATTTTAATTATACTACAACGACAACATTTTTGTTTCACCAAAGAACAATAGAGTCACACATAAAACACCATTTTTCAATTCGAAGAGACATACACAGCGAACTTTAATTTTTATACGGGGTGTCAAAAGCCTTGTATTAAATGGCGCCGCTGCCGGCTCTTTTCGTAAAGATTAACGGTTTTCTGTGAAAGACGCGTTGCTTTTTGGGATCCGTTCACTTGTGAGCGTTATTTTCTTGTTAAAAAATTCAAAAAATCATAAAAATTAAAAATTGATAAAAATCCATAAAAATTAAAATTTTCAAAAATCCAAAAAGATTTTATCTTTATTGTGTATATATATTGTCTTTGTGTTTGGTTTCTTTTTCTTTTGCATTTTCAGGTGTATGCGTACTAGATCTTCTAATTATCAAGAGCCCGAGCCTCAAGAAGATTTAAGTATGTCAGGTGTCAACAACAATATTCCACCGCACCTCAATAATAACAACAATGTTCTTCCACAGCCCAATCTTCAGACCATGGAGGAGCTTTGTCAACCTACCATGTTTGGACGAGGAGGACCGATTGCGCCGATGCAAATCAACGCTCCTGAGTTTTCGTTGAAGCACCACATGATTCAGCAAGTGCAAACAAATCCTTTTAGCGGAATGCCTGATGATGATGCCAACAAACACCTCGACAAGTTCATTACAATCACCCAAAGCATGAAGTTGCCTGGTGCCACAATGGATGTTCTTCGCCAACAACTCTTCCCACATACTTTATCGCATCATGCCGAGAAATGGTTTGATCGTCTCCCGAAGAATTCTATTCACACTTGGGATGACATGACTCAACGCTTTTTGTCGCGCTACTTTCCACCATCCATGGTCACAAGCCTTCGCAATCAAATCAGCGGTTTCATGCAAGACCCCGATTAATCTCTTTTTGATGCTTGGGAGAGATATAATGTCTTGATTGATCGTTGTCCAAACCACAACATGCTCCCTGTGACCTTAATTGATACTTTCTACAACGGATTGACTTTTCGTGATCGTGATACGATTAATGCAGCCGCCGGTGGCACATTTTTGAAAAGGAGACCCGAGGAGTGTAGAGAGCTAATTGAGAACATGACTACTCACCACAAAAACTGGGATTCCTCCGCTTCTTCAAGGAACAACCCGAGAGTCAATGTTTCCTCCACTTCAGCCAACCCTGATATGACCGAACTCACCCGTGTGCTGACTGAAATGAGCAGAAGTATGCAACTCTTGGCTTCAAACCAACAACAACAACAAGTTAAAGCTGTTGCTACTCCTTGTGAAACATGCGACGGTCCACACCCATACACCGATTGTCCTTCGACACAAAAAAATCCGGAAAATGTGTATGCAGCTTATGGTAAATATTCACCGAAAAATTACCAAGCTCGACCTCAAGGGGATAGAACTCTGCTGAGTTACCGATCAAACAACTACCTTTCACCCAGTTTTTCTCCTCAAAACCAAAACTCCGCCAACAACTACACTAGAAGCAACCAAATCCCACCAAGAGCTTCTAATCCTTATCACCCACCCGCTCAACAACTCCCACCCATTAACCCCGATGTTGACACCATCATGAGAACCCACGGTGAGCAAATCAAGAACCTGCAGAGCCAAATTATCAATCTGAAAGGAGATATTACCAAGCAAGGAAATGAGATTAGATCCGAACTTCGAGATAATCTTCAATCCTCCATCAGCACTCAAACGAATGATATAAAGAATATGCAAGCTAGTTTCTTGCCCCCTGCTCAACCTTCTACTTCGAGTTCTCTACCTTCAAACACCGTCACTAATCCGCGAGCCAATGTGAGTGCTATTACTACTCGTAGTGGAGTCACCATAGTAGGACCACCAATCCCACCCCCATCATCTACACCTCCTCCACCACCATTTATCCCTACTCCTCCTACACCTAGTAATAGTGCACCATTACCGTCTCCGCCTCGACGTGATGAAGTTCCCACGAATGACCCTTCAACATCTCAACCTTTACCTACACCTGCACCTTCACCACCCAAACCCAATATCCCTTATCCTTCTCGTTTAGGCAAGACCAAAATGCTAACCAAGGATGACTCTGAAGTGACACGCTATGTGAAGATGATCTCTCAGATGAACTTCAACATTAGCTTTCTTGAAGCACTTGTCCACATGCCCAAATTTGTCAAAGCATTCAAGGAATTGCTAAACAAGAAGGAAAAGTTGATTGAACTCGCCAACACACGCTTAAATGAAAACTGCTCTGCAGTTATTCTCAAAGAACTTCCGGAAAAGCTTGGAGATCCCGGTCGTTTTGTGTTGCCTTGCGTTTTCAACAAAACTGAAGAATTTACTGCCCTTGCTGATCTCGGGGCCAGTATTAATTTGATGCCTTTGAGTGTTTGGAAAACACTATCATTACCCGACCTCACTCCAACAAAGATGACTCTTGAACTTGCAAATCGCACTCTCGCTTACCCCGTTGGTATAGCCGAAGATGTGTTCATTAAAGTTGGCACATTTACTTTCCTGGTCGATTTTGTCGTTGTTGATTATGAAATGGACCCTCGTATTCCTTTAATACTTGGTCGGCCATTCTTGAGAACCGGACGAGCTTTAGTGGATGTGGCCGAAGGTGAGTTAATCTTAAGAGTCGGGAATGAGTCACAAATTTTTAAAATGGGGAAGCTTACAGGCAAATCATTTGGAGGACGAGAATTTGTGACTATGGTTAATGTGCTCGATGACTTTGTCGTTTACAACAATCCTCTATTCGAGTCTTGCGATGATAATCCACTTTTTGAAGATGATGTGGATTATTCTCTCCCTACTTTGGAACCTTCTCCCATTTATGATTCTCCACCGGTCTTTGATGCTTATGATGATGATGATTCTAGCTCAGATTCGGATGATTATGATGACCTTACTTCTGAGTATCTCGAGCTGCCCACATATGATGATTTTGATGAGGCCGATACTCTTTCGAGCGATTCTTCTCAAGATGAAGATCCTCCGCCATCACTCGATCCTACTTTGGACGATTACTCATTTGAGGAAGACTTCTCTGCATTTCTTAATACTTACTTCCCTCATGAGAGTGATGCTCCTCCTTTAGATTTTGAAGATTATCGTCTTGATCCTACTTTGGATTTGAAGCACATTCTTTCAAAGGAGAAGAAACCGGTCGACACCAATATCCGCAGCACATATGATTTAACACCTCTTTGTCCATCATCTGAGGACGAGGTTGTGCTTCTTCGCGTATCTTCTTCCCATTCTGCTGAGCCTGAGTGCTCTTTTCCCCTAAAGGAAAAGGTGTTCGACCCCGGTATTGATATTCTGTAGCCATCTCAGTATCCACCTGATGAAATAAAAGGAAAAATCTTTGGAACTTACGGAAATCTGCTTGCACCACTTCAACATTGCTTCCACCGTGCTCCATCGCTGCTTAAGGGAACCTTGCCTACTCTTCTTTGGCTTGCCTTGTTTGCTTTAAGCCTGTGCTATTTGATGGACGAAAACTATGTCTTTGATCCTGGTGGATATGTTTCATGCTTCTTCCTATGATGATCAAGGTCGAGTCAGGCTCACGACTCGGTTAACAAAAATCAAGCGCTTCTTGGGAGGCAACCCATGCATCTATCTTTTCGCTTTCTTTATCATAAGTGTAGGGGAGACCCGTTGGTGTTTGCTCTCTCCTCTCTTCTACTAATCAGGGATTCGAGCTTCAATGATCCACTCTTGATGATTCTTGACGACCCGTGATTCCATGTTCTACTTCTTCCCGGTTCTACCCTAAACTCTTTTCGATTCACTATTTTATATTTTCTCAATATTAAAATAGGAATCTCTTTAGTTGTCTTTCCCTTAGCAAGATTTAAACAACGTGCACAATGTCCTAAGTGTAGGGGAGTTTACTCCCACATGCTTAAACATTGAGGACAATGTTTATATTAAGTGTAGGGGGGACTTCTATCGAAGTTAAGTGGCTCTTTTCCTTGTATTTGTCCTTATTTTAACCGGAAAATCAATTTTTCGACATTTTTCAAAATTTTTGATCCATTTTGGCCTATTAGTTTTGCCCTTTGTATAGTTATTTTCTTCCTTTACTAGAATAAATCTTTAATAAAGTGGTTTTAATTTACAAACGTTGTGAATCTTTTTACTCAACCCGAGTTTACTTATCTAAGTTACTCTAGCTAGTATCCTTAACGTGTTTAAGTCAAGTTTTGCTAGGCTTTTATATAGGGAGCTATAAAACGCGAAAGTCTTAACTCTCACGGGTTAAGAACAAGAACTTTTCGCAAGTTCCTATAATTGATCCTAGAGAGTCGTTTATCAATTGAACTTTAAAATGCGATTTCGAAACTTGAAAAAGTCTAAGAATTTGCAAGATCCTATAGACGACTCGAAAACCCAAAACTTTGATTTAATAGGCTAAGCATCCACGAGTCTCATTCCTTGAGATTTTAAACTGTGGAGAACGAGAGATGATAGAGCCAATTATAAGTCCGGTATTCTTTCGTGAATTTATGTGAGTTAATTATAAGCCTATTCTCCCATCGCTTGCTAATAATTTATCTGCTAAAAAATAAAGTTGTACGATTTGAAAAGTTACTTAGCTTCTAGCCCAAGATCGTTTAAAAGTTGCTCGGTATGGATTAGAGTTCATAGCCAAGGCATAACTTATTGAAGCGGGACGCGAAGATTGGCGAGTCCGAAAAGGCCCTAACAAGGCATGAGGGCTTTATTTTGTTGCTAAAGATCCAAAGTGATGTGAAGAATCATTTATCGAAAATCAATATGAAGGATCGAGACACACGACGAAAAGCAAATACTTCCCAAAAGTCATGGAGAAGTGTATCCGAAAAGACCCTAACAAGGTATGAGGATAAATAGATCCAAGTCATAAAAGGAGGCGGATCGTTGTATATCAAAGTCCAAAATAAAGATTGGAGAAAAATGAAGAAGTCGTGGTCCAAGTATGAATCTCTCAAAACTTCAAGTGAAGAAATTCCTATATGAAGAGAAGACCATAATTTCATGCACGTCTCTCAAGGTTTGAAGTATGAAGTCGCTGCCAAATATCGGTCTGAGAAAGGTCTCAAATCGCGAAGCGAGTTATGCCAAGATATGAACTTTATGAGGTCCCGAGAAGCAGTTTTAAAAGATTTTGTCCTTTAGCTAACTATTGATTAAATCGTTCACTTTATTTTCGGCCTAATAAACTATCGAAATAAGTCAAAAATGCATCCTCGTGATCATTCAAGACAAAAGTAAAATATAAGAGATACAACTAGGAATAAGGGAGTCTAAGTGAATAATTGGCCCACATGAGTTCGTGTTAGTTTGCTAACTTATAATAACAATAATCTCGTTTTTAAGCTTGGTTTGGAGAAAGTGAAAACTTGAGGATGATGATTATTCATGACATTTCCAAAACCCAAGGTATGCTTTTTGATTTCTTTACTTTTTAATGTTTATAATTTTCTATCTCTTTAATAAAGGCCAACGTGGATTGATTATGATGAAAAATATAAACGTGCTTTGTAACTAATGCATTGCATGAGGACATTGCAATGGTCAAGTGTAGGGGATTTGATAGGTGTGAAAACACCCATCTTTTCTACCACTTAATTACAATAATAACCGAGCCAAAACGTGTATTTTATGTCTTTTATGTCGGAATTATGCGTGGTTTGCGTTTTTGTTGTGATTTAGGACGAAAAGGTGAAAAGTGGAGAAAACACGGGCATTCACGGGCATTTACGGACTTTTATTAAAGAAAAAGACGAAAGACGAAGTCAAGAAGTCAAGAGTGCAAAAAGAACGGAAGTCCAAGACCAATTCTGAAGATTTATCGAAGAAAAAGTCAAAAGACGGAAGTTTATCAAAAGCCGAGGAACTCAAGTCTTATTTATCGAAGAATTAAAAGACGAGTCCAAAGAAATCCCGAGCCAAAAGTCATCAAAGTCCAAGATTAACAAAGAGATTAAGAAGGAAGGACTTGATGGCACAATTAGGAAGAAAGGAAGGAGGGGAGGAAGCTTCCTCTAACCACCCTCCTAATCTCCTATAAATACACCCCATTTTCATTCATTTGTTTTTGTTGGCTAGAGTGACACTAGTTCTTCCACCTTTTAATTACTTGCACATTTACTTTATTGCACATTTAAATACTTGTCTTGCACTTTTTATACATTTAATTTCCAAGTAAGTGTTCTTTAATTTTCTTGTTTTTATCTCTCATTCTATCTTTCTTTCTTGCTTGATCTTGTTGTTTACATGCTTATTGTCTTGCTTATTTGATTAAAGATTGTGTTTTTATGCTTTTGATTGTTTTAGATCATTGATTTTTATAGCTTATTGTGTTTATCTTTAAGTTTATAAAGTTTTTATAAAAGTTATTTTTATATAAAAGTTTGTTTTTCGTAAACCTTTTTCATTTCGTGTTTAAAAAGTCTTTAAATTTCAGTTTAGTAGCTTTTTCTCATACGGTTTGCCTTAGGATTTTACACTCACTACAAGGAAAATGGGCTTTTAGGACCTTTTTCTAGGACACTTGTTTTAACAGTGTCCTAACAAGCAATTTATAGGACCTTTTAAATTTTGAGTACTATTAAGTTGTTTTTCATAGGACACTTTATACATGGATCCTAATAATCTATTTTATAAGACATGTTTTTTTGTAAGGTCTTGTTATGATGAAACATAATAGGACACTTGATACAAATGTCCTATTATATTACATGTTATAGGACGCTTATTCTTCCTAGTTTTATTAGAACAAAATGTATGGGACACTTAATACGTGGGTCCTATTATATTTAATCTTATAGGACGCTTATTCGTCTGGAGTTGTATTATGACTAGAAGTAATAGCAAACTTGAGACGAAAGTATTAAACAATAATGTCTTTTTTTTTCTAACCATAGTTTCTACTCTTTAAACAGACTAACCCATGAGGTTTGAACCCAACACCACACATACACTTCAACAAATCATAGAACAGGTGCAAAGTTTTCCCCGACGACATTTGTCGTTGGGGAAAACCCGCTAAACAACAAAACGACTTCCATGTGGCACATGCTCTGTTAAACGACAAAACAAATAACTTTTCCTAAGAGACGTGTCGCCGGGGAAAGTCTAACTCAAAGTTGAAAAAAAAAGTCTACCAAAATCTTGGCGGCAAACTTTCCCGCCGACCTTTCCTTGGCGACATGTTGCTGGGGAAATATTTCGGCTAACAGTGGATTTCTAAACATTGTCATTAGCGTTAATCAATATGTGTCGAATTCTCTCTCCCGACATGTCTCCGGAGAAACTACCCACTAAACAACAAACCCTAAACAATTAGCAAAAAAGATTGGCGGGCTTTTACCCGCCACTTTTACCCGCCACTTTTCCCCGGTGACGCGTCAGCGAGGAATGTTTTCATAAAAAAATCATTTCTAGGATCCTAACTGTTTATAAAATATATTTCATAAATAATAATTTAATATTTTATAAACGAGAAATACCATAACATAAAAATTATATTATAAAATACATAAGCGTTTAAACAAAGAAGCATACGAATTACATTCCAAATGAAAAACTTCAACATAGCTTTATTTGAAACGAACACTTAGACATACACTTAAACGATAGTTCAAACAAATATTTAAACATACACATTACATTCGACCCGTTAAAGTAGCTAAATGACAAGCTAGTTCAAACTAGCCTTCCCGATATTATCGTAAGTGTCGTGTAGTAGTTCAACTGAACTCATCGTGTGGTTTTAGGGATTCATATAAATTTCTAGTGTTGCCTCGAGTACCTGTAGCCTTGCCTCGAGCACCTCTTTCCTTGCCACCAAGATCTTGTAGTTTGTACACTCTGCATATTTTGGAGACCTCGAAGAGCATGTACAAGAAAGTAGAGTTGTTGAAGGTCCTGCCAAATAACTCGGAGTCGTTGAAGCTCCAAGAGAACCAACACGTAGATTGACTCGATCGACTTTCCACATAAAAAATCCACATCCGCGTGTCCCCTTCCACGGCTGTCAAAGAGTAAAGAAAATAATGTTTAACATCTAACCAAAGTATTTTAATATTAAACAAGTGAAACAAAAAAAATAATGTTATTTTTCACCTTTAATTTAAAACATCCATTAGTATAGTTTACCAGGGCTTGTATGCCGAAACGATTATCGCAAAACTACATTTCCGACTCCACAGTCACACGCAAAAGGTTCATGTGACAGCATCTTCATGATAACAATGCGTTTTTTGGTCATTGTGAAAGGTAGGTAAAAGTGTGTGTGATCGATCTGTCGGTTATTGTGCTAATAGTAATGTGTGTGACTTATGGTGGTTATAAGATGTGATATTCCCGTCATAGTTTCCCGCCAAGCCTTTCCCCCAAAGTTTCCCGCCAAATGTACAACCATAACATATTGACTCATCGGTTTAACATCTAATGTACAACCATAACATATCGACTCATCAGTTGAACATCTAATGTCCAACCATAGCATATCAACTCATCTGTTGAACATCTAAGGTACAACCATAGCATATAGACTCATCCGTTGAACATCTAGGTTACAACCATATTGAATCCGGTCATCAGTTAAACGTCTAACGTACTACTATAGCATATCGACTCATCGGTTGAACATCTAATGTACACCCATAGCATATCGACTAATTTGTTGAACATATAAGGTACAACCGTAGCATATAGACTCATCGGTCGAACATAAGGTGAAACCATAACATATCAAGTCATCTGTTAAACGTCTAACGTACAACCATAACATATCGACTCATCCGTTGAACATCTAACGTATAACCATAACATATCGACTCATCCGTTGAACGTCTAAGGTACAACCATAGCATATAGAATCATCGGTTTAACATCTAAGTTACAACCATAGCATATCCAGTCATCGGTTAAACGTCTAACGTACAACTATAGCATATTCACTCATCGGTTGAACATCTACTGTAAACTCATAGCATATCGACTCATCCGTTGAACATCTAAGGTAAAACCATAGCATATAGACTCGTCGGTTAAACATAAGGTGCAACCATAGCATATCAAGTCATCCATTAAACCTCTAACGTACAAACATAACATTTCGACTCATTCGTTGAATATATAATGTACAACCATAGCATATCGACTAATTCGTTGAACATCTAAAGTACAACCATAACATATCGACTCATTGGTTGAACATCTAAGGTACAACCATAGCAACTTATCGGTTAAATGTCTAACGTACAACCATGCATATCGACTCATCCGTTGAACATCTAATGTATAACCATAACATATGGACTCCTCCGTTAAACATCTAATGTACAACCATAGCGTATCGACTCATCTATTGAACGTCTAATGCAAAACCATAGCATATCGACTCATCGGTTTAACTGCTGACGTACAAACATAGCATAGCGACTCATCAGTTGAACATCTAATGTAGAACCATAGCATATCGACTCATCGGTTAATGTCTAATGTAAAAGCATAACATGTTCAGTCATCCGCGAAACGTATAATGTACAACCATAGCATATCGACTCATCCGTTGAACATCTAAGGTACAACCATAGCATATAGACTCATCGGTTTAACATCTAAGTTACAACCATATCATATCCAGTCATCGGTTAAATGTCTAACGTACAACTATAGCATATTCACTCATCGGTTGAACATCTAATGTAAACTCATAGCATATCGACTCATTCTCTAATGTAAACTCATAGCATATCGACTCATTCGTTGAACATCTAAGGTACAACCATAGCATATAGACTCATCGGTTAAACATAAGGTGCAACCATAGCATATCAAGTCATCCATTAAACCTCTAACGTACAAACATAACATATCGACTCATCCGTTGAACATATAATGTACAACCATAGCATATCGACTCATTTATTGAACATCTAAAGTACAACCATAACATATCGACTCATTGGTTGAACATCTGAGGTACAACCATAGCAACTCATCGATTAAATGTGTAACATACAACCATGCATATCGACTCATCCATTGAACATCTAATGTACAACCATAACATATGGACTCCTCCTTTAAACATCTAATGTACAACCATAGCGTATCGACTCATGTATTGGACGTCTAATGTAAAACCATAGCATATCGACTCATCGATTTAACGGTTGACGTACAAACATAGCATATCGACTCATCAGTTGAACATCTAATGTAGAACCATAGCATATCGACTCATCGGTTAAACGTCTAACGTAAAAGCATAACATATCACTCATCCGCTAAACGTCTAATGTACAACCATAGCATATCGACTCATCCGTAAAACGTCTAATGTACAACCATAGCATACAAACTCACCGGTTGAACATACAACGTACAACCATAGACTCATCGATAACTATATTCGCAATCGGCTAAGGCCTTCGGACTAACGATTTTTCTTGGAACATCATATTTCTCTCTCCGGCGACCTACAGGCGATTTGTCAGAACAGTGCGACCAAGTTCAAATTAAAAAGAAAATTAAAATTCATTCATAAAATTAAAAAAAAGTTACATAATAATTAAAAATATTACATTAATAAAATAAAGTTCCTAATCGGTTCCCGGATCTAAATCCAATACATCCACAAAATTTTCCGACCTCCACAACTCGTAATCTTTGATTGATTCTTCTTTTAAAAAAGTATCGAATAGAGCACGACTCTTTTTAGGAATATCATTGCATTTCTCGTATGCTTTATACAGATCATCTTTAACTATGGAGGCTTTTTCAAATGACATGGTTAACTTCATTATTGCTTTCTGGCGAACAACATCTTCGTGAATTAGTTTTTTAACTAAAGTTTCGATTTTTTCAATAGTATACGGAAGTGAACAAGCAATATTTTTTTCCGATGAAATAATTTATTGATATAAAATAGTTAAGTGTATTGAGTATTTATAGGGGTAAAGTATTTTAAAAATAAAAAGTTTTTTTAAAAAACCGGAAAAATAAGATAAAGTAAAACGTGGAAATAGATCGTCTGTTGGATCGAATTCATAAGGACGACCGATTCGACTCGATCGTTGCAATGCGGTCGACCGAGTTTGAAACCGATCGACCAAGAGATGATCTTAGCCATTGTGACCAGCCTAACATACAAGCGAGTCATGAGATTTACTAAAAAAAAATCTTTTGATTTTCGAATCCATATAAAGAAAAAGATTTTTCGTAAAAGCTAAAATACTTTTAAAAACATAACAATTAATTTATTATTAAAAAGTTATGTTTTATGATAAACTTATGTACAATTTTTTTTCATAGTTAGTGTATTTTTTATTATTTTATACGAATTTGTAATTTTCTAAAATTTGACAATTCCTTTTGACATTTCAGTTGTCCCGCCAAGTGTTTACCCAAAGTTTCATCTCCCTCCATTTTCATTATCCATCCGTATTCCCCCAATATTATTATTCAGTTATATTTTTTTCATCTGTTATCTTTATGTGATAAAAACACTTTTTTATCTCATTTCAACCTCATTAGAATCAAACTATGCCTTCTTCATCCTCGCGACTCCCATGTCATGGACCATAATTTCAAGTAATTCACCACCAACCTCAAGTCCATTAGTCTACAAATCAGGTATTTAGTGTCTTATATCTTCAATTGCATAACTAATTTGTGGTGTACATGACTCAATTTATTGTTTTGTTGATTTTTTGAATTTAGGGTTTATGCAAAACCGAATGTGTACAATACTAGATCTGCTGCAAATTGATGCCTATCATGCTTATTAAATGTATATTTTGGTGTATTTTACTCTTATTTGATGTTTAATTAAGAAAAATGCATAATTAATCACAAATGTGATGATGGAAGAATGATGCGACTCTTTGTTGCTAGACTCTTGGCTTCAATATAATTTTTTAATAACATAAACAAGGTTAACCTGTACATGATTAGTTGTTGGCTAGATGGTAAAGGTCCACTTGCCACAAGATTGTGTACTTAGTATAATTTTTTACGATTACATAATTTTTATTAAGTATGTTAATTTGTTATAATAGGAAACCTTACATGTATTTTATAGGACTCGTGATTAAGGGTGTCAGTAGGTTTGGCCGTAAGGCTTATTGGTCGGGCTAAATCGGTTTCAAAACCTTGCCGAGTTGATTTGACCCAAACCTGATAACCTGTGAGTGTTTTCGGGTCGCGTTCGAGTTAAATAATCAATGTCATCGGATCAAGTCGTGAAGATCCTAAAATCAATTTTTTACTTTTTAATTTATAGTTTTAAAATCCCAATACCTATACTAGACACTACAAAAGGGCAAATATGCAATATGCATGAAACATATTGTTTAGTACTGTCAATAAAACTCAATGTATCAAAAATATTTATGAGTTGAACTAAGTACTATTATTATGACCATGTAGTTGTTTCAAATATCATATTGTTTTTAATTTCCTTTATTAGTGTTGCCACTTACGAGTATAATAAACTTCATTGATCATCTATAGATATAAATTGTGGCAAGGTCTAGTAACCATTTCACTCTTCAATGTAGTAATCTATGTAATTGTGTTAGTAAGAGTTTTTATTTGCAAAGAAATGTTTTGGGTTGACATTTAACATCTATAAATCATTGTCATATCAGTAATTTGGATCATTAGTTTATGTTTGGTACAATAGACGCGCTATATCTTCTTGTTTCAATCTAACGATTTGTTGTCTTCATATATGCATATTACAACATAAGAATGTCGTCAAGGAAGAATAATCGAGTTAGCACCACATGTCGTAATAATAGCCAACATGTTGGAGATGTGACTCTAACCAACCAAACAACGTTCATGGTATGCTTTATTTACTAAACTAAAAGACGGAAATCTAAATTTTACAATCTTATGGATCTATAGCATTACAACGAATGAAGACAAAAGTAATTTTAATAGTAACTAGAAATGTAACATGCTTAGAAATTAAATCTCAAAGGGGAAGGGCTTTTTGAATTCCTCCTTATATAGCACAAAGAACTTGAAAAAGTAAACAACCTTATATTTATAGTGTGCAATCAAGCTTCAGATTGGCATTTTCATGCCTCTGCAGTTTAAGGTTGTTAGGCTTGTGGGTCTGCAATTCTGTCTGCAGCAACATAGAATAATCTGCATATGTGTGCATTCGTGTCTGCAATTCTGTAGTTGGTTCTTATTATATCTCGTGGGTCTAACATAATTCTTGTGTTAGTGATGTCTTAGTATAGTCTATACATTGGGATGCTATGTTGGTCATTTAACTAATGTTGCATCCTATTTTTAGTTTTTTTGTTTGTCATAGGTTTTTTTGTTGGATGTCAAGTGTTCTTGTATGTGTAATATGTAATCTCCCTGCTTAGTTTGCTTGGGTCCCTAATTTTAACCATCTTGGTTAAATGATGGATATCTTTATTAACGAAATGCACTTAAAATATGAGTGCATGGTACTACTAAATTACATTATTTATAATCACTGTTTATTTTAGGAGGTTTACGTTAATTCTTTATTTTAATGTAGGGCAGTAGTCATTTTAGGAGATATGCATGTACCTATGTATTAACTCAAGTTAGGATGCTTATAAGAGGATCCAAGTATGCCACCTCTTTTTGCTTGCTACTTTTCATATTGTCATTATTGAGCTTTTTTATTGCTTTCATGTGATGCAGGTGTGTGTCCGATGCATTTTCGGCTATTTCTTGTTCGCGAGGGTATTCATGCCATGGTCTCCTCGAAAAATCTATATTACGTCGACGGCATCATATTTGGGAGACACGGTATCCAAGAGATATGGACAAGCCGAAGATGTGAAGTCTGAAGTCTGAACTCATCTCAAGAGTTGAGAGTGAAGTCATACATCTATTCGACCTGCTGCTTAGGTGTCTTACAATTCAATTATAGATACGAGGAAGATATGTTAGTGGAGAAAGATCATGCAGATGATACACTGGCCGAAGCGAAGGTAGTATCAGTTAAATACCCTACTCACTACTTTGTGAAAAAGTTACCTACATTTCTAAGGTTATTAATTAGGTTAATTTGCAGATGAAAATTTAAACGGTTACGCAATCTACAACTATCAGTGTCCAGAGTCTTGCAAGCGACCAAAATCAGCACGAAACAGATGATACAGTTACGGGTGCTTTAGAGGCCAAACCAAATGATTAGCACCAAATTTACCATGTTGAGATCTCTCTGATCCAAACCATAAACATCAACAACATTATCTCAACTTTATAGCAGGTATTATATATAATTTTTTAAAATATACGTTTCTTGAAATTATACCTTGAAATTGTGTGACTTGCCAACTGTGTATCACGTTATAGCTGCAAATACTAATATGAACAAAAGATAATATTTTAATTTTTTTAAGTAGGGTCTGGATGGTTTTGGTCATGCTTATTGGAGAATTCCAGGTCACTGTGTGTTTTCTTTGAAGATATTTTAGGGTCTTAAGGGGTTTATTCATGCAACAGTAATTATACATCATGACAAGGGTATTTTTGATACTCTGTAATATACAACCATAAGTGTGTGGAGACATAGTCATGAAAAACACCTTCAGGGTATGAAAATTGATAATGGTTGTTTTAGGTGTCGGGGTTGGGTTGACCCGCCAACATATAACAGATTAACATAGGTAACCTTTTATGTGTACTCTTTTAGGTAAGATTTTAGTTATACTTTTTTGATACGTGGTTAATATAAATTGCAGTGACTAGTTTTCACACAATTGCGTATATCTAGCCCCTTTATGTATTTGTAGTTTCGTACCATCCCTTCATATACTCGCTTCTGTTCATCTCTGACATATCCATACGTGTGAGCTTTTTTACCTTTGGGGCTCATTCTGCATACCCATATTCTAGTATCGAACAAGCCCATCATATTTGGAATTGACACTTGTTGCACATACTCATCTATTTTTTTTGTTGAAATGGGTAATCTTGGAATGTGAACCAACTAGAAAGTATTTGTTTCGTGCTTACTTTTCTAAAGATTAAATTACACAAAATTTAGAAGCTACAAACGGTATTGTATGCATTACATCATCTTTATGTTCATTTACCTTGAGTTATTGACATTTATATGCAAGTTAAGTAGTTTAAGATATCAAATTTAACATATCTAGCATCTCTTATCAGGACAAAATGGAAGAATTAACTTCTCAACTTTTAGAACATGAATTGGATGAACCTCGATCTCAAGATATATATCCTAAAGTAATGGGCAATCGATAAGAATGGAGCCGCAAATATGTTAGGGCTAAGTGTTCGCGCTTATGATGTTTGGGGTGTGGTTTCAGGTCGTTCTGCTCATCATAGAGATAAGCTACAGTGGAAGTCTACTGTTGAACGACTTAGTATTAAATTGGCCGAGTATAAAGCCAGGGAAGCACATTATGGTACAAATGTTCTCCATACTTCACCACTCGGCCTCATTGTTTCCAATCAACCTCAAACTTTACGAGTATGTGTTTATTTGAATAAAATTATGTGCTCTCCTAGTTAAAATATGACATATTTATGCAAATTATATTATAATTGTAGGTTTGACTTCAAGTTTCCCTTAAGAGAATTTCACTTTTAGATTGTAGCAAAGGGCTGGTTAAGGAGTTTGAATCCATATGATGTAGTTAGGATGTAGGAGTGAAGACATTGGACCAAATTGGTGCCAAGTCTAAGCCGCTACAAAAAAGGATGAATATTTGGTGAGGAAGTATGCATTGTTTGTCACAATTCAAGATGACAATGGTGCACTAGTTGCTTGGCCTTGCTCTTCTGTTTCGGTATGCTACCCTCATATTGTCATTATAAATCTATTACTTAGACTGAACTTTGTTACACCATATTTAACCATGAACTATTAATTTGTAGGTGGTGCGGGATGATGCTTGATGATAGGATGATGGCTTAAACAATGAGTTTTTGGTTTTTCTTTTGTAACATCTGCTCTTTGTATTTATTTTCTGTTATTGTCACCTGATGGCTCAAGAGTCAAGACTATCTTTTCTTTCCTGCTTTGGCATTTATGTAGAATTTTTCTAAGCCTTTTATGTAGATGTTATTTCAACTTGGTTGAAACTTCTTTTATGGAAATGAAATCTTTTCTTGTGTGTCTAATTATATTCCTTATGCTCACTTGATCCATATTTATTTTGGTCGAGTGTTTTGTGTTTTTGTTTTTGAATAAAGTAGTGTCAAATATGTTGAATAGAAATGAAATGTATTAGGACACTAATGCAATTAAAAACATGCGACAAAAAGTCTTTTGTGACACAAACTTTGATCCTAACAAAGCATGTATATATTACAACCTTTTTATTGGTACTAAAATAAGACGCTATCTATTATATTTTTGCGTTATAAAACTGTGTGTTAGGACTCTCGAAAGTGTTTCAAAACGTAACAGGTGTGTAAGCATATATTAGAACACCATATAACATCTTATTATGCGCTCTATTAGGACGCCATTTTGGTCTCAAAAAGCATTTTTATGGGACCAAATAATTAGTTTTAAAATGTTCGGGCTTATTAGGACGCCGATAAATGTCCTAAATATCTATTACAACCCCTTCCTATAGGACACATTTATTTTGGTCCTATTAGTTTAAAGGTCCTGTAAACCTAGTTTATAGTACACTAACCGGTGTCCTATAAGACACTTTTTCTTGTAGTGACTTGTGCTTATTTGATTTATAGCTTATTTTTCTAGCATATTTTGTGCTTTTTCTACGGTATTCCGATCTTACAAATTGGAAAAGGGTTTTGTATTCCGACGGGGATTCCGATCTACCCATCGAAAAAGGGTTTGTCACATTCTGATTAGGGTGTCTAGTGTTATTCCGATCTGAAACGTGACAGCATTCCGATCAAGAGTATACTCTTCATTCCGATCTAGAGGTAAATCCACATTCCGATGAGATCTCCTGAGGCTACATTCCGATAGTTTGTTCCGATCAATATTCCGATTGGGGGAGTTTAGTGGTATTCCGATCTGGATTAAGTGACAGCATTCCGATCAGGACTCTACTATACATTCCGATCAAGAGGTGAGTATCATTCCGATCTGGAGGTAGGTTCATATTCCGACAGGTAGGATTTGATATTCCGACGAGGTCTGATCGGAATATATTCCGATTTGGCATTGTTTTTCTCTATTTGACTTTGTTTATTTTTCTAAGTTTGCATTTTCATATTTTGTCTAATTTTAATTCTCGTCACGCTTTTAATTTCAAGTCATTTAATTAATTTACTTTTCAAAAGTTTTAAATTTCGCACCTTTCTTTTAAATAGACTTAGATTTATTTTAACGCAATTTATTTTGACGCCAATTATTTTAAGCCATTTACTTTAATTGTTTTTGCAATTTTAATTATACTACAACGACAACATTTTTGTTTCACCAAAGAACAATAGAGTCACACATAAAACACCATTTTTCAATTCGAAGAGACATACACAACGAACTTTAATTTTTATACGGGGTGTCAAAAGCCTTGTATTACGTAGCAACTTAATACATTGTCTATCATTTCCATGCAATAACTCCAATGTAAATTGATGACCCGACGTTGATGAAGTATTATCTCTTTTTTTTCCCTTTCCTTGACCGAACGTAGCAAAGATATGTGTACATAACAATAATGAGCGCAAGTTGTTGATTATAATCCATAATGAGCCCTGTTTCACATGTCGAAGCAAGTACAACTTAAGAACAGAGTATTGACATAAAACAGTAGAAATATTCTTAACAAGCGTGGATAACTTTTGAGATCCATAATTTAAGAAAACCCCAAAAGGATTCGACTAGAAACCATTAAACCTTAAAACAGCATCAAGACGAATAAATAGCTAACTATGATCTCTTGATGCATATGCATAGAGACTGCTATTTATTAATAAAAGCGAAAACTTTCTTGAACCTAAATTACACGTATAAAACATGGTCGGTTGAAATCTCAAGTCTTGTGTAGTCTTATGACTTCCTTTGTGTTTGACAGTATGTACTGTCCACATCAACCAGGTCATTGAGAATTGGGTCAAGAAGAGCTCGGGTATAAACAGGTTGCTTTTGGTACGGTCTGGTTGGTTTCGTACCCCATAAAAAGTTTTCTTCTGTCCATTATCATATTACTAAATACTTATATGCATTAAAAGTATTAAATTACGCGTTGGGCGACAATAATCTGTCTGACACATATCAACCCGTTCGAGTTATACAGAGTTACCACAAACATTTTTCACCTTATTTCTCTATACACCTAAAACTCGCTTTTGACCCCACTAGGAGTGTCAACAGAAACATATCACTAGCCTGCTGAAAAGAAGTGGTCAAAATTACATAAGAACATGAATTACTATTTGTAATGAGATTAATGGTTTGGAATTTGGACTCAGTCGAGATAAATGAATTAGTAAGAGGTAATCCTACTTGGAAATAAACCGACTTGAATGTGTCTTATAAACGATAAGTGTTGTATTACTGCACATCATCCATTATGAAAACGGGAAATGGAACTTTAGTCATAATATATGTTTCTTTGTTGTAAAAGAAAATGAGTGGACAGTGCAATGAAACTTATGAAACCAATAAGTAATTGTGATAGTGATATCACTAATGGTTATAGGGGAGCTTGATAACCAAGGTTTATGAGAAATCACATGTGAATATACAGTATGTAAATAGGTAATGAAAATGTAATTATAAGAAAGAAAGACTCAAGTGCATGCAGCCATAGAGAATGTTGTAGACAGCAAGTGCAAATCTTTTGACAAACGTTAAAAATCACTCATAACCATGCAACTGTGATCTCTAGCGCACAAAAAAGTCAGTTAGATTTTGAAGATGACGAAGAAGTATAAGACCACTAATTATGAGCCAAAAAGAATATATTTGGTCTTTATCATATTTTCACACACATTCTTTCTCTTTCTACTGTGTAAAAAGAAAAAGGAGTTAGTACGTAGTGTGAGAGGAGATCTTGGACTAATAGTTACGAGGAAAAGAAACTGAAATGAAGGGTGATTGCTTGAAGTTAAACACTTCTCTTTTAACTCGATTTCTTAAACATGTAGAGAAGTTTTATAAAATCTGACTAGTGGTCTGATATCCCTCGCTACACCCTTAATCAACCCTGATTCATAAAATGTTCATAACAACTTTTATATGCCCAACTGACCAACTCATGGAAGCAATCAAAGGCAAATAATGAGATGGCTTCATGGGTGGCTCAGAGCTCGAAAGTGGCTTGAGGTTCAGGACAGGGGTGGAAGTTTGGACAAGTATTTGAGGCGTAGTGACATCACCAAGTATACCAACAGTGGGCTGTTATGCAATTTTTGAGCCTAGGTATAGAGCTTGAAAGTGGCTGCAACTGTGAGTAAATCTCAAACAAATGTTAATTGGATTACAAGCTATTCCTAGGATAAATTTTAGCCTCTAAATCAATCTCTAACGCCCTTAAAACATTTCTAGTCCATCTCCCCTGTTCATAAGGATGCAGCCATTAAGACTGTACATTGAATCTGAAGTATCTCAATATATATTGCATTAGCTAAAACCTATAGATTTATCAGGAAGACTAATATAAAAGAAGATGACAAGAAGCATTGCGTAATATTATTTCTTAAAATTATCCACAATTTCAAAACATTTTTTACAACTATATTTTCAGTCTATTCTCTTTTATTATCATATATTATATTGAAAAACCTCAAGCTTTTTATTATCATATATTACCATAAACATTTCATTAAACGTCTTCTTTTCTGAAGCATGTCAATCTAATTTGAACCAAGGCAGAGTACACAAACAACAAATTCATAAAAGGTTGAAAATACCAAATGCATAAACCATCCACATAAGGGTTCGAAATACCAAATACATAAAAGGTTTAAAATACCAGATACATAAACCATCCACATAAGGGTCCGAAATACCAAATACATAAACGACATAAAAAGTGATAGCATAAAAGGACAAATGAAACAGATGTCTTCAACCATATTAGAAGAGGACCTCCCTATTTAAAAATCCCGAGTTGTCTACCCGTCATCTCGATCCAAGCCTTTAACACGTTCGGGTCTGAAGGCAATGTCATCCACGCCTCTCGCGTGAGTCTTGATTAACCAAAAATGTTAAAAGCAGCTAGAAAAACAGGATCCATATATGGCAAACCAACTAGTTTTAGCTTATCGTAGCATTGTTCGTTTGTCGGCCCATCCGTGGTTTTAACCATATGTCTTAATGCACATTGCATATCAGCCGCTAAGTCATCCATGGTAATACGAGAGGTCTTCGCCTTTTTCTTAGGTCTAGCTTCATCATGGATCTTGTATGTACGAGAGTTTCCAGCATCCTCATCATCAACCAAAGGGTCATCGTCCATATTAAGTGCACCAACACGTTCCCTAATAGCTGATGCCCCAGATGCCGATGCCCCAGATGTTGCAGGTGCCGATGGTCCAGATGTCGATGCTGTAGATACAGATACAGACGCAGACACCAACTCTTGTATTGTATTCGCAAAAACACTTTGATAGACAATTTGACATAGATCTAAGTAAGGTAACGGTTGATATTGCAAGGACGTGGCTCTATTATGAATTTGTATCCCCAAATTTCAAAGAATTTTAAATAAGTTTTTTTTGTAGAAAAATGTACTAACATAAGCGTTATTTATAAATAAGTGCCACACACATGCTTAAAGTCGGCCCACTGTTCTGGTGTTAGATTAAACATCTTTGTATCCGGATTATAGAGGTTTCCGGTTTTATTCTTCAAGTATAACCATCCGATGTATTTTGCCTTTAGCCCATCAAATCCGTTCTTCAATTATTTTTTATTGAATTCGAGGGCAGACTTATCTTTGAATACCTTGCCTAACCTAACCCACGACTGCCTATGCAAGCTAATACCATTCATACCTGTCGTGTTCATCTCTTCAATGCATGTGTCTAGTAAGACTTCGTACATTTCATCAGACCAAAATTTACGTAGTTTGGGACCTTGCATTGGTGCAACTTTTTTAGGACCTTCCATTGGTGCAAGCATGGCAAGGAGTGGGCGCATCTATTACCATAAGTACCTATACTACACGGCCATTGCCCCAAAGATTAGAGTTAAATTAACAAAACATTTTTTGATCAAGGATTCTTTTGTAGAGGTAAATATCTCCATTTTAAGGATTTTAATGATGTGATTTGCTACTTCCTGAGTTGAACATATACAAAAGCTAAAATCAGCAAGTGTTTTTGTCCCTCTTTTCAAAGGCTTGTTTTCTAAAGCATGCAATTTGTCTTAAAACACAACCTCTTTTGCTCTATGTATATTAGGTAGCGTTATTAAGGGTTTTCTTCTCTATGGTAATGTAATTTCTTTCTGCAGCTATTACCGAATATGCAGATGGCTTTGCTTAATAATGTTATAACGCAAGGCATGAATCAGAAGAAAATATATGAAGTAAGCCGCAATGGACTTGGGAAGCAAGACGTCTATACAAAATTAGATAGTCCACTAGCGACTAGGTCCTTACAAGGATATTGGGAGGAAGTTACTTGGTGAATAAGGTACATACCCACAAGATTAAACGAGGCCTAATACGTTGTCATTCCTATCGACATCTATCTAATTTGGGTAGAAAGGTCAAAGTTCCGTTAACCAAAAATCAATCGCTTAATCAAAACTCACAACACATATAACACTAACCTAAAATTCAAAAACAAATCTAATTTCCAACAAATAACATTAATAAGGTATGAGGAACTGATTTTTTAAGATACCCACAACCTCAAATGACAGATAAGGTACATACCCACAAGATTAAACACCATAATAGAAAAAAAAACAAAATAATCAGATAAAATCAGCAAGATATTGAGGATCTACCTTTTATGGCGGCTGAGATGATGATGGTAGGCGGCTGAGATGATGGTTGCCGGCGGATTAGATGGTGACCGCCGGCGGATGCGATGGTGGTGGCGGCTGAGATGAGGTGGTGGTGGGAGGTGAGTGGTGATAAGGTTTGTGAAGAAGGAAGAAAAAAAGGTAAAAAGAGATAAATTATGTCTGTAATTTGAAGATGAAAAAAGAGCTTTTTACCTCTTTTTTCTGCAAAAAAATAAACAAAATACCTCTTCCCGCTCACAAAAGAGGTGAGAAGAGCTAAGAAGAGGCAAATTACAAAAAACAAACGAGGCCGTCTAGTTGCACGGTGAAAAAAGTTAGATTACGTCATTCTACTTTATTCAAGTTTATCTCTTTTAGCAAGCTGCATTAATTGTACGTTTTAAGTACGATATCGAAACATCTATTTCTATATCTATATTACATAAATATAACTAGCTAAAAGACCCGTGAAATTCACGGGTATCTTTAAAAAACGTCAAAAAAGTTAGTAAATTACATTGCATATTTTTAAGCTATTAGTTAAAAAAAATCCACATATGGATAAAGTACGTAAAGTATACTATTAATTGTGATCATATAAATGTCACATGAAACACAATGGTAAATCACAAAAAAAACACTAATTCTTTATTATATGAATACCATGTGACAACACTTGAACACGAAACATTACACGTGTTGCAAAGAAAACCCGTATTTCCTTTAGTAGAAGAAGTGGTATCAGCAACTTTTGGTTTAAGTTTTTCTTCACCACGCACAACCATCCCAAATACCACCAATCATCTTCTTCCTGGATGAGGAGGACAGTTGCCACAATTACGATGACTTCCCGTACCATAATAAAATTGGCTAGTTACCAGCAAAATTAGTTATCTAACAAAAAAATAATGTAAAATATAATAATTATTTATAATTTAATAAATGGTTGTTAAAATAAATGCATACTTTTGGATGGTGAATAAGCTCATCGGTGTTCCTGAATCAATACTTAGTTACAAACTCATCGTGTGCCGAGAACTTTGTGGTTGTAGATATTTTCGAGGCACTATTTCAAAAGTGTTATCTCTCGGGCAACAATAGCAAACTACATAAAAAAAATAGACCACAAAGACAAAATTGTAATGAGTGGCAAAAGTTTGTATCATATTTGTTCGAAATGCATAGTAAGATATTGGTATATTATTTTCTAAAATCCTCAATTTCATTCAAATTATCGCTCAAAATGTTTTCCTTTCGATTATGCATATATAATCAGGTACCAAAAAAGCATTTTGCACCTGCATCCACCTTTAACAAATATATATTTATAATAACATAGGTGAAATTTTATATAAAATTTTATGATAAGTTTATCATTGTTCCAACTTATTATTACGTTTCTTCATTGTTTCAAAACTGATAACTACAATAAGCGATCTCACATCGTCACATTATTTCCAAAACTTCATAAATTGATTAGCGTAATCATCACATAGAATACAATTTAGTTATGTGCCACTTTATATAAAAATCGTGTATTATAACCTCATATACATAACAATTGCAATTTTTAAATATTAAAAATATTATTTAATGACTTACACAAGGTCCATCAGCTTGAGAGGTTTTTTCCCTAGTTTACCAGCTCCACCATAGTTCTCTAATCCAGAGACTCGATTAGTTGGCTAATGACATCTAGGAAGAAATTTTTTATTATAAAAATACAATCTTAACTTAATCAAAACAATGCAGGTTCATAATTTACCAAGTGGGCTCATACTGTTTTTTACATTGTATAATCTTTTTTAAAGGCTTAAACTCAAAGCCATGAACTGACCCTTAAAATCAACACACTTGCTGACGTGGGTCTTGCTACCTTTAGTTTTAAGTGGTTGGTAACAACTCAATATGCAGGCAGCAGGTTCGATCTGTCCCAAACTGTACAACCGCAACACAAAAACATCACCTTCATTCAATTGTTGTTTAAAGATAGGCAGAAAAACATTCTAAGCGAAGCATGCAATTTAAAGCTCTAACAGAATAAAAAGTATTTTAGGTACTCGAAACATGTAGATAGTCATAACACCACATAAAAACATGTATTTTATTAAAAAAAATGTCATACATGCTCGTCCATTAGGATGAGTTCCATGTTTTCAACATTTGGTTCATTAGTTGCATCCACGACCTAACAATACGAACATGTAAGATAATATTACTTCTTACGGCACTAAGGTCTTTGATGAAACGATTGTCAAACCTCACCATTTGGTTATTGATAATAGAGCAGATTGTGCAAGTTATCAATAAAAATACGATTTAACATATATTTTTCTAAAATTAGTTTACTATCCATATTTAAAAAGTTAAAATTCCAAAATAAGTTTACTATTCAAATTCGAAAAACAAATAAAAAAGATTTATATGATCCTACAAAAAAGTAAATAGTATAAAAATCTATTCATCACAATAATATAAGAATAGATCAACTATGTTACAACTTTGAACATATAATACATGACCATTATTTTCTAACCAATTTTTTGTGTTGAACATTATATCCGTGATTAAATGTTTTTACATACATTATTCGAAATTATTTTAGTTTTTCACACAACTAATCATAATTAAACAAAAAAAGAATACTAAAAATTGAAAAAAAATCGACATAATAAAGGTGTCTTGTTTTGGAATTTGATATGAATACATCTTTTTGGGTAGAGATGTATTATATTTTTATTAAATTTATTCAATTGAAGAATTTTTATTTTGGGATGATTTCAAACTAGAGATTCGATATGAGGAGTTTAATATGGCACAATTGTTTTGAAATGAAAGGATTTTTTTTTAATTAGTCAAATAGTCAAATTTGATGTTTTAAATAAACCATTTTTTAATATCGTAATTTATTAATCAAAATGCTTGTTGGGAGTGTGGTTTAGATTAGGATGAAAAATAATATTTGTAATGTATTGTATTTCCTAAACGTAAGATTGAATATTTGAATAAGATGAGGTTGACACATTAGTAGAATTTAAAAGAATTTCAAAAGTAGAAAATGTAGTAGATTTAGATGTTTATAAAATTGCTATATATTACTACATTTTATTAAGAAATAAATAGTAGATTAGTTACTCCTTCCGTTTTATTTTAAATGATCTTTTACAATTTTTTTTATGATTTATGATACATTCAATGTATGTAGACATTTTGTGTCTAGAAAGACAAACATCTCTACTACTTTATAAAAGGTTTATGCCATTCTAAAATTAGCATTCTCAAAAATTAAGCCCACAACATTTCTTTAATAAAAAACCTGTACAAGCAATTATAAATGTTCACCACATACTATATTGAATTTTGTCTATATCTAATTAAACACTTTTTCATCATTAAAAATGTGAGCATCATATTTGACCAATGTATACGTTTGTTTTTCGGTATTTGGGTAGTCCATTTCATAACAGCCTAATTCGTAACGGTCCATCTCAATATTTAAATGTCATTACAATCATTCTAAATTTTAACAGCCTATTAAAATCTTTATTTGTATCAGCTCATTAAATACTATATAAAATCTCATAAAGAACAATGGTCACTTTGTTGACATAAAGACCTGGCGTGACCTCAAACAACCCACCCACATATATACATTCATCTCTTTATCACTATACTTGTAACGTCCTTTATAATCACCAATAATAACGATTCATTTGAAATCTAAAAAAAAAGGATTTGTAGAATATTAAACATAAAATATTTGAATTTTCAAAAGGGTATAAATGAAAAACATATACTCATTAGAAAATAAGTGATAAAGCACCCGCCGTCGCATTACGCGGGTACCCTGCTAGTATCATTTGAATATATTAATAGTTTTCTTATAATAAATTAATAACATGGATAAAACTGAAAAATTAATTAATTTACATTTCTTATTTAAAAAACTAAGCAATATTTTAGGACAGATTAAAATAATAATGAGAATAATAAAAATGAGAGAGGGGTTATATTTTAAGCAATTCTCATAAACAAAGGTTGAAATTAAAATTATAAATAATACGTACGATTATGCTTCCAAATTTTGCTTATCATATACTCGATAATTTTTCCTCTTTAGTTTGGAAAATTGTTATAGCAATTAATGCATTTTTTAAGCATAATGCTTTTAATTGGGATCAAGAAAATTCATGATTTAATGTATTGCCACTTTTACCAATGCCTTATTTAGCTTTTATTAAAAGAGATACCATATGATTTATTAAATTTGAGGTTTAAAATGCCATGTGTCATCACCAGATTTAGAGTTATTTTTTCAAAAAAAATTAATTATTGAACTGAAAAAAAACTGTGTTATATTAGATAATATAGATATAGATATAGATAAGAAGAATTTTGCTATCAACCACCCATACCCATAAGGTGTTTTGTAATCATGCCTTGATTGCATATGTTTCTAAAATCAAACACAAATTTTTAAAATTAAAAGACAATAAAATGAACATGGTTATTTTAGGATAAAATGAACATACTGTTTTTTTATATGTAAATTAAAATTTTAGTCGTTATTATTTTTGCTAACAAACACTCGTGGTATTTTAACTTTTGATAATTATATACATTTCCAAAAGTAAACTTAATTAAAAATATACATACTTTATTAAAACTCATTTACTTTAATTATATATTATGTATTTAGAAAAATGATTAGTTCATGTTTGAAAATGTTTATAATTTTTTAAAGCTAAAAAAACACCCACATGATAACCATTAGCAAAACCCTTATAAAATTTGTAAAATAAAAAATAAAATGAACAACAAATAAATGTGTGATCATAGATTAAGAAAATAAAAGTAAATTTTGATTGGTTGCTAGGATTGACATTTATCATTGAATGCATCTAGTTAGAAAAAAAATTTCTAACTAAATAATTGAATAGCAAATTTTATTAGTCCAAACCTTCATATATCCACCATGTACCAAACGTGTCTTAACTTCTTATGTCAATAATGAATCAAGTTTTTAAAAGTTTGATACATTTAAAGACCTTTAATACAAATGCATAGTATCAAAGCTTTTGCAAAAGACGTAAACGTTATCATGCTTTTGTAGAAATTTTTGTAAAAATCTTTTGCCACAACGATTAAATCCTTTCACACTGACGGATCTAGGATTCTGGAGTAGGGTATGCATGATTTTTAAAAAAGTTATTATTAATAAAATTGATTTTTGGGCAAGGTTTTCGAGTCGGGTTTTTCGAGTCAACTTTTGCGAATTTGGATAATGCACGATTGTTTCTTTATAGATTCGAAGTTAACAACGCTAGCTTGATTTGGCAACTTGGATCTATGCGAGATAGAACACGTTAGTCACGTTCGAGTATAACTTGCTCGGTTCGAGTATACTTTCAATCTAGGGAAGAACGTACCTACAAAATCTTTGTTTCGTATCAAAAATTTTGAAAAATAACACCCACTGACCACTTTGACTTATACTTAGAGATCTTCTTCTTCAACCCTTCGTTTGTTCCATGTCAATATATAAGTCTGCCTTAATCGCTTTTATTTTTATTTTGGTAAAGAGGATTAACAACCCGGGTAAATTATATTACATAAAAAAAATACAATAAAATATGACTGAAATATCACATTAACCTCAAAGAAAAGCTTAAACTACTATCTCATATGACATGCCGTATGAGAACTAAGATCAATACTAAAAAATTTGTTGAGATACAAAAAGAATGTTCTACATACTTATTTGCTTTTGTGACGTGTGACATTCTGAGATAAATAAAAAGCACTTTTACAAGTTGATATGGTCAAATATATAAAAATCAAAGCACCAAGTCTTTCTTGTGGACGTGATGATACAATATTACTCTTTGTAGATTTTAGCTTTTAAACATTTAAGAGCACAGGGTACTGGTAATTCCCTCGCGTTGGGCCAAAACGCCAAACGAAAACGTGAATCATCATACCTTACATGACGTTTTCGTGTCTTGCGCCTAAGACACGGCGCGCGTTTTCGCGCGAAAACGCGACACGAAAACGCGAGAACCACGCCCCGTTCTCGCGTTTTCGTACATTTAATTTTTTATTTATTTATTTTTTTTAAAAAAGTGGGCCTAATTTTTTCTCCATGGCTCAAGCAAACCAGAGAGAGTGTTATTTGGCGTTGTGGAGTTTGTGATATGGTGAGATCATTTAGCCACCACACACCATGAGAAAATTCGTGTGTTTTCCTACGGCTCAACACGAAAACTCCAAACCATACCTCGTGCTCTAAACATATTTATTACTCCTCCATCCTAAATTAATATTAATTATTTCTCAAAATTATTGTTCATCTTTTTTTTTTGATATTTCACAAAATTATTGTTCACTTTTATAAATAATATTTTTGCTTAAATTTACTTACATTATCCTCGATCCAAATTGATATTTAAAAAAGGAAAGTTATTTGCACACTCCTCAAGTTGATTAATACACTCAAAATTCATATGTTTTGACATATATGTTTTTAATTCACTTTTTATCATGTTTACCTTTATAAAGATATATGTGTCAAGACACATTATTTTTTAGTGTGTCAATCAGTGTTTTAAAAACCGGTTTGACCCGGCCGGTTGAACCGGAAACCGGAGTAAGGACCGGGCCGTTATGAGCCGGGTTTTCATCAAAACTCGGACCGGATTAAACCGCCGGGTTTTGCTCGACCCGGGTCATACCGGCGGACCGGAAACCGGTGGTTCAACACATATCCAACTAATAAAAGAGAACGATCTAGCATCATAGGATGATATTGATGAGTTTGATGTGTTTTTGAACCGTGCGCTGCTTTTGATGTGTACGCCTGATGAAGATCTGTGTTTGCGGAGATAAACAGATGATAAGTAGTGTATGAAGTTAGGGATTCATCTGTGTAAGGGGTGATGCGAAGAATCGATTCTTTTGCCTTTTGGATGAACGGAGGAGTTAATGTAAAATATGTAGCATGACCCTTTTTTATTAGTCTGTGTAAAATATGCTACATAACTTATAAGCATAAAGGGTGCGTCTGTGTTTATCCAAAAGGCAAAAGAAGAAGGGTGCGTCTGTGTATGAAGATCTGAGGTTTTGTTTCTCCAACTAAAGAAGATGGGGAAAAACTAAAGATGATGGGGAAAAAAATTATAGTACTTGTGTTAGTAAGTGACACGTGAAGCACTTGTTGATATGGTGTCATAGTTGTACAGCACTATTCTCAAGGAAATGAATATTTAAAACCAAAGTACTGCTAATATTAGCTTTGTTGTTATTTCATAAATTAAAGTTATTCTCTATATACATTACATGTGGGCAAAAAAGATTTTATTTTATAAAACCGGTTTGACCCGGCGGTTCAACCGGTTGAACCTGAACCGGTGACTCGACCGGTTCAATTAAAAACCTGGTTTTTAAAACATTGGTGTCAATCACTATGATGAGTGTGTAAATCACTTCCCTTACAAAAATAAAAGAATTACTAATTAACTAGGAAAGTGTAAAAGTGTTTTTTTTTTTCTTTCGTAAAAATTAAAACAGTAATTAATACAATTTTTTTTAATTGTGTAATTCTTATATGTGAATAATAATTTTGGGACGGATGTAATAGTCTTTTATACCATTTGATGTCCCAAATGAACTAATTACATAAATATAAAAGTCTCATTTTGCAAAAAGTATAAGAGAACAGCAATAGTGATATTTTCTCAAAATGTGTATTAGGAACAATTAATTTGAAACACAGGAAGTATGAGATACACATGCATATCATATATTTGTTGCCGAAACTTTTTAGGGTGTGTTACACTATTATGAAGTACAATTTTGAAGATTAATATAACATAATTTAAGTTTATTCAAATATCAAATATTTTTATCAAGTTACAAAGATGTAAAATTCTATCCTCATTTTCATTTAATTCAATGAATAAGATTAATTAACATTTCACAAAATGCTTTTATTTGTAGCATGGGTTTATAGAACTTTATCTTATATGCGTTATGTAACGACAAACGAAAGTATAAATATCAAAATTTCAACACGTTTTATTACGACAACTCATGCAATTTATATTCAAAAAAATCTTTTTAGAACTTTATCTTTCCATTTTATTATTACATGTTATTAAACATGCATACGTAATATTCGGTATACTGAAACCCGCTGATGTTTTGGTTTTTGGATAGGTTGGAGGTAAACCTGTGTGTGTTGATTTGACAGATGTTTCTCCTCTCGTTGGGCTAGGCAGTCGAGATTTTACAGCGGGTCAGACTGCTATAAAAGCCGCCTCGTGCAAAGTGACTAAACACGAGAAAGCATGTGCTGAAAATCAACACGTGTTTATTCCTTTCGCGTTTGATACATTTGGTTTCCTGCACCTGAGACGGTGGAGCTACTTACGAGAATACAATATGTTATAAATAGTAATTTTTGACTCCTAAATCAACAAACGTTGTATTTAACAGACTTTGTTTTGGTATACAAAAAAGGCTAACGGCGCAGCTTGTTGCCCGTTTACCTTCTCCTAATATGTAAATTATAATTATTAATAAAAAATATAATATGATTATAAAAAAAAAAGTATAGGTTGTAAAGAGACAAAGAACGGAGAGAATTTTTAAGAAGATTTGTTTAAAAGTATAAAATGCAATACATTATTATATGCGCATTATTAGTAAAGGCTACTATAGTCTTTTTTATTATTATTATTAGATTTTGCTAACCACCACTTTTTAAACATTCCATAATTAAAAAAATTAATAATTAATAAATCTCAAAAAGACCATGTTTAACATACTTACTAATTAATATATATCATATTAAAACTTACTTAATTTAACTAGATGTGTTACAATCATTCATTTATAAAAATAAATAGTTCACATTTAAAAATATTTTTAACTATTGAAGTTTAAAAGACATCCTATGAGTGTTTTTTTAGCAAAACCGTTATTGTTAATTATATTCCTTTCTATTATAACAAATAACGTAACTATAATTATAATATGTCATTCAATTAATTCATTTATGCAATTAGGATGTTTATCTCATTACATCGCTATTTCATTCCGTCATACCAAAAACTAATACTATTAATAGTTAAATTTACATAACAACATTAATTTCAACATTATACTAGTTAAAGAAAATTGAATCTTTGTTCAATTTAAAATAATAATCAAAATTGATAGTAATATGCATAAAATATATAGAGAGAATTCCAAAAATGGTTTGTGTGGTTTGACCAAATTGCACGTTTGGTCCGTCAAGTTTCGAAATTCTAAAAACAGTTTGTTTGAAGAAGTTTAGAGTTCATTTTGGTCCTTTGTAAACTGAAATAACTAAAATATCTTTGTTCATACAAAAAATTAAAGTATGAAGACGAAGGTATTTTAGTCATTTTAATTTACAAAAGGACCAAAATGAACTCTAAGGTTTTCCACACGAACTGTTTTTACAATTTAGAAACTCGACGGATCAAACGTGCAATTTAGCCAAACCACACTGACCATTTTCGCAATTCTCTCAAATATATAAGTGCACAAATTATTATTTGAGTCCGGTTATTGTGGATCCCTTGTATCATTTGGATACAAGGGGACTAATCCCCACCTTCCATCTAATTTTGATCAAAGGCTCACATTAATTCTTGTTTTTTAATTAAAAAAACGGAGGGGTATTTTCGTCATTTTACCCCTCCCACCTAACACCAAATAACAATTCCACATCTCAGATCTGGATCGAGGTTTTCTTTTTTCTTCTTCTCTCTAAAACACACACAAAAACACACACACGTACACATATTCATGTCGTAATCAATCATCACAAACATCAAATCCGTTGATCATCACCTCGTAAATCGATCATCCACTTTATAAATAAGGTAAAGTTCATTCGATTTATTTTGATTCATCTTTTTTTAGCTTATTCGATGTGAATAAGCTTATTATTCATTTTATTCTTTTAAAACTTATTTGAGAAACTACGTGAATTGAAAGCTAACTAATGTGAATAAGCTTATAGATTATCATCATCTTTATTATGATGAATTACTCCCTCCGTCCCATAATAAGTGTCCACTTTGACTTTTTTCGGTCTTCCTTATTCAACTTTGACCATAAATATCTTTATTTGTGTTATATAATACTGGATTAAAATTATATGTAATGAAAATGCATTTAAATATCAATCCATACATATATTTTTCATCAAATATTGTATGACACAAATAAATATATTTATAGTCAAAGTTGAATAAGAAAAACCGAGAAAAGTCAAAGTGGACATTTATTATGGGACGGAGGTAGTATAAGCTAACTTATTAGCTTATTTTCGTGAATTATAAGGTTTTATGGCTTAATCTCGCTGAACAGATTTAGTATGACCTGTTTGTGAAGTATCATATATGATATACTATATCATATATGATATAAGCTAAAGTATCATATATGATAAATATATCATATATGATTATGTGGTTGAAAACTGAATTAACTCTTATTTTTTATGGCTTAATCTCGTTGAACATATTTAGTATGACTTGCTAGTGACATATCATATATGATATACTATATCATATATGATATAAGCTAAAATATCATATATGATAAAATATATCATATATGATTAGTGCTTGAAAATTTAATTAAATCTTCTTTTTTTTTTGTAGAGGAAGCTGTTTACAAGGCATGTTGAATATCACAAGCATCCAAAAGGCCAAGAAGCTTAGTGAAGAAGCTCATGAATTTTTTACGTTTATTGTTTGTTTTTTCTTTGTAATCTCCTAATGGAGTTTTGAAGTATATGGACGATTTTATAATCCATTGGTATCTGGTACATCGTCTTGTTAATATGATTAACTTTCTTGGTATTATGTCATGATGGTTTGATAAATTAAGCCATATATGATAATGCACTATCATATATGATAAGGCATTATCATATATGATACTCAAAGAAAACTTGGATATATTAAACAAAGAATCTGATGAACTCATGATTACAACAAAAAGTATGCACAATTAATAACTAAACACTTGTTCATAACATAAAATAATGTGCGTTTGAACAGAATCATATATGATAATTCACACAGAACATAACCTAATGTAAAATTATATATGATATACATCTGAATGATAACCATTAATACAAAATCAAAAGGTGCTAACAACATTATTATTGAAACTACTCTTCTTTTTCAATAATACACTATCTTAAAACAAATTATCAAATGATGAATTCATGAACAACGTATACTTCGTCTTGATCCTTAAAACACATCCGTGCACATCCTCTTGTTATAATCAACATCCCTCTCTCCTTTGCTCCAAATAGGGCAATCACACCATCTCTGTTTGACTGCATTTATAAAAGAAAAAAACAACATATTATGCAAAATTTTAATACCAAAATAAATTACTCATATATATGATAGAAGGCAGGTTTCAAGAGTTTATACAGATTTCCTGAAAGATACTCATACAAAATCTGTTTTTTCATATGATTTATTTGATATATCATATATGATATATATATATCATATATGATATATCTATCATATATGATAAGAAATGTACATCATATATGATAACATCAGAAGGTAAAAAAAAATCATAATAATACAGCTTATTAACATGAAAATAAGCTTATTCATAACTATCTTATTCACAAAAACGTATAACTCATTGAAATAATCTAATAAGCTATCTTATAATGCAACACAATGAATTCAAATCATTTAATTTACAAAGCTTATTCATAACTCTACTCTTATTAAAAAAAGCTTATTCATAAGCTTATTGAAACTAACTAGCTAATTAATCCCACTTTATAACTTATTCATAACTTCTCATCTAAGAACTTAGCTTATAATTAAGAACAATCAATCCAAAAAGATTCATTCATAATAATCCAGTTAAAAGCTAATGATAATACATTAATAAGCTTATTTAAACCAAATAAGCTAAAAAACATATTAATCAAACCTGGTGATGGATAAATTAATTCGTGATTATAGATGTTCGTGATGAATTCGTCATGGATTCATCATGATCGCGTTTCGATGGATTCATGATATAGTAGATCATGATTATAGATCGGGGTAGAGAGATAAAGTAAATCAGGGGTAGAGAGAGAAAGAGAGATCTGATGTGTGTTTTTTGTGAGAGAAGAAAGATTTAATCTTAGTCACTGGATGAAAAAGAGATGAAGGGTGGGGATGAGTCCCCCCATATCTTAGATAAGTTTGGTATCCAAATGAACTTAAATCTTATTATTTTTAAAGGCAATTTATATAAGTGCACAAATATAATAACTGATCTTAAATTCATACTTGATAAGTGCATTAGTAGTTTTAGTAAAACGCGATATGCATGAACATGAAATTGGAACACTTAAATTAGTCATAGCATTCATTGAACCCAAACCCATTATTTCTTAGTCGAAACAACATGCTTCATGCTTGTTTTACCAAAAGCACATTTCAAAACCAAAAGTTAAAAGCTCTTAAACAAGATCATATCTTTCTTGGATCCGTTGTAATATAATTAACTTTACAAAAAGTGTACATGATTTGACATAAAATCTAGTCCTTTACAATTTTTGCTATCATGAAGATCGTTACTTAAACACTCCTGAGGTACACTACTTTTTTTTTTATATTTTACGGCATTTGAATTAGAAAAATCTAACAAGGAGCTAGAGACAAAAGTTACATGGTACTTACCTCATACAACTTAGGAAACTACAAGGATCACAGAACAACTTGATTAACAACTTAATGACTAGAGTTTTGAAGAAATATTTGAGCTTTGTCAAATTTTTGGCAAAAAACTTTTCAAAAAGCTATTGATGCATTGCAAAAATCAAAAGATTTTTTAGAAGATGAAAAGTTTTTGCCCATTATGAGTGTTTTAGAGAATGAGCAATGGCACTAAGTCATAAACACTTGGCGCAATAATGGCAATGGTAATTTGATTTGCTCTATTTATTACAATGCTTGAAAATAAAAAACCTTTGTTTAATGGTAAAAATCCTTTGTTTAGTGGTATCACTCAAGTCTTTCTATAAAATGGCTTAAAAAATCTTCTTGTTTAGTTGTAAAAAGCCTTTGCAAAGCTTTTTCAAACAGTGAAAAGCTTTTCAAAAAGTTTACTATTGCTGATACTCTTAGAGCATTAGCAATGCTAAAGTCTTTCAAAGACTTGAAACAATTAGGAACTCAAATGCAAATATCACTTAAAGCCTACAACATTTATCAAACACTTGTTGTCAAGCTTTTATAAAAAGCTTTACAAAAAACACCTCGTGCAATGCAAGAAAATATGTCAAAACACTTGGTAGAATAGTAAAAAGTCATGGACCATTTTTAGCATTGTAGATGCTCTTACAGAGTACAAAACATGAAACCTTAATGAGCTCGAAGCCCACAAACCGTTCGGACTTCGGCCAATTTATTCTCTAACATTGGAATGGCCGAACAACAACATCGAGTGATTTACAAGATTGATCGAATACTCCAGAGCCATCTCATGGTTTTCGGTGGCCATAAGCGAGAACAATAAAGAGATTATTTGACACTTGTAAATTAAAAAGAAATTGTTTATAAACTTATATTATGACTCATACATATTAATATTTTATGTATCTATATACTAAACTACTGAAAATGTTGCATTTCTTAACTAAAAACCTTATGCGATGAAAACTATTGTTGCATTTCTTAACTAAAAACCTTATGCGATGAAAACTATTACACGCCTATCTGAGACCCCTCTGAATACATCATTAAGATTATTAATATGAGTATGGTAGATGTTCTCATCAGTTTACACTTTACACTACTATTAGGGCAAGAGTTGGATAAATATGATATAAAAGTATAAAACACAGTCAAACAAAATAATATTGTTTGGAAATAGTAGTGTACGTCACAAGTCGTGAGTAACGAGTTACTATTTATTGGTCAAACTCGTGTTTGTTAAAGAATTCATGTGCACGTCTGTTGACTATATAAAATCATTACTTCGTGTATGACCAAGATATACATACTCAACTTACATACGAATTACTTCCAATTTGGCCGTATCTTATTCGTAAAGTTGGCTGATTTAGCCGATTTTTGTTCCATTTTACTAATTTGTATTCGATAAATCGACATGTTCATCGATTTTTGATGAAAATAATTAATAAAGACGATTCGTGAAAATTAAAGAGATTAATACATACTCAACTTACATACGAATTCTATTATCAAGACTTATTGGAGACGATGAAAGGTCAAGGATATATAATTATTTTGATATATGCTCCAGTCGAAATAGGGCTATGGACTGCGTCTCTTGTTGTAGTGACCAAGATCAGGGACGGAGTTAAGAGGTGTCTCGCTATAAATTTTTTTGATACAGTGTTAATATTTGAAAAAAATATTGATTTTTCTCAAACAAATCTAAAATGCACCTAGTCCATCGAAATTTCTTTCGACTTTTTGTCTTAATTTACTTTTTAACTATGTTATATTACAGTTAAAAACATCTGTGCACCTAATAATATTAGGTTCTAGCTTCGTTGTTGAATTGCTAATTCGTCCAACACACTTTAAAAAACTTCCTTTTCCAAAAATATTCAAAGTTTGTTAAAAATATCGATCCGATTAATCACCGAGTAATTCTGTCTAAAATAATTACAAGCTACAAAGGTATTTGTCTAGTAATCCGATTAGTTATACCTTTTATTATGTTTTTATAAATTGTCCTATTACACGACTATTTGCCTAGTCATAATCATAATCATTAGTTCATAATTTGCGATATTCTCAAATGAAAATCTAATTTTTAAGAACCAAAAAAAAGATTTGTCTTATTTATGCTATAAACTCGATAAATACATATAATTAAAAGGTATAACTAAAAATTCTAATGTTCATATGAAATCCATTTTGAAAAAACTCATTTTATAACAAATTATAATATTATTGCACTTTATAAAACCATATTAATTATAATTTGTGACAAGTTTGAAGGAAATATAGTTTACCACAATAACCCATAAAATATTAGGAAAATGTTTAGCCGAATAACGTTTGCTTGCTGCAAAATATATTTATGAGATACCATTCGTTGCATTACACGGTTACCTTTTTTTTTAACATTGATTTCATTACACACCTCATAAACGGAGGAAAGTTGTACACAACAAGTTACATCGAACAAAAAAGACAAAATCGAAACCGAGTTACCAAACAAAATACACAAGGTAACGAGTTGAGCAAGCCAATACATACACCATAAAGTTGTGACATGGGGATAGCAACACAGTACTAGGGTGAGGGGATATCACCAATGTGAGCTTATCGCGAACACAACCATACAAAGGTGTAGCTTGGGGCAAAAATACACATGGTACATAAACAAACATAGAAGATAAAACCTAACATCTCTAAAATAGCCAAACCAGAACCAAACAAATCTAAATCCAAAAGTCAATGCAGCAGCAAGCCATCGGCGGTGTAGAAGGGATGAGATGGCGGCAGACGGCAGGCGGGGTAGAGCAGCGGAAGCCGGATGAAAAGCGACAACAGTGAGAGGTGGCAGATTTGAATGCATGGAGCTTTTATTGTGAGAGTTAAGAGATAAGTAGACCTTCACAAACAGAAGAGTATATGTACAAAAGTGGAGAGAAAAAGCAGATCCAGACGGCCGGCTATAGCCGACCACCGGAAAACTATTCAGATTTAATCGGAGCAAGGGAGGGTTACCTAACATTTGTTAAACAATGCTACTTCTTTTGTCTCATAATTATAATTTATCGAAAAAACACAATTTAATAAAAAAAAACCTTTTTAGTTTTCTTTCTTATACTTTTTACATAAAAACAACTTTACTATTAAATAATTAATTTATAACTGTTTTATTGTTTTTAATAATACTTTCAATTGAATGTGATATGATAAAATTAATCGATATTTTTTATCTATTATTAAACGTAAAATATTAATTTGAAACTTCTAAAAATACTAACTATAATTTTGAGACGAGTATAAATTTTTTTACCCATTAATTTCCAATTCTTTTATAAACCGCCGCCATATTTTGTACTAGTGTCATACCAAACCCTAGCTTTACTATAAATAAATTCAATACAGCCACCTTCTATAACCCTTCTATTTCTCACCTTTATTTTCTCGTCAAACACACACACACATTCCACTTCTCTCTTTCCAAAATGGACAACCAGCTAGATGCAATGTTTCAATACTCATCAAATTCAACTTCACCACCACAAGCTGATCATGTTTCCTCACATTTATCACTAAACATGGCGAACCGGTACACCAGCTACGAACAACAATCGGATAATGACCACGAGCTACATGTCTCTGGAAGTACTAACAGCTTTAGTACTGGCGGCGAAAGTAGCGAGATAAAGGCGGTCAACGTAAAAAAAGGCGAAAAGAAGATAAGAAAACCTAAATATGCTTTTCAGACGAGGAGCCAAGTTGATATACTTGATGATGGTTATAGATGGAGGAAGTATGGTCAAAAAGCTGTTAAGAACAACAAATTCCCTAGGTATTTATATATACTAACTCTCATAATTCATATCATGAATTTACTTGGTGCTTAAGTTTACAAGTTATATCTAATAATCATCCACTTTTGATTTTTTAAGCATTAGATACATAGTTTGCAAAATTAAAAGTGTAAAGTGTTTGATGATTTTGGTTATTTTTATCATATTAGATTTCTTTAACGTGTCGCTGGGGAAGTCGCTGGGGATACTTTTAACAACTAGCGTACCCCAGCGAATATACCCCAGCGACATGTCGCTGGGGATATATTTCCCCAGCGACATGTCGCTGGGGAAACCCCAAAAATATCGCTGGGGTAGGGCGCGAATGTTGTAGTGACGGTAAGTTAGTAGCTAGTGATTCGAGTTCACAGTAACATCTAATTGGTAGTATGCAAGCCTCGAATCTTCTCATTTATGAAATAAACCTCACTCCTGCTAGTTTAAGTTTGCTAGTTAGATCTAATAATCATCCACTTTTGATTTTTTAAGTTTTTTGATGATTTTGCTTATTTTTATCATATTAGAATTGAAGTAGTTAATTTAGGTGACGCGGCACAAAATCTACACTTAAAAAGGGTCATATTTTCAGTAGTTTCGTATATAAACACATATTATATTAAACATGTACGAGTCAAATAATACAAGTAATAAGTGATTTCTTTAACTCTCATAATTCATATCATGAATTTACTTGGTGCTTAAGTTTGCTAGTTAGATCTAATTATAATCATCCACTTTTGATATTTTTTAAGCAATAGATACAAAGTTTGCAAAATTCAAAGTGTTAAGCTTTTGATGATTTTGCTTATTTTTATCATTTAATAGTGAATTGAGTTGCACTTTTTAAAAAAATTCATATTAGAAGTAGTTAATTTAGGTGTTGTCGCACAGCGCATAGACTTAAACAGGGTTACGTTTTCATTAGTTTCGTGTATAAAGACATATAATAATATTAAACATGTACGAGACATATAATTCAAGTCATAAACGATTTTTCTCTAATTTACAAGTGTCATAAGACTTGCTTGTTATTCTTGGATAAGGCCACGGAAAATTATGAGACGACTCTGATTTGCTTGAACCCTAATCGGCTGAGGGGTAACAACATGTTTAACTATTTGATCAAGTACTATATACAATCTAAAGCTGATTTAAGTTAATTCATTATGAAAATAATAGTAGATATTAAAATTCAGATGGTTTCATTGGATTTGTGATCCTAATTCTTCTTGTAAAGTTGTAAGTAATTCCTTCTTGTTGATTTCTCTAGCTTTTGACTAGTCTTTGAAATAAAGAATTTCGTCGAAAAAGATTATTGTTTTGACAATTTGACGAAGTTTGTTAATGAGTACAGATCAAATTGCAAGTTTGTGTAGCACAATTTTGTTCTCACTTTCTTCCATTCAATACGCGTACCGTTTCTTATATGTTTGTGGATTTAGAGTGTGTTCAAGTAACACGATGTAAAATTATTCGTACAGGAGCTACTATCGTTGTACACAACAAGGATGTAACGTAAAGAAGCAAGTTCAAAGGCTTTCGAAAGACGAAGGAGTTGTGGTAACCACTTATGAAGGAATGCATACACATCCAATCGAGAAATCTACAGATAACTTCGAACATATTTTGACTCAGATGCAAATATATTCTTCGAGCTAGTAGTCTAAAGGAGAATTTCGGTACGAAAAAGAAATAAGGCTGATCAAAATTAAATAATTAATCTACAACCATGTATGTATCAATAGCTTTCTGAATATATACCACAAAATTTAATGATGGGTTGTTAGTTTAGCCACTTTATGATCAATCTTTGATTTTTTTTTCTTTTGGTAATCATGGTTTCTGACTCATTGGTCGACTAATCTATGGGTTTAATTGTTTGAACTCACCGCCACACAGCAAACCAGGTAAAGCCCTCCTTTTTTAAGGAGGTTGAGTCATTATAACAATCCTCTCTGAATTTTACATGTATGGATTTGGTTTTTGCTTTGCCTTGAACTGATGAGATCTATCATTACGTAAATCCGGGCCGGAATGAAATACACCCTTTCTCTAAGATGAACTGTGATGTGTAATAAGCCAATATGGAAATTGTGATTCAAACGATAATGTCGCGCGAACATCTAAGTACATTTTATAATGTGACATCTATATGAGCCGTAAAAGGTCTGTTACCGTTTGAGCTGCCTTGAATTCGGGCTTGGAACGCTACCTAATGTGAGGCGAAACATGGTTCAGGACTAGGTAAAGGAAACAAAGTAGTACATGTTCGGAGTAATTTAGTAAAATGATAATGGTTTCTTAAAAGGTTTAGATTCATATAACACATATAAACCTTAAACCATCTGTAACTGGAATGTTAAATAATACTACAAATGAAGGAAAATATTGCAATGATTAGTGAATCATTCTATGTTTATGAAGGGGTTGAATTGTTGAAGTAATGTAAGAATAAAACTTACATTATTTACTATAGCATCAAGATTCATAAATCAGCACATAATAGATTTTTGACATTTAGTTTAGTATAATTTGTTACTGCCTATATGTTTCAAAATTACAGTTCTATCTCTTTTTCGGGTTGTCTCAAATTAGTGGTTTACTTCTAAAAATACGTAGGAAGTTTAATTCGAGATTACTATATCAGCAGTGGCGGAACCAAAAAGTTTGAGGAGTGGGGGCAAAAAAATTCTTTTGAACGATAGTCGTATACACCAAATAAAATTACAAATATAAGATTTTTACATTATTTTTTTTCTTTTCGAGGGTAATTTGAAGGTTTTAACATTGTTTTGTATCCGAGTGGGGGGCAATTCGAATTTACGATGGGGTGCACATTAATAAAATGGTCCTAAAAAAAAATTTACACTAAAATTTAATTTCTTTTGTCGAGCCATGGGGGGCGCCGCCTCTCCGCACTCACCAAGTAGTTCCGCCCCTGTATATCACCCTTAGTTAAAGTTATAATCACAAATTTTAAAAAGATTCTAAATTAATTGGTTAACGTTAAAACTCTTTTTATACAAAAAGTAAAAGAAAAAGAAAAAAAGATGTAATTATAATGATTTAAAATATGTGTTTTCATAGACAGTAATTTTAAGACGGAAGGAGTAACTATATTTTTTTTCACACTTCAATATGTCATCCATAACCATAAGCCACATCGTTATTTATATTTCATGTATTTACTATTATTTACTAGCGTTAAATGACAAACGGACTATAAACTGTGTCGTTTTTCCTTTTTGAATTGAAAAAATAATCCTGAAACAGTACATCTGTTGATCAAGAGGTCATAACATTACTGTCCATACCCCGTTGAACTCTATTAAGTAGTTCGACCGTGTCAGGTGCAAAGAAATCAAATACGAAAGAAACAAACATATGTTGATTTACAATGCATGTTTTCTCGTTTTTAGTCACTTTGCATGAGGTGGCTTTCAGAGCAGAGAAAAAACCTCAGTCAAACCCCGAGTACTCATTCGGTCTAAGTATCAATCTTCCATCTAACGGATCAGTCAAAACATTTGCATTCCATCTTTAGCTTTCTTTAGTTTTTCACACTTCAATTTGTTATAATTTCAAACTTTGAGTTTTTATTTTTTAGTTTTCTTTAAAAAGTTAATTAACAAAATCACGTTTTGTACATGCTCTTAAACAAACATAATTAAAGATGTTAATACCTTTATTAAATATAAAGTGAGGCAGCCATATAGCTAGCAAATTAAGGCAGCTCGAATTTGGGGGTGGGCTACACAAGAGACTGCATATATTGACCACAATTGAGATGTAAATGTCGTGTATCATTACTATGTACTAACAATTGAAGTAAACATTGAACACAGCGGAGCTAGAGTATAAAGTCACCGAGTGCATAAAATTTATAATATAAATATATATGTAGCACATAATTTTGAGACCAGGTTCATTTTGAAAAAATAAAGATTTTTAGCAAATATATACATTACGTAACAAAATTTCATCGGGTTCCCGTGCATCTTCGGAAACCCCCTAGATCCGCCCCTGACATTGAATTTATGTCATGTTTGCTTTTAACAAATACTTTTGAAACTTTGTATTAACATATGTTTAGCAATAGTGACATGGATACGTCTAACGTGGACGGATTAGATCGATTATCCTAGTACAAAACCCCGTCCGAGTGATGATCGTAGTCGTACCATGGTGAAATGTATCATAAAGGTGCAGCCGTGGAATTGCTCAAATGGTTGATCCTATTCATACGACATGATGACGTATAGTCCCCAGCCGGGTCATGAACCCGACCCACGGGTACTATCCGTATCCGGCTCATCACGAATGGGTGGGAGTAATGTCATTTGAGCTTACAGGCTTGGATGAACAGTAACCGCACACATGTGTGCGGCCCACGGCCCGGCATGACCGGTGCAGGGTTAGACAGAATCATATTCTATCTCTGAATGTGATTCACTCCAAAGAAGAGGATATTCACTCACCATAATTAGAAGATAACAATCAATCTAATTCTGGTACTTATCTCTTCCTTGGGGCCGAAGTATCAGTGACAGCCCATTAGGGTTTCACTGCCTATAAAAGGAACCCTCAAAGGTTGTATTACGTTCTATATTCTCAACTCGCATAAAACCCTAACTGATTACTTACTCTCATGCCGGAGTCTAATCGTGGGAAACATTCCCACGGTAAGCCTAACGCGTGTTGTTTAGTGTGCAGGATCCCAACCAAACAGTTCACTTGGTGCAGGAGCCGGAGCCCAGCCAACCCGAATTAAGCCTAATTCGGGTCTAGCAAAGATCACCCAACTTTTACATCAACACGACACATACCCGTTGCACATGGTAAACATACAACTGTATTTAGCCAGACAAGTCGATGGACATGCTAGCTACGAGTGACATGGAAAGACTGATGTCTAACATATAACATCATAGTCTGCTTAACTTAAGTTGCAAAAAATTGTTGGGACTAGTATCATGAAATAAGAATATTTGGTTATGGACCATATTAGATGGGCCAAATTTGAATCTTATGAGAATTAGGTTAGTTGCACCACCAAAGTCCAAGCCCAACTAGGCAACAGATTTGGTTGCTCAATGAATAAATGTACCCCACTGGTCCAGTTCAATCACTGGAATCAAGTTTTGAGAAAAATCCGATTACACTGATTGAACCAAAAATCAAAAGTTTAACTGAGTATTAGAAAATTGGTTTCAAAACATTGGTAAACAACCGATTAAGCTAGCTCAATTGATCACCAAGATATATGTATATGGGTTCTCGACTCACCTTCTAGTTGTGGGTTCAAACTCCCATGAAAACATGTGTGAAATATATTGTGAAGTACGTGAAAAACATACATGTTCTAGAAGAAAAAAAAGACATCGGTAAACATGTGGGCTTATTGGTGATCGACCTGACTTTTAGTGACTAAGAATTTTGTCACTAAAGTCCTTTTACCAGCTTTATGCTTTAGTGACAAGATTATTTGTGTCACTAATAGCCATTATTGTATGTTTGGTTGCATGAAACTACATATAAATTTCTAAAATATTTCCTGAGTAACGTAATTTATTATTTTCCGTTCCAGATACAATCTACATCTGCTTAATCAGTTCTATTTTCTGATAATTTGAAGTTTTGAACTAAAAAGGAGAACAAAATTTATGCGTAAAATTTCAAAGTCCCATGTGTGTGTCCTGATTCTTGCATTCAATCATTAGTGACTAGATTGTTTTTTTGTCACTAATGGCGATTCTTGTATGACCGTTTGATTGAAAACTATATAGTCCATAGAAATTTCTAAAACATTTTACATTGATAATTTGAACTAAAATATAGACCAAATTTTATGCGAAAATTTTTCAATTTTCCCATGTGTGTGTCCTGATTCTTGCATTCAATCATTAGTATAATTTATTCATATCCGTATAAAGTGTCTGAGCAATGGAAGTACAACATTGTTTGTATGCCATCAATGTGTTTTGAATGTCCCAACCACCTTTGATGCATCATTAATAGTACCGACTGTAGATTACTATTGGAATTTCACACCTGTAGTTGAAGGAGGTAAGATGATTTGTAGCTTTGTACACATAGTTATTAGTGGATAAACAAAGCTCGAGTTCGATTTGTGAGCTTAAAGTCTGTTAATGTTTGATAAAACCCTAATACGTTTTAATGCATAACTTATGAAGTTCTTTTAAACTCTAACGGACTCTAAGCTCACAAATCAGGGCTCAAACTTTATTTATCACACTTTTAACATACAAGCAACTAAAGCGGTATATACGAAGATTAAACGAAAAATTACTTTGGTGCACATTAAGTGTAGACCAAGTGCATTAAAGGAGTCACTTTTCTATCGCAAATGTACAGTTGACTGGTTAAATGAATGTTTTTAGAGAAATATGTCATTAATTTAATCTTAACTTCTAGCTAAAAAGTCACTCGAACAGGTGTTGTCCGCACTCAAAAAATACACGAAGTCGGTATCTTCTTACCAATTTAAATTTTTAGAAGTGCATAAATGTAGATCGAGTGTATGTTGTATCATATATAAGAGCAATGTAAGAGCACAAGAGATTATCAAAGAGACTCGCATTGTGATACAAAAATAAATACAAATGATAATAGAAATCGACCTCCTTTAGGCTGAATGTAACGATCTCGACTCTTACTTAGTCGGTCTCGTTGCAACGACCGACTGGAATCGATCGACTCTTCAAAAGTCGATCACACACCCCGTCTTTTTCCTTTCTCTTTTATTTCTATTCTTTTTGTTTTTTAAATTAGATTTATTTAGTTTTAATTATGTTTTAATTAGATAAAATATGTATTAAATTTTTAAATTTTAATATATTTAGATTTATTTAATTTCTCAAAATATATGTTATTTTGATTATTTTTAAAGTTAGTTTTAGTTAATCCATTTTATATTCTTTATCTTTAATTAAGCTTTTTTTTAATCATTTTTTAACAATAATTTAGTATAAAAATTATTCTAATGTTTTTAGTTTATTTGAATAAAAAAAGTTTGAACTTGATCGTTTGTTGTGGTAACAAATCGTTTATATATCGTTGAAGAGAAAAAGCTGACGTGGTAAAAAAAAATCGTAAGTTGCTCAAGTTTGCTGTTAGGTAGCCTTAACTAGGTACCTAGCTACTGAATTGCATGTTACTGAGGCTGTCACCTGTGACTCGCACTGTTAAAGTTATAATTTGAATACTTACTTTACACATGTTTCCCTTAACTTTATACTGTATGTACTTGCATACTTGTACATTGAAGTGCATTATTGTACATTCAATCATTATCCCAAACAAATCCTCTGAAAATATAAAAATCTAAAAATTTAAGCCCTAAGAATGACACTCTTGGCAAAAAAAATTCATGACTTATAAATTATAATCATTATTTGGTGTGTTTATTAGCCTACAATCTTCCTAAACATACAACTATAAGAGATCTCGAAACAGTGCGTCGTGTGAGGCGTTTTTATACGGTGCAACACGAAAACGCCATATGTCATACCTTACCTCTTGTATATCTATACTTCTACAAAGAGTACCATTAGCGATTTATTAATCTAAAGTCGCAATTTAGCTACTAATTTAGCCACATTATTTGGATGTCGCAAAATTAGCGACTTTATTTGCAATGTGTTTTTAAATGTCGCAAAATTAGCGACTTTGTTTGCGACGTGTTTTTAAATGTCACAAAATTGGAGACTTTGATCGCGATATGTTCTTTTAAGTATCACAAAATTAGCGACATAAGTTGTGACACTATTTGCGATAACAAAAGTGGCGACATGATTTACGACATATTTTGTGACATTGACGAAGATGATGTGGCTAACATGTCGTTAACATGTCGCTATTTGCGACTTGGATGAACGTGTCGTTAAAATACGACGCTAAAAGGCTATTTTCTTGTAGTGCAAGAATAATAAATAAACAAACAAACGATCAATATTTTCTTGTACTTTTGCGACAATTATTAGCTGGTTGACAATTGTCACTATCGGGATGTGTTGTCCTATGTTGAAAGATTGATATTTGAAAATAAGCCAATAAATAAGCCAGTAAGGTACACATACCGCGTAGCTTTTAGTTTCACATAGATGAACAGTTTTACAGCTTACTTTTTTTTGAACAAACGTTCTACAGCATAAAGAAATGCGAGGTATTATGTATCTTCGTATTAGCCAAAATTATACTGCGCAAGTACGTCTTTCGTCTTAGATTCATTACACCAGGGCACCAGGCGTAATAAGGCCTATGAGACCGAGTTTTGGGACATTAAAGACACGTCATTTTTGTTACAACAACGCGTTTACATCGTTATTTTGCAAGACTCGGTCTAGGTCAAGATGGTCTTATTTGTGTGTGTGTTTTAGAGATGTATATTTGTATTTTGGGTAATTTTCAATTTTGAATGCCAGACGATGTTAATTGCATCTCATTTAATGATTTTTCTAAAATTTCATGGCAATCGAGTCAAACGAAGCAACTTGCACCAGACATATGTCTTGAGGCAATCAAGTTGACCGATGAAACTGAGGCAATCGAAGCGAGACGATTTATACTTATGTCGAACACGTGTCAAGATATGGTGCAAAGTCATCTCAATTGCTTACTTGCCTTGTTCGCCTCGAAACATTTTTAAGATTTTTCTCAAACAAGATACAATTAATATCAAAAATATCTGTTAAGAATTACTCACACATTCACCATGTAACAATGAATATAAAAGTTGGTCACGCTACATGTCAATTGATGATGATTAATATAAATTACAAATAAATACTTCATTCGTCTCATAATAATAATAATAGTTATCGACAAAAAACACGTGTTTTACTAAAAACATTATTTTTTTTGGTTTTTTTCTTATTTTTTACACAATAACAATTTTATTCTTAACCAATTAATTGACAACTTTTTTATTATTAATAATAATACTTTCAAATGAGGGTAATATTATAAACTTAATTTATATTTCTTATTTATTTATAGATTAAATTAGTAATATAAGATTCTTAAAAATAGTAATATAAACTGTTAATATGGGACGAAGGAAATAAGTACTATGAGAGTATTTTAGTGTATGGAATTTAGCAATATTTTAAAACCCGGGTCTTAGATCGACCCGGTCGAGTCGCCGGGTCCGGGTCAACTCGGGTTAACCCGGTTTTCTAAAACAAATTTTTTTTTTTTATATTTTTAATAATTAACAAAATTATACTTATAAAAACCATAAAAACTTACGTATACTGAAAATAAAGTTGTTTACCGATCAATATAATATGTAAAAATAAATTTTCGTCGCAAATACGTAAAATTAATTTATTTTTTTAAAAATCCGAAAAATTCGAAACCCGACCGGGTCTTGAGAACCGGGTTGACCCGGGTCACCCCAAACCTGCCAGGTCAAGCCGGGTTTCGAAAATATGAAACCCGGGTCAATATGACCTGTTTTTTCAACCGAAACCGGTTCAACCGGTTGACCCGGCCGGGTCGACCCGGGTCTGAAAACATTGGAATTTAGGAGAAAATATATAGTCCTTTTTTTTTGTTGAAAATTAAGGAAGTAGGGGTAGCTAAGGTAGTAGGCATACATCAAGTGCAGTGTGTTTTTGAGTGTATGGAATTGAATAAAACGTGATCTGTATTCTTCTTGTGTGTCAGTCAGTTTTTTAGGTCTTTGACCATCTTTAAAATGGCAGTCAGAGAATGAATTCTCCTACTCTCACCCCATTCTCATATCTTCTTTTGTCCTCTACTCTTTCCAAAACTCCTAATTCAGTGTTGATCAATGTTTTCAAATCCCCTGTCGGATCAACCGGTTGATCTGGTTTCGATCGAAAAAACGGATCATTTTGACTCAGGTTTCACATTTTCAGAACTCGATTAGACACATTGGGTTTGAGTTGACCCGAGTTAACCGGTTCTCGAGACCCGACCAAGTTTCGATTTTTTCGGGTTTTTTATAAAAATATGTAAATTTTACATATCTGCGATAAAATTTTATTTTTATATATTATATTAGTTGATAAACAATTTATATCTTCAATATACGGACGTTTTTATTCTTTTTTATTTTTGCTAATTATTAAAAATATAAAAAAAAAAAAAAAATTTTAAAACGGGTTGACCCGAACCCGATAACTCGACTGGATCAATAAAAAACCGGGTTTCAAAACATTGATTGAGTGTTACATGTTTCAAAGTTAGTTCATGGATGTCGAATATATAATTGTATATGTTATGTTGGTATCAAATGAAAGAATATTTGGAGAGCTTGCTCCTAGGATGGCAACGGGTCGATTTTGGGTCGAATTTTAGTAAACTCGTATATTCGTATTCGTTTATAATATTTTTATCCATATATGTTTCAAACCCGATAAGTACTCGATTAATATTATTCGTTGGGTTTTCGAATATTTTCCTTAGGTATCAGATATTTAAAATTAAATTTTGTTAAGTATAATTGTGGTTATAAATTTAATAAAAACCAATGAAAAACTTGTATATTATATTATGCGATTTAATATATCAACAAATTATGATTAAAATTTAAAAAGTACAAAATCTAAATACGTTTGATCAGAGAAATGCATACAAAATATAACTAATATGATTATCCAGTTTGTTCAATAATCTTCGGGTACGAATACGAATACTGGTAAATGAGGTGGATATTACTAAAATCCGAAACCAAACCTGTATCCGTAAGAAAAAGAACATTTTTTCCTACTCCATATCCGTATCCAAACCCGTCAACTCGTCTTCGAACTTAACCCAACCTGTTCGAGTTTTAGTATTCTCTATCGATTTCAGGCGCTTTTCACATCTTACTTGGTAGCGATATATCATAGAAATAGGGGATAAGGACATGATGACTATACTTATAGTAGTAATTAGTTTTGTTGAGTTCATTTCTAGATAATGTATCTCAGTGATTTTATATTTTTATGTCTTAGGGTGTACGGTATATTTACTTGGATAACTCAAGAGATACTAGTTTAAGCAATGTTTTCAGACCCGGGTCGACCCGGCCGGGTCAATCGGTTGAACCGGTTCCGGTCGAAAAAATGGGTTATATTGACCCGGGTTTCATATTTTCGAAACCCGGCTTGACCCGGCGGGTTTTGGGTGACCCGGGTCAACCCGGTTCTCAAAACCCGGCCGGGTTTCGAATTTTCGGGTTTTTTTTTAAAAAAAAAATTTAATTTTACGTATTTGCGACGAAATTTTATTTTTACATATTATATTGATTGGTAAACAATTTTATTTTCAATATACGTAAGTTTTATGGTTTTTATAAGTATAATTTTGTTAATTATTAAAAAGATAAAAAAAAAATATTTTTTTTAGAAAACCGGGTTAACCCGGGTTTACCCGGTTCGACCCGGGTTGACCCGGACCCGGCGACTCGACCAGGTCGATCTAAGACCCGGGTTTTAAAACATTGAGTTTAAGTACAAGAAATCTAAGCAAAACATAAATACTAGGTAAATTGTTTTAAGTTCAGCAGACACAATAAGTCAATAAGTCCTTTTATCAATTAATGAACTTGTTTTTTCAGTTACTTTATAAATAATTGGCATGAAACACTTTATTGGAAACAACCATTGTGTCAATTGGTAAATACATGCATGTTGAGTATCAGTACTAGGGATGCCAAAAAAAAACCGAACTCGACGGGGAAACCTGAAACCCGAAATAATTGGGACGGGGCGGGTTAACTTTATTGGGTTATAGGGCGGGTTTGGGGTTTAAACGGGAATTTTTAATCGGGTTTGGGTAAAACGCGGGGAATAAGGTCCCCGACCCGCCCCGACTGATTAATATACACATATACAAATATAAGTATTTTTAATATACACATATAATAAATATAAGTAGTAGGATGGTTGTTGTTGACTTTATGAGTGGAAATAGAACTGACTAGAATTTTTGTTTCCAAATTGTTGAAATCAGTTACTGCACCCTGCTCATCAAAGGAAGCTTTGGAGAAGATTCCTTCAGCTGGACTAGCATACATGTCTTCATCGTCCATAGCTTGTAAAATATCTTCTAGTGAGTCAACATATTTAGCAGATTTTGACTTAGCATTACTTGCAGATGAAGTACCGCTAGGTGTAGTAGGTACTGCTGAGTGTTGTGACTCAAAAGATTCTTCTCCTGAATGCTTATTAGCAGATATAACATTCTTTTCTTGATTTTGAAGCCTCTGAAGCTCTTGGGAGGCTTGATCATCTTTTGATGGCATGGTTTGCTTCTTGGGAGTAGCAGACATGGGAGTAACAGTAGGCATATTGGGCACATAGATATGAACATCATCATCTGATGAAGAAACATCTTCTTGAGTACCTGCATTAGTTGCACTTGACTCCTCACCTTCATTGTTAGTTTGACAATCCTTTTGCATAGAATAGTAATCCATGGAGTTAGTTAGATAATCTAAATCAAACATCCAAGCATAACCTATTCCTGGGACATTGGGTTTATTTTCTAAGAAATTAACATGGGCATTTTCTTCAACCTTTTTACATGCCAAATTATAAACCCTATATGTTTTACTTTGCACTGAATATCCTACAAGATATCCTGGATCAGACTTTCCATCAAACTTTCCCAAATAATCAAGAGTATTTAGTATAGACATATGACACCCAAAAGGTCTTAAATGACTTATGGTAGGCTTCACATTAGTCAAAAGTTCATAAGGTGTTTTGTTTTGAGGCTTGGTCACTAAGACTCTATTTAACACATAACATGCAGTGTTGATTGCTTCTGCCCAAAAGGTATTTGGCAAAAGAGAATCTGTCAGCATAGTCCTAGCAGCCTCAATTAATGTCCTATTCTTCCTTTCAGCTACTCCATTTTGTTGTGGAGTCCTAGGATTACTAAATTGTCTCTTAATTCCTTTAGACCTACAGTATTCATCAAGTTTAACATTCTTGAATTCTGTCCCATTATCAGTCCTAATGATTAAAACCTGTTTAGTGAACTGCTTTTCAACTAAAGTGATAAAATCCTTAAGTAATTCATTGGTTTCACTTTTAAGAGCTAAAAAGAAAACCCAACTGAATCTAATATAATCATCAGTTATGACTAGACAAAAGGGATTATGACTAATGCTTCTTACAGAAACTGGACCAAACAAATCCATATGCAAGAGTTGCAAAGGTTTTGTCATAGTGTTGACAGTCTTGGTCTTACAAGAGGCTCTATGTTGTTTACCTTTTTGACAAGCAGCACATGTGAAATCATTTTGAAAAGATTTGTTAGGTAAACCTCTAACCAAATTTCTATTTACTAATCTGTTAAGATTCTTGAAATTCACATGACCTAACCTTCTATGCCATAAATTAGACTCATCAAGAGAAGCCTTAGCTAGCAAAAATGTAATACCACCTGTTGGAGTAATAGTATGAAGATTAAAGGTGTACATATTTTCTTGCCTGGGTATTTTAAGCAGTACTTGAGATTCCTTAGGCATCTCAAAGTCTTTAGACAACACCAAGCAGACTTCGTCTGTGAACAGCACCTTGTTCTTCTTATCACACATTTGTGATACAGAAAAGAGATTGAACTCATTCATTTCTTTCACAAAGAACACATCTTCAAATTCCAACTTCCCTGTGTTGATTTTCCCCTTGCCAGTGATTCTACCTTTGCTACCTCCAAAGGCTACTGGTCCTCCTCTGAATTCTTCAAATTCAGCAAGAAAATCTTTGTTTCCTGTCATGTGTCTTGATCATCCACTATCTACTATACCTTTGTCTTTCAATTCATCAATTAGATGCCCCTTCACACAAACAAAACTTATTAGTTTTTAACAGGGACCCAATCCACATTTGGCTCAGATCTTGTGGGACCTACACACTTAAGAGTCTGTTCAGAAGCATTCTCAGTAATGCTACTTTTGCTCTTATACTTCATGGTTTCACTTATGTAGTCAAAGACATAGGGTGACTCTATGTGCTCAGACTTCTTTGCCTTAAGTATTGCTTTAGCAGTACTTGCTTTAACACATGGTTTTTCTCTTTTAGGAACTCACATTTGCACTGGTTTGTTATTAGCCTTACTTCTAGATGTTTTAACTTTTTCAACAACATTCTTAGATGTCTTATAGGACTTTGGTTTGACAGACTTTAAACCAATATGTACGATATTGTAAATCTAGCTTATGTTTTAGAGAGAGAAAGAGATAGAAACTTGGTGGATTTCACACACTTCTAAAGAGAGAAAAGAAAGAACTATGTGTAAAATTATAATGAAACCACACCCTCTCCATCTACGGAGAGGGTTTATATACCCAAGTCCATAAGATGGGCTTGGGCTAACAAGTTGGGTCGGCCTACACAAGTTGTAGGCTTGGCTTAGCCTTGTTTACTTAATATTAGTAAAACTGGACTACGAGCTATAACTTAGACTATTGTTGGAGTGACCGATCATTTCTAATACGTAAAACGTATTTCCAACAATCTCCCCTAAGGGAGGTCACTCCAAACAAGGGCGTTACCCAAGTTACAATAATAGAATAAACCTAGCATACTATGCTTGTCTTGAGCTCGTAGTCTTCGTCATTCTTTTCTTTTTCTTTTCTGGTGAACATGCTGATGTGATCATTGATATCAATCTTGAGCATTAATCTCTTGCCTTGATCTTGTGCATCCATCACTTGTGATATTCACTTCTTCGTGACTTCATGTCCCACATACTTATACCTTCGTAATTCTTGAAAGCTTCAGAGTTCGATACAGCGAAAGACTTTGACTTTTGGGCTTTCTTGAATTAGATGAAGTATTAAGTGCGTGAAGTATAAGCATGCGGGGACAACTTCTTCTCGGATTCCGCAAGGCCATCGTCTTCAAATTCCGCAACATAAGTAGACACGAACGAAATGGCTTTGAACATTTCATTATAATTCGGTAGCATTTTACCTCCGGTCGGTGAAGACCGTTGGACGATATAAAATATTGTACTTGTGGCAGGTAGATTTAATTAAAAATCTCCTTGACAAGATTTCGCGGGTAAACCCGTTCTCTTTACTCGACCGTCCAAAGCTGACTGCGAATGTAAAGAGTGAATCATTTGGATAAAATTATCCGCATGATTGAAGCCGTCAATTCTGATTCCTGGAACAAGTTTGATTCATTAAAGAATCTCACCATCGTTGCTTTCCAGTTGTCACGAGCTTGATTCGTATAGAATCTTGCAAGTTACCTACCAAGTGCTGTTTGAGTTAACACTAGAAGGATTTCCACTCATCACTGTCAACACTATGGAGTGTCACTCTGAGTGTTCTGGCAAGATCACTAAGATATTGCGTAGAGGTCTGGAACATGTTTAAGTTCAGTTAATAATTAAACCACTGTTGCTTTCTAGTTATCACAAGCTTGATTCATAAAGAATCGCACAAGTCACCTACCATGAGCTTTTGAATGTTCGCTCAAGAAGGATTTCGATCTTCATTGTAAATACTTTCGTATTACTCGGACGTTCAGGCAAGATCATGAAGATTTTGCATAGGACTCTTAATATCTTTCTTACTTTTCACAGTGTGTGAAGAGGCAAGGAAATATGGAAGTGTGTCCTAATGAGATATTTGATGATCTCAAATGGCTCTAGACTCGATCATGCATTTTGAATTTTAGTGATCGGAGGCTGGAGAGGAGTGCCACCATTTCAATACCAATTTATTCGGAGTGAATAAATCAATTGATAATGTGTTGTCTCCGTGTGATTAAAACAAAGATCTTTTAAGAGATATCTGAGTTAGCTGGGATGGGTTGTACATTGCATCACTGGGTCCATGATGTCTATCTTCAATATCGAGCATCATTAAAATAATCTCAATAGCATATGTGTTGACCCGGTTTCTGCCTAAGGTTGTAAGGAGGGCTTCTTTCTCTACACCCTTTATCTTTACAATTCTTTTTCATTCTTCAACCCCTTCAATGCTTACCAATACGTCATAACTAGCACCTTGTTGTGATTGTTCCAGTGCTAACTTAAGTACTTGGTCGGCATTCAGCTACATTCACAGTCTTTCTCCATCTTTCCTAAGGACTACTATTTCTAGCTATGGAATGTCCTTGGGAAGATTCCTCCGGTTTTGGAAGAATCATTGGACTTAACCTATCCTACCATCCTCATGTCACCACAATCTTCATCGTCGTGAAATAAATGGGTTTAGGGTAAGTATATATCACCATGAAATCCAATTTGATATAGCAAATCCATTTTGCTCCCCCTTAACATATGCCACGATATTCGAAAACATTTCGCATATGTCGGGATGAGCCATCACGTTAAGTCAAACCATTTGTGATAATTTCCCATATTAAATCACATTTTCTCCCCCATATTAAAAATATTAACCCAATCGATGTTTTTAATATCAATTGATTTAATGAAGTTTTAACAGAGGTTTTGGGAAGAAAATTGCAAGTCCTTTTAATCTTCATGAGACCAGTTTGTGAGAAATGATACCGATTTGTAACATGATCACATATTCACCATATTAGAATATATTGACAAGGTTGGACCTGATTGATGAGAACATCATATGATAAGTTCACATGGTTCTTGTCGGAAAATGTTGGTCGCCTCGTCACGTCTGAAGTCAGCTCTGATACCATTTGTACGATATTGTAAATCTAGCTTATGTTTTAGAGAGAGAAAGAGATAGAAACTTGGTGGATTTCACACACTTCTAGAGAGAGAAAAGAAAGAACTACGTGTAAAATTATAATGAAACCACACCCTCTCCATCTAAGGAGAGGGTTTATATACCCAAGCCCATAAGATGGGCTTGGGCTTACAAGTTGGGTCGGCCTACACAAGTTGTAGGCTTGGCTTAGCCTTGTTTACTTAATATTAGTAAAACTGGACTACGAGCTATAACTTAGACTATTGTTGGAGTGACTGATCCTTTCTAATACGTGAAACGTATTTCCAACACAATAGTACTTAAGTTTGGTCTAGCAGTACTTGCAGGTCTAGACTTGTCGGTACATGGTTTACCAGTCTTCAAAGCTACTAGACCTTATTACATAAGTACTGCTCTAGGAACAAAACTTTTGGTAGATTTATTTTTAACCTGTTTGGCTACCCTTGAGTGATCAAACTTAGGTTTGTCATTCTTAAGTTTCTGATTCCTATGAACCTGTGCATTTTTCCCATTACTGTTTTTCATGACCCTTTGTGCAGCCTTTTGTTTCACAATTTTATCTTCATGTAAAGTACAATCTTTGATAAAATGACTTAGACTACCACAAACATAACATCCTTTTCTTCTTAAAGAAGACCCAAAAGGTTGTTTTGACTTAACTTTCTCAAAACCTACCCCACCCCTGTTGGATTTATTATGTTTTACATCATTTTCTAACATCTTGCTAGGAGTTTTTACCTGCTTGGGAGCAGAACTAGTGTTAGATTCTTCAGAAACAAAATTGTTCATTAAAGGTGGATAAACAATGTTTTTTGTCACAACAGTCTTATCTTGGGACAAAGTACTAGAGTTTGAGGTATTTTTAACCTTTGGTTCTTCTAACTCTATACTTGTATCATTACTAGAGGGCATGAAAATTCCTGATAGTGGTGGAGGAACTGCCTTCATTCCTTCAGCATATCTATCATTCTCATGTATATTACCTAACTCACTAGAACTATCAAAAATCCCTTTTGATAAGTCCTTGTCAGTTAAAGTTATCTCAGGTTGGTCCTCAATATATCCTAGGCCTGATTTATCATAATACCCCATTTGTGAATTAATCAGTTTTCCCAATCCTTTAGAGGAATTTTGCCAATGATTAATTACTTCCCTTTCATTATAAAGACTGGCTTTTAAAGCTTCATTTTCTGTTGATACTTTTAAAAGTTGTCTTTCAAAAGCTTTAATTTCCACATCTTTTTCCCTCATTTGAAGAGTTAAAATTCTTATTTTCTCTTCATAGTTTTGTTGAGCCTTTTTATACAAAACTATATTTTCTTATAACCTAACAATACCCTATTTAAAAGCATTTAATTCTACAGTGCATGTGTTGACTTTTTGATATTGTTCCTCTAGTTCTACTTTTAAGCTATTAAATTTAAGAAAACGGTCTTTAGAACAAGGATGTACCTCAGTATCTTCATGTGAGAGAGCCATTAGACCAAGCTCTTCTTCTTCTTCATCTTCAGCCCAGTTCACCACTCCATCTACAGTCACCAATGCTTTGGTTCCTTTAGGACTCCTGTTGTTTCCTTTTGGAAAGCTTCAGTTATTCTTGGATTGGTTGTATAGTTGTTCTTGGACTTCTGACTGCTACTCTCAGCTTTGTCTCTAGTGTATTCTCTTGCAAAGTGTCCATTCCTTCCACAGTTATAGCATTCAACTTTGGACTTGTCATATCCTAATGGCTCATTAGGATCAACAATCATCTTTCTTCCAGTCTTCTTGAAGAGCCTGTTAGATCTTACTAACACCATAGCAGCTTGCCATTTAAGATCCATCTCTTTAACATCAGCATCATCGATTTGGAACAAGTCATTGAGTGTTAATCTTGGCCTGTTGTCTTGTCCAACAAAGAATGAGAAGGCATCATTGTCACTAAACAATGGTGAAGACCTTCCATGTGGATTTTGAGAGACTATGGGGTTGCCTTCAGTACTTTGTGGGTAAGTACCGCTTGTAAGTCCTCCAGCGATATTTTTGAAGTATGTACCGCTGTTTGATCCACTAGCGGTATTATGAAAATAAGTATCACTGTTTCCATCTGACACAAAAGCCAAGTTATACTTTGTAGTAGTCGCTGCCTTAGTCACCTCAATGCCTTTCACATCCATCTCGTATGCTCTAAGATTGTTGTAGAGGTGATCAAAAGGAATTGTTTCCAGATCATCTCTTGTGATGAAGTGTATAGCCATTGCTTTCCACTCTGGTGGAACACTTCTTAAGAACTTTAGATTAGCTTCTTCATTAGGAATTACTTGTCCATAAACTGCCAATTGAATAAGCAGCTTACTGAACCTTCCATAGCCACCATGTATTCCCTCTATACTGGAAATTGAGAAGTTATCAAATTCTTGCTTAAGAACAATCTTCTTTATCTTCTTAGATTTGTCATTACCTCCAAATCTAAGTTTTATGGCATCCCACATAGCTTTAACATCATGATAATGATGAAAGCTTGGTAAGATATCTTCTGAAAGAGCCATAGCCAAAGCAGTTCTGGCTTTTCTCTCTCTGATCTTTGCTTGTATCTCATCAGCAGTCACAGCAGGTAGAGCATAGCTTGTACCATCAGGCAACCAGTATAGCTTCTTAGGTGTATTCCCATTCTTGATAACTTGCCACACAGTGTGATCTGTGTGATTCAAGTAATGTTCCATCTGCATATCCCATGTCTCATAATTGTCAACTTTCAGTACTGGGAGTTTAACAGCAGAAAGAGTATGAGAAGGTGTTGTAGTTGTAGATGTAGCTACAGCATTCACGGCTTGAACACCATGTGCTGGTGTAGGATGCACAACTTGTGGTTGTCCATGTGGTATAGGATCAGGGTTTTGAACATCATCCAAGTGAGCATCATCACCTTGTGGTTGAGACATTGACTTTTGGTGTGAGAGGAGTGTTTGGGATTGTGTTCTTCTTTTTTAGATTTTCTCAACAAGCTCTAATACCACTTGTTGATCCCTTTGATTGGATCTATATTCTGTTAAGAACTAGTATAGTAGTTTGTAATCAAACTAAAACACTTTGAGAACTCTTACTCAAACTAAATAAGTTATGCGGAATCCAACTTATAAAACACAGAAGAACAGAATTACTTTTAACTATTCGATTCTCTTATTAATCGACTTGAATGAGGTACATAAACGACATTGTACCTATGTTCCTTTTATAGAGTAAGGAACCCTAGAAACCTTAGAATATTTTATAAAGATAAATATATCACAGACGATATATTATCAATATTCTAACTATTTAAGTATATCACATAAGATATACTCTAACTATAACTATAACATATCTTATACAAAGATATATTCGTCCTAATCAATATAGCAGTACTTACTTTATAAGTAGGAGTACTTACTATGTACCGCGTTAACACTAACTGTACTTGCATAATACTAACAATACTTAAATTACACCGACGATATTTGACACTTAACAAATAATTCCCAACATAATGTTTTTGAGGCTTTTATGACTTAGCTTATACAAGCTTTTATGTCTCGGCTTATATAAGGTTTTAAGGCTTATATGACTAGGCTTATATAGATCTATGGTTTATATAACTAGGCTTATATAGGCTTTTATGTCTCGGCTTATATTATGTTTTAGGGCTTATATGACTAGGCTTATATAGGCTTATATGTTTCGGCTTATATAAGGTTTTAGGGCTTATAGCACTAGGTTATCTAACTAGGGCTCATACTAAGTTCTATAAGAAAGTTTCTTACTAAACCCTAGTGTTTTGAGGCAAGCTTATCCATGAACACCATATAAGTCGTTGGCTTATATGTTGTTAGTGACTTGTCTAAGAGAAATTTTACGTGTGCATGCTCTCCTAGTCTTATTTCTATGGCTTTTACATGCATGACAAGTAAAAGAGTAAGGAAAAGGTTTAGGAAGGTCTCACACTTACTTGTTTCAAGAAAACGTGGCAAATGACTATGGAACTAAGACTTCTAGGCGTCAGGTTCTTCTTGTACGTGACCTAGGATGGTCTTGGTTCGTCTTGAATGTTAGGGATCTTGTGTAGACTAGCTATAAATGCCTTAGGATCTTGGATTCGGGTAGTAAATGTGTTTGTGTAAGTGTTTCGTGTGTCTAGGTGTTTTGTGTTATCCGAATATGAGTGAAAGAGAAGAGGTGTGAGGGTCTTAATGTTTGCAAAATATCTAGGTGCAAATGGATTGTGGTTCGGGGTATGTACACGCCAAGAGATAGGTGTTTACCAAGATTTAAAATCTACCAAGTACTAATATGATCTATGATACAAGATTTTGTATGGGATTCAAGATTATATGTCTCGGTATCTCCTCGAATTGATCACGGTTCTAAGTGGAATGATTTGTTCTTGGTTAATAAAAAGGTGTTGGTTTGTTTATCTATTTTAAACTAATGACAAATAAGTAAGTGTCAAAGAGTAAATTAAAAGCTTTAAAATATTAAACTAAATGGACAAGTTAAAAACAAATGTTTGAAAACTTAAAGGCAAAATGAGCAAAACACTTGAACAATTAATAAAACTAATACTTGAAAACTTTGTAAAAACAATAATTTAAACAATTGGAAAAACAAACAATTACTACCAAATCGGAAAGTCTAAAGTTAATTAATCGGAATACCACAAGATTAACGCAATCGGAATAACCAAAGATTCACCCGCCGGAATGTAGACAATTACAACTAATCGGAATATATTCCGATCACCTTGATCGGAATGTAAGCAAGTGTCACCTTGTCGGAATGCTTTGATCGGAAAGGGTCGATCGGAATAACTAAAATCCCCAATCGGAATAATTGGAAAAATGCACTAATCGGAATATATTACGATAACCTTGATCGGAATGTAAGCAAGTAAGTCAAAATCGGAATGCTTTGAAATGAGCCACAATCGGAATAAACATAAACAAGCCAATCGGAATATGGGGATTAATTCACCATCGGATTATATCAAAACTAGTACAATCGGAATGTTGAAAATAACTCAGATCAGAATAACCAAATAGGCTGCCGTCGGAATAATAAACCCTATTCCGATCAACAGTGATCGGAATATTGGTGCTTAAATCGGAATACAACAAACCCTTTTCCAATCTGGTGATCGGAAAGAGGGTGTTGGCTGCTCGTAAAAAACCCAATCGGAAAAGGGTTTATACCCTTTCCGATCTACCCTTTTGATCCGAAATATAAGCAAGTGAATAAGCTATTTCAATAAGCTAATCCCCAAACTAGCTCGAATCTAATACTAAACGGATCAAATAAGCATAACTCCAACTTATCTAAACTTAAAGTAAGCAATTTTTAAATCAAACAATAAAAAGATGAACTTTATATGAAAACTTTAAAAAGTAAAATAAGCTAAACTTACAAACAAGCCAATAAGCACAAAGATCTTAGAGCTTAATCGTATAGAAACTTAAGGAAACATAAAAAGATTAACTTTTTAAGCACGAAAACATAGATGAACAACACGGATCATATATTCGTACCAAAAGTGAATCAAAATCAAAGAAAGGTAGAAGGAGAATAAAGATTAAGAGCTTGAATTAAAACTTGATTAATGAAAAACAATACAAAAGTTTGATCTTGAAGGAAAGAAAGATGAAAACTAGTGAGAGAAAGTTTAGAACTTTCTCTCTCTAAAACTAGAGAGAATGAAAAACTAAAAACTACAACTAAGACTAACTAGCTCCAAATTGTGAAGTAAAGTCCTATTTATAGGCGTGTGATGGTGGGCTTGTGAATGGGCTTTGGTTTGGGCTTCTTTTCTTCTTTCTTCTTTAGTCTTCACGTTTCTTTTAAAAAAACGTTTCCAACTTTGGATTTTGAGAAGTGTCGGTGAATAATTCCAACTCGTCTTATAATATTTTGTTTAATAGACTCGAGTTCTTCGACATATTTGAATCTTCCATCTTTGGCTCTATTCTTCGATAAATCTTCAAACAGGCACAATGACTTCAAATCTTTTGCATCTCTTGGACAATAGACTTCGTCTTGAGTCTTTTTCTTCGATAAAACCCGTGCAATCCCATGTTTTCTTCAATATTCACCCGGTTGACTCTGAAAACACAATAAATACAAAAACCACGCATAATTCCAAACAAATGATATTAAATACGTGTTTTGGTCTTGTTTTAGCCAGAAATAAATGGTAAAAGGATGGGTGTTTTCACACCTATCAAATCCCCTACACTTAACCATTGCCATGCCCTCATGCAATGCTTAGTGATAAAGAAAATTTACACTTTTCTCATAATCAATCAACCTTGGCCTTATTAACATATTACTAAACAAAAATTAAAGTACTACGAGAGATTAAAATTTTAAAGTAAACAAAAGGATAAAGAATAGATACGTGGAAACAACTTGCAAAGAGATCTAAGACTTTCATTAGGGCTTCGGTGCTGCGACGATTCATCACCCTCAAGTTTCACATTCCCCACACTAAGCTTAGAAACGAGATCATTGTTATTATAAGTTAGCAAATCAAACACTCACACACATGGCTTAATTAAATGCTTAAACTCCCTTATTCCTAGGTGTATCTCTTATATTTTATTTTTGTCTTAGAATGATCATGAAGATGCATTTTTGGACTTATTTCGATAGTTTATTTAGGCCGAAAGCAAAGTAGGACGATTTGATCAATAGTTAGCTAAAGGACAAAATCTCTTAAAACTGCTTCTCGGGATATCAAATAGTTCATATCTTGGCATAACTTGGTTCACGATTTGAGACCTTTCTCGGACCGATATTTGGCATGTACTTCATACTTCTTATCTTCGAGAGACGTTCTTGAGATAATGGTCTTCTCTTCGTTAATAGAGTTTCTTCACTTGGAGACTTTTGAGGGGTACTCTAACTTTGTTGACCACGACTTCATGATTATTACTTTAATCTATAATTAGGATTTTGAGATACAACGATCCGCCTCCTTTTCGGACTTGGGTCTATTTATCCTCATACCTTGCTAGGTTCTTTTCGGATAGACTTCTCCATGATCTTTATGGGAGTTGATTGCTTTTCGTCGTGAGTCTTGATCCTTCATATTGATTTTGGGAATAATTCTTTTCACATCACTTTGGATCTTCAGCAATAAAATGGAATCCTCATGCCTTGTTAGGGCCTTTTCGGACTCGCCAATCTTCGCACCCCGCTTCATAAGTTATGCCTTGGCTATGAACTCTTATCATTACCGAGCAACTTTTAAACGATATTGGGCTAGAAGCTAAGTAACTTTTCAAATCGTACGACCTTACTTATTGCAGATAAATTATTAGCAAGTGATGGGAGAATAGGCAAATAATTACACCAAGTGAGCTTGTGCAAGAATACCGACTTATAATTGACTCTATCATTTCTCGTCCTCCACAATATAAAATCTCAAGTAATGAGACTCGTGGATGCTTAGCCTAATAAACCAATTAAGGTCTACAAGGTTAAGGATACTAAAAATTACGACTAAATGGCCAAAGTAAATTAAAAATTGTTGAAAAAGATGATTTTCCGGTTAAATGAAGGCATTTTCATGGAAAAGTCCACTTAAAACTTCGATAGAAGTCCCCCTACACTTAAGATAAACATTGTCCTCAATGTTTAAGCATGTGGGAAAAGTCTCCCTTACACTTATGACATTGTGCACGTTGGTTAAATCAAGCTAAGGAAGAGACGACTAACGTGATCAATTTCAAATGTGAGTATGAAGAAAATTGAATCACGATAGTTGAGAGATAGAACCGGATTTCGGATAACACGGGAGCACGGTTCTTCAAAGGTTCCAAAAGTGCATTGATCCCTGTAATCACATCACCACACAAAGACAAACACCTATATAGGTTCCCCTACACTAGGAGGTTAAAACAGAAAAGGATAGATACTCGGGCTGCCTCCCGAGGAGCGCTTGTTTTTGATAACCGAGTCACGAGCCTGACTCGACCCAAAATTAGTTCATGGGGAACGTGGTGAGGGATGGAATCATCTCCTGAGAGATGTCCTCACCAAAGTACAACTTCACTCGTTGGCCATTCACCTTAAAATTAGGTCCATTTGGTTGAGCGAGCTCGAGAGTACCATATGGAAAAATTTAGGCAATGGTGAATGGGCCGGACCAACGAGATTTCAGCTTGCCCAAAATTTTTTTCAACCGAGAGTTAAAGAGTAAAACTTTGTCTCCAACTTGGAACTCTCGGTTCTTAATCTTAGAGTCGTGAATGAGCTTAGTCTTTTCCTTATAGATCAAAGATTTTTCATAAGCCTCATTACGGAGTTCATTCAGCTCATTGAGTTAGATCTTGCGTAGGTCACCGGCGTTGTTGATATTAAAATTAGTCCACTTCAAGGCCCAGTAAGCCTTGTGCTCCAACTCAATGGGGAGGTGGCATGCTTTTCCGTACACGAGACGATATGGTGTACAACCAATCGGAGTCTTGTAAGCAGTACGAAAAGCCCACAAAGCATCATCAAGTTTATCAGCCCATGAGGCACGATGCTCTCCCACGGTTCTTTCAAGAATTCGCTTTAATCCTCGGTTAGAGATTTCAGCCTGGCCATTAGGCATACGTTTGTAAGCAAATGTTCCGTAGGGACAAGTGAATGTAGTCTTTTCTTGGTCCTTGGGATCGATGGGAATTTGAAAATACCCGGAGAAACCGTCTAAAAAGCAGTAATAGTCATTACCCGCAAGACGCTCGAGCATTTGATCCATGAAAGGAAGAGGAAAGTGGTCTTTTCTCGTGGCATCATTGAGCTTGCGATAATCAATACAAACTCTCCACCCAGTAACGAGACGAGTGGGAATCAACTCGTTGTGTTCATTGGAAACAACGGTTATTCCGCCCTTCTTGGGCACACAATGGACGGGACATACCCACGGCGAATCCGAAATAGGGTAAATCAAGCCGGCATCAAGAAGTTTGATAACCTCTTGTTTGATGACGTCATGAATGCGAGGATTAACCCTTCTTTGGCTCTGGATTGCGGGTTTAAAGTCATCTTCCATGAGAATCTTATGAGTACAAAAGTTCGGATCAATTCCGCGGATATCGGAAATTTTCCAAGCAATTGCCTTCTTATGATCTTTAAGCACGGCGATGAGGCGAGATTTTTCGTCTTCTTTCAAGTCTTTCGCGATGATGACGGGCGACTTCTTGTTTTCTTCAAGGAACACATACTCGAGATGGGGCGGCAACTCCTTAAGTTCTAAATCCGGAGGATTTTCGATGGGAGGTGTTTTCAAAGTCAGGGCATCGATAGCAATAACCGTGGGAGATGGTGGAGAAATATTGTCTTCTTTAAGAAGGTTCTCAATGAGGCGGAGATCTTCATCCCAATTGGTGGTAGAATCGTCATTAGCTAAGTTTACATCTACCATGGTGGCTTCCAAATCTTTCCAAAGGAAATCACTTTCTCCAAATAGAGATAGTGATGAATCAATCGAGGAAACAGTCTCAACATTGGGAAGAGAAGTAGGAATACTTTTACAAGCATCTTTGAAGTGTTCTTCACAAGCCTCATCAAGAACGTCAATACAATTAACACTCTCATATGAATAAGGCTGTTTAGAAAGCTTTCCTATGTTGAAGACAATTTTATCGTCACCCACTCTCATGATAAGCTCACCAGCTTCAACATCGATGAGAGTGCGACCGGTCCTCAGGAAAGGACGACCAACAATTAATGGCACACGAGGGTCCATGTCGTAGTCGACGACGACGAAATCGGCAGGAAAAGTGAATTTGTCGACTCCTACAAAGACGTCTTCAGCTATCCCCACTGGATAAGCAATCGTACGGTTAGCCAATTCCAAAGTCATTTTGGTGGGGACTAGCTCAGGGAGAGATAATTGCTTCCACACACTTAAAGGAATTAAGTTAATACTGGCACCTAGATCGGCTAGGGCCATGCAATTCTCTACTCCCGGGAAGTTACAAGGGATTAAGAAACGACCCGGATCACCAAGCTTGGTTGGAAATTTCCTTAAGAGCACTGCAGAGCAATTCTCATTAAGTTGGGTGTTAGCAATATCAAGAAGCTTCTCCTTGTCGCTAAGAAGATCTTTGAACATTTTTGCGTACTTAGGCATGTGAGCGAGAGCCTCAGCGAAGGAGATGTTAAAATTCAATTGTTTAAACATTTTTAGAAAGTTTGAAACTTGAATATCATCCTTGCTTTTGAGCTTCTCTTTCCTCAACCTTGAGGGATAAGGTATATCGGAATAAGAGGAAGTCTTTGGGATCGAAGGATCACTCACATCCTTGGGTGGAGGAGGGGTAGAAGTAAGAGGTGGAGAAATTGGGGAAGGATAAGGATGAGGAATAGGAGCAGGTGACTCGTTTTCCTTAGTCACAATCACCGGTGGAGGTATAGGAAGCTCGGGTTCCTTAGTACCTTTGCCACTGCGATTGGTGATTGCTTTCATCTCCCCTCTTGGATTCGCAACGGTGTTACTCAGAAGAGTACCCGAAGAAGAGGGTTGATTACCTTGGAAGAAACTAGCCATCATGTTCCTTAATTCATTCGTTTGACTATCCAAAGTGTTTCTCATATCAGCTCTCAGATCGTTCCCTTGTTTCACCAGGTCTGCTTTCAAGTTTAGCACTTCCCGTTGTAGATTGTCCACGATCACATCATTAGTCCTCATGTAGGTTCCAATGTCTTGGTGTAATGCGGTGGGTTGGTTGGGAGGAGCATTGTATGCGGGTGGTTGATAAGTAGGTGGCTGGTAAACTTGGTTGTTTCTTTGAGGTGGATATGGTTGTTTGTGAGGTGGTATGTATGGTGCTCGAGATTGTTGTTGTTGTTGAGGAGGGCGATTGAGGTTTTGTTGTTGGTTTAGGTTGTTAGGAGGAAAACCGGGTGGTGAGAGATAGTTGTTTGAGCGGTAGCTAAGCAAGTTGCGGTCACCTTGAGGACGAGCTTGATAAGCGGCCGGAGGATAGGTGCCGTATGCTGCATTCACATTCTCAGAAGGGTAGTCTTGGGTGGCAGTACAAGTGGTGTAAGAGTGAGGACCCCCGCATATCTCACATGGTTGGTTGACAGCATTGACTTGAACGTTTTTAGCATTGATGCTGTTGGTGTTGCTGGCGGTTTGGGCGGCAAGCGATTCAAGAAGCGTAGTAATTTTGTCAAGTCGCTTGTCGCTGTCATTAGTACTAGCACTAGCGACATTGGTCCGAACACTCTTGGTTTGCACAAGAGACTTATTCTCAATGATATCCCAAGCGGCATTGGAAGTCTTAACCAAAATATTACCCCCCGAGGCACTATTTAGTGAATCTTGGTCATTCATGCTTAAACCATTATAAAAAGTGTTAATTTGGTGCACTTTGGTAAAACCATGTTGTGGGCATTTTCTTAAAAGATCTTTGAAACGGTCCCAAAATTCACTAAAAGACTCATCGTACTTTTGTTCAAAATTGATAATTTCATTCCGCAAAGCGGTAGTACGAGAGGGTGGGAAAAAGTAGTTTATAAACTTGGTCTCCAAATCCGTCCACGTAAGAATACTTTGTGGCGGTTCCTTAGCAAGCCAATGTCGGGCTTGTCCCTCTAAAGAAAAGGGAAAAAGTTGTAAACGGATTGCCTCTTGTGGAACACCATTGAATTTGACCGTATTCGTGAGTTGCAAGAATCTCTTGATGTGGTCATGTGGATCATCAATGGTACGCCCCAAAAATGGTTGAGCGGAGACCATCTGGATAAAGCCGGATTTGAGCTCAAAATTGTTGGCTGCAATCGCGGGTATGACAATTGGATCATTGTTGCCCTCCACATGTGCTTGCAGAAGTTCAATCATCGGGCGATTGTCTGGTAAAGGCTCATTGTTGAGAGGTGGATTGTTATTGTTTTTGTTATTATTGTTGTTGAGAGGTGGGTTATTGTTGTTGTTTTGTACACCGGCCATGTCTAAGTCTTCGAGAGGCTCGGGCTCTTGATAAGACGTTGATCGTGTACGCATGCACCTGCAAAAGAACTAACAAAGCAAACAAGAAATATTTTTGGTTTTTATGGGTTTTTTAATTTTTTGTATTTTTGAAGATTTTATATTTTTTAGGGTTTTTGAAATTTTTTAGGAAAAAGTAACGTTCACGGCGAACGGGTCCCAAAATCCAAGTTCTCACAAAAAACTGTTGATCTTAACGAGAAGAGCCGGCAGCGGCGCCATTTGATACAAGATTTTGTATGGGATTCAAGATTATATGTCTCGGTATCTCCTCGAATTGATCACGGTTCTAAGTGGAATGATTTGTTCTTGGTTAATAAAAAGGTGTTGGTTTGTTTATCTATTTTAAACTAATGACAAATAAGTAAGTGTCAAAGAGTAAATTAAAAGCTTTAAAATATTAAACTGAATGGACAAGTTAAAAACAAATGTTTGAAAACTTAAAGGAAAAATGAGCAAAACACTTGAACAATTAATAAAACTAATACTTGAAAACTTTGTAAAAACAATAATTTAAACAATTGGAAAAACAAACAATTACTACCAAACCGGAAAGTCTAAAGTTAATTAATCGGAATACCACAAAATTAACACAATCGGAATAACCAAAGATTCACCCGTCGGAATGTAGACAATTACAACTAATCGGAATATATTCTGATCACCTTGATCGGAATGTAAGCAAGTGTCACCTTGTCGGAATGCTTTGATCGGAAAGGGTCGATCGGAATAACTAAAAATCCCCAATCGGAATAATTGGAAAAATGCACTAATCGGAATATATTCCGATAACCTTGATCGGAATGTAAGCAAGTAAGTCAAAATCGGAATTCTTTGAAATGAGCCACAATCGGAATAAACATAAACAAGCCAATCGGAATATGGGGATTAATTCACCATCGGAATATATCAAAACCTGTACAATCGGAATGTTGAAAATAACTCAGATCGGAATAACCAAATAGGCTGACGTCGGAATAATAAACCCTATTCCGATCAACAGTGATCGGAATATTGGTGCTTAAATCGGAATACAACAAACCCTTTTCCAATCTGGTGATCGGAAAGAGGGTGTTGGCTGCTCGTAAAAAACCCAATCGGAAAAGGGTTTATACCCTTTCCGATCTACCCTTTTGATCCGAAATATAAGCAAGTGAATAAGCTATTTCAATAAGCTAATCCCCAAACTAGCTCGAATCTAATACTAAACGGATCAAATAAGCATAACTCCAACTTATCTAAACTTAAAGTAAGCAATTTTTAAATCAAACAATAAAAATATGAACTTTATATGAAAACTTTAAAAAGTAAAATAAGCTAAACTTACAAACAAGCCAATAAGCACAAAGATCTTAGAGCTTAATCGTATAGAAACTTAAGGAAACATAAAAAGATTAACTTTTTAAGCACGAAAACATAGATGAACAACACGGATCATATATTCGTACCAAAAGTGAATCAAAATCAAAGAAAGGTAGAAGGAGAATAAAGATTAAGAGCTTGAATTAAAACTTGATTAATGAAAAACAATACAAAAGTTTGATCTTGAAGGAAAGAAAGATGAAAACTAGTGAGAGAAAGTTTAGAACTTTCTCTCTCTAAAACTAGAGAGAATGAAAAACTAAAAACTACAACTAAGACTAACTAGCTCCAAATTGTGAAGTAAAGTCCTATTTATAGGCGTGTGATGGTGGGCTTGTGAATGGGCTTTGGTTTGGGCTTCTTTTCTTCTTTCTTCTTTAGTCTTCACGTTTCTTTTAAATAAACGTTTCCAACTTTGGATTTTGAGAAGTGTCGGTGAATAATTTCAACTCGTCTTATAATCTTTTGTTTAATAGACTCGAGTTCTTCGACATATTTGAATCTTCCATCTTTGGCTCTATTCTTCGATAAATCTTCAAACAGACACAATGACTTCAAATCTTTTGCATCTCTTGGACAATAGACTTCGTCTTGAGTCTTTTTCTTTGATAAAACCCGTGCAATCCCATGTTTTCTTCAATATTCACCCGGTTGACTCTGAAAACACAATAAATACAAAAACCACGCATAATTCCAAACAAATGATATTAAATACGTGTTTTGGTCTTGTTTTAGCCAGAAATAAGTGGTAAAAGGATGGGTGTTTTCACACCTATCAATCTAGTTCCTAGGATTTTGAGGTACAAGGTTTAATTGTCAAGTTTGTACATTTGCCCCTAAGTATTACTCCTAGCCGTCGCATATTAACAAGCCAAGGGGACAAAATGTGTTTGTATAGTGTTTGTAATTAAGAGAAGTGTTGTACATTACAATTTGCTTGTGTGGTGCGAGCCTTTCATACGTTTAAAGGAAAGGAGAGTGTCCTTTTTCTATACTTTGTATATCTAAGTCTAACTATAGTTAGTACATTCCTTAAGTGCCAAAAATGTACATGGGGTCTTGGTTTTGGTATATGGCCGACGGTTTTGGCTAGTCAAAATGGAAAGAGTGAGCTAAAATAGTGTATGGTTTAATGGAGTGTGTTGTACAAAGTCTAGAAAGTCAAATGTATATTTGGTAAAGGTTTTAGGTATGTAATGTTGTGCATGTTGTATATATTCAGCTAGTTAATGAGTCTAAGGTAGTTTTATGTTCAAATTTAGTGTCTAAGTATAGTTACTAGGTGATTAGGTATGGTATTGTGTGAGTAGGTTTAAGTCTTGGTCGATTTTGGTTAAGTTTGGGATCCTTGGTGAAAGTATAGTCGTAATTAAATGGGAGTATAATTTACTTTATTAAAATGTATGACAACTTAGTGAAAAAGAGTTAGAGTTGTTATTGTAATGTTTAATAATAAAAACAGTTGATGTCGTATTGTAGTATCATTCATGAGGCGAGGAATATATATATATATATATATATATATATATATATATATATATATATATATATATATATATATATATATATATATATATATATATATATATATATATATATATATATATATATATATATATATATATATATATATATATATATATATATATATATATATATATATATATATATATATATATATATATATATATATATATATATATATATATATATATATATATATATATATATATATATATATATATATATATTAAAGCTTAAAATAGTTCTTAGGTAAATGTTATTAATTGTGATCATGAGTTTGGATTTTTATAAATCAATATGATGAATGCTTATGATCATGTGTTCAGGTGACTTAAATGTCCCAAAAGAAGTGATTGTTTACTGTCCCGCATGCTCATATAATGTAGTCATACAAATGTGGCTGTGTCCTTATGATTAAATACTCATAATCATAATATAATGCTATGTGATACAATGTTTCCATGTTCTGATGATTAAAATGACGTATGCTCATGTATGATGCATATGATTGCTCAAAAGATTTCATGCAAAGGTGGTAATATATATAGATATCATGAGGTGACGTGTACAACGATGACATAGTCAAAACCTCAAATTTACAGGTTTTACAATCTGCCCTAAAAACAATCAAGGTTTTGATTGTTTCCAACTTTGACGTTCTCTAAAACACCAACCCAACATTTGGTTAATAGAGTTTCTTCATCACGAGTCCAACTACCGGTGCCTGACTTGGAGCTTCCAAAATTTTTATGTCATGATCATCTGCATCCAAATCAACATCATTTGTTTTTTTGGCTTTTTCGTTTTTGCGGTTGCCTTTTCCGGCTGGTGATCGTGACGCCGGGACTTTGAGTTGGGTTTCCGACACTTGTTGTTGACTTGGGTAATTTAGAAAGTGGTTCTTAAATTGGGCGTTTTGAAACAGATTTGTTGTTGTTGGTAAATTTGTTCCGATTGGGGGAAATAGTTTTGAGTAAAAGGATGGAACGGGAATTGAGAATTTGAGAGCCGGATCGAAATTGAAAAGAAGATGAAAATTAGGAAGAAGATGGAATTTGAGAAGAAGATGATATGCAGTTTTGCGACGATGACGTCGAGGGGTTGCTTGTGTTGAGAAGCTCGGCGAAGTTGGGTTGTGAGAATTGGTCATTTGGAAAGTTAGACATTTTTTTGTTACTGTTTAGATTCATTAGAAGGAATTGTGTGTGATAAAAATTTTAAAATAAAGAATATATATATAATAGTAAATGTAAAAAAAATTAATTTTTTAAAGATCGTTCGTTGGTACCCAACGGTTAGTTTTTTTTCTCTCACTTCTTTGTTGCCTCGCCGCTGCAGCGACGAATATTCGACGAGATAGGGATGATAGTGTGGCAACGAACAACGGAGAGGTTCGACGAAGGTGCCACATTGGCTCGACGAAAGTGAGCTCGCCGTAACACCCTCCGCTCTTAGTAATGTTTCGAAAAAACAACAACCTTAGAACAAGGATATTAAATCTCATTGTTCTCAAAAGATGCAACATACTTATCTCAAGTTCTATCGTTTAAAAATAAAATACAACCCGAAATATGTTTGTACGTACAATTTATTATGTTTTTACCAAAAAAAAAAAGTGTTAAATTTTTTCCTTTAAGTCTTCTGCCTATTACTAATATATATATTAGTACTATTTTGTGGGGAGCTCATTCAAAGGATTTCTCTTTTGTTCATCTCAACTTCAGCAATCAGGTACTCTTCACTTTCTTTGCTCCCTCATTTCCATCCCTGAAAAATTACCATAAAAGATAAAAGATTAAATATTATAACCATAATTAGACACACATGATCAAGTTATAATTTGCATATCCTTGTACCAACTTCCTTTTAGGTTGTTCTCCTTAATACATGTCATTATGCACTTATAAAGTAAGTATAATTTTAAATTGTCAAGACATGCATGCATTATTTACGTAACCAAAAGGGAATCAAGGGGTTGTTTGTTTAAGCTTATATACGTAAGCTAATTTCAACTTATGTAACATAATTTTTAATTTTGTGGTTTGGAGACTGATTGGCTTTTTAAGTTTATTATCATACAATAAACCTATATAAGCCTGTAAGTCTTCAAATAAGTTTAAAAAGTTAAAATTTATGAAATATAAGCAAGAATATAGCTTATTTTTTACTTATATAACAAATACTATAAGGTTATATGATTGGCAAGAGTTTAAGCCTTAAGAGGCTGTTTGATTTAGCTTATATAACGTGAGCTCAATTCAGTTATATACATAAGATTAATTTTGTGGCTTATTTAGAAATTTATTGGCTTATATAAGTTTGTTATACTAATAAACTTATATAAGCCAATAAAACTCCAAATAAGTTTAAAAAATCGAGATTTATAAAATAAAAATCGAAATATGGTTTAATTTTTGCTTATATAACATAAGTCTCAAACTTGTGACTTAATTTGAAATTAGGAGCTTATATCAGTTTATCATGATATAATAAACTTATATAAACTCATAAGTTTTCAAATAAGTCACAAAATTATGACCTTATGTTATATAAATCGAAATAAATTTACGTTATATAAGTCAAAACAAGCACCCTAAACCTTTAAGGTGTTGTTTTGTGAAGGTTTAGCGACGAATAATGGACATGTCTTCATCGGCAAAACGGGCTAAAACTCCGGCAAGCAGCAGCGGGGGGAGTAATAATATAAGTATAATCGTGTCGTGTTTAGTTGATGGGTGCACAGCAGATCTTGGTCAATGCCGGGAGTATCATCGAAGGCATAAAGTATGTGAAACTCACTCCAAGACAGCTAAGGTCACTATTGGTGGTCGTGACCAAAGGTTCTGTCAGCAATGCAGCAGGTAAAACTTCTTTCGTGCATAAGATTGTCCTTTGGTGACACTTAATTAAGTGTCACTATAGTGTAAAAGAAAGAACGATATTTGAAAAATAATGAAATGTGAGTACTTTTTATAGAAGTGTCAAACCCTATAGTATAATGTGTCGTCCTTAAAAAAAAGTATAATGTGTCACTAAAACTCAAATGTGACTAAAACGTTTGTCGTTATGACAATTTCGTGTAGTGTTATTTTTTTAGAATAAATTACATGTTAGGTCCTTATAGTTTACACGAAATAACAAGTTTCGTCTCTAAATGAAATTATATACACCGCTCGTCTCTAATTTCTTGGTTAAAACTTGTTACAAAGATAGTAACTATTTTTCAAAATAAGAACCGTCGGTGTTACAACATATTGTATATAATTTCATATAGAGACAAAACTTATTCTATTTTTTTTAAGATATTGTAATTGCTTTCCACGTAAGCGTTGATAATCAATATAAATTCAGTCAAACTTTTATATACAAAAAAGCTTTTTAGTATTTTAAAAAATATTTTAAAGATAACTTTTACTATGAAAATATAAAAGGTTTTAAATATTTTTTTCATTTAATGTATTTATTGCAAATCACACTAAGTCATTGTAAAAATATATACGAAAAGCTTTCAATACAATGAGAAAAATTACTTAGCTTTTTATAATAAGGAAAAGTCTTTCCTCATTTTATTCATTGAAAATGCTGAGTGAATAAACTTTTGAAAAGACTATCATTATAGATGCACAAGCTTTTGAAAAGTCTTTCCTCATTTTACACAAGTTTTTTAAGCATAGCATTTAATGCAAAATCTCATTTATTATTGTTATCAAAGACTTTTTATTTGTTAACCTTTTGTGAAATACTTTTCAAAAAGTATAGCATGCAATGTAGAAAAACATACTACTAGAACATAGGATGAGCTTTTCGTCTTAAATCTCGAAACTGAACCGGAATCATATTGATTTTTGATACCCGAATCTTGTTCGGTATGGTACCTGTATTACAAAATAAGGTGAAAAATTCTGTACCATTAATTCGGTACGGACCGGTACCAAATTGGGAAATTCCCGAAAAAAGGGAAATTCTCGATTTCTCGGTAGCGACCCCGATACCGGCACCGGTACCAATATCCGAATCCCGTTCGATACGGTACATGTACCATTAATTTATACTTAGGAAAAATTTGATACTAATAATTCGATACGAGATCAATACGATACCGATACCGTGCTCATTCCAACTAAAACATTATTTGGCATAGTAAAAACTCTTTACCAAATTTCTCCTCAATTATAATGTTTGTGGAATAAATTTGTACTTAAGCTCAGAAAGTTAGTCGTAGTTTATCAGTTTGAGCTTAATTAGTGATAAAACTACGATATATATAAAATTTGGCTTAGTATAATTTTCTAGCGAACAAATATATAGATCACTTAATTATATGTGTGTGTTTTAACACTACGCATGGACAGGTTTCACTCGCTACCAGAATTCGATGAAGGAAAACGAAGCTGTCGAAAACGCCTTGACGGGCATAACCGTCGACGTAGGAAGCCACAAGCAGACTCTTTGCCCAAAACCAGTACAACCTTTCTTCCAAATCAACAAGGTCATTCCAAGCTTAAGTAGTTCATACTTCATAGAGTTGCTTAAATTAAAATTTTGCATTATAAGTTTGCAAGTGAAGTAGGGGTGTTTATCGGTTTGATTCTCGGTTTTCCGATTTTTCGGGTGAATAGGTCTACCGAAAATTGAAACGAACAAGAATTCAACCGAATCATACCGGAAACGAATTTAAATATGGTTTGGTTTTTTAGTTGACCCGAATAGCTTGGCTCACACTTTTTTTTTTAAAAAGTATATAATTATACATATATTTATTAAAAGTAATATTATTTCAAGTATAAAAGTTGTTCTTTTATAATTAAATTTTAATGATCATTACATGTAAATATATTTAAAATATATATTTCTGAATTTGGGTTTTTGATTTGAATTGTCAAACTCATATTCAACCTGAAAATGAATTTGTAGTTCGGTTTAGCTAGGTTATGATCTATAACCCAAATACTATCTTCAATACGGTTCTAATTTGGATTCGATTTTTATAAATCTGACCCAAATAATGGTGAAACTAATTTGGTTACCTTACTGTTTTTATTACAACAGGCATTGCTACAATTTTATCATTCAATAGCCCACAAATACACTTAAATAGCATGGTGGGTTCTGCTAGGCCCAGTGGGTTCATCAAACAAGAGAGCCCAAGCCCTATCAGCCCATTCAATAACCACAGACAACTCATGTACCAAGGCCCATTACCTCCAACTCCAACCGCGCGTAACGATGGTGCCAACCACTTCAACTTCCTCCAACACCGACCACCGCCACCACTAGCCCCCGGCACGACTCGTGCTCTCTCTCTTCTGTCATCGTCGCCGCAAGCCCATCAAACTCAAGGAATCATGACATCAGTTCCTACTCCTAGTGGCATTGGTCAATATGGTTTTGCACAAGAGATGCATAGTGAAGCAATGCTTACGGACACAAGTGGGCCGACACTTCAGTTTCATGGGATGTTTAATAATGACCATGCTGGCTCGTCTTCGAGTGGGATTAAACAACCAACGTTGTCGTTTAAGTGGGATTAACAAATAGTTTGTGCTATGGTTCGCGAAAAAATTCATGTAAGGTTTGTGGTTGTACTTTAGAGTTGCTAGACCCCTCGACTCGAACGAATAATGGTTCATTGTTAATAAATGGGTTCTTGTTTTATTTTTCGGAAATTGCTAAACGTAGCCCTAATGTTATCTTTGTACCTTTTTCTTAATAACAACGATTGACTTGCAATTACGTTTCAAACCGACATTAGGTATATATGGTGGTGCTACCAGGAAAAAGTACTGTCACATAGATTATGTTATCCGAATCATCATGACATCATATTTTGTGAAAAATGGTAAGCGGAGAAAAAAACATGACTAAATATCACTGAAAGCACATACTTTTGAACCGTAATACTAGAAATATATTTTGATAAAACATATGCATTTAACATAAATTTAAGAAAAATCGATGTTTTTCTAAAAAATTAACACTACAATAGAAAAATCCGCGGGAACACCGTTTCGTCCATGATCGTAAGTCATAAAAAAGTGTTGCTATGGGTTTACATGCACGCCATTTATCATAACAAAAACAATTAAAATATATATGGCACGACGTGAGAAGCCATGTCACCACATTGCTTACGTGGGAGCACTTGTTCGGACAAAAATCGACTAAGTCGACCAACTCGATTACAAATAAAATTCAGTAAAATCCGGAATTATTCGGTCAAATGAGATAACGGTCGACTAAATTGGATAAAATAGGCATATAAAATTTTCGAATTTGATATACAAAAATCCAATCTGGTTAATTCTAGCATTACCGCTAAACATTATACATAAGTCCAGCTAACGTCAAGCAATTTTTATGACCTCGATTACAAGTTTACAAATATAAAAGTTTTAAAAGAGGTTGATTCCAACCTTATTGGAATACTATTTTAAAGAGCCCCTAAAGAAAAAGGGTTTTTCTATCTTGTGCCGCATATTTAGAATAATATGAGTCGTGTTTGATTCGATACCACAAAGTTTGATATAATAATTGGGTGATACACTCAATTATACTTGCGTTGCGTATCGCATTTCATTTAAAAATAGAAACGAACATTTTCACTATTCAACTCAAATAATGCCCCTAACTAGCTAGGTTCCACAAGAACAATAATTTGAAGTAAAGGTTTGATAGCAATAGGTTCTTCATGATCCATAATCCAAGTAAAGTGAAAATAATTTGGTATTTAAGTAGTGACAATTATGCCATTTTTTTGTTTATTGAGACGACAAAAGTTTATTTACATTATTTTTTTCACATGATAACAGATAAATTTTCATCATTTATTTTGATTTAATCTAACGATGAACATTGATGAACATTAATTTAAAGTTTAAAAAAAACATGAAAGGACTATTCTTACCAAAATATTCAAAACTTTTAAAAAATCAGTGGAGGGGTTAAAGTTGTAAATATAACGAAATAATGTTTATCACTAGTGAAATATAATTACATTATGGGCAGTTTCATATATTATCCTACTTTTAAAAATCAATTTCATATATACCCAAACATGTTTAAAAATCATTATACATTTTGCATTCAATAGTTGCAGTTTGGATATATATAAAATTAATTTTAAAAATAAGGTGATATATGAAAATAATTTATTACATTACTTTGTCACTAGTGATATTTGATTACCTACTAGTTGAGTCCGGTTATTAAAGAACCTTTTATTTTGGTGGAAACCAAGGGCTCAATCTGGACCCTTGATCATACAAGACCAGATCAAATAATAAAAAACATGGAAGGACTAAATTTGCCAAATAAATAAATATAACTTAGGGACTAAAAACGAAAATATGTAAACCATCAGCTACCCCCAATTTCTTATCACTAAAAACATACACATCTCACACGTTCTCTCTCTATATTCAACCTTATCAAAAAAATGAAAAATTGTGCACGAATTAACCGTGCAAATCACTAATTAAACGCGCAAATGGAGGTTTAATTGCCAGAAATTCGAAGTGAAATGCTTTGTAATTGGGTCAGCAGGTTGGTGAACTGGAAGGGGCTAATGTCAAATGGCAGATATGTGCACTTACCGACTAGATGGAGCACTAGAGTAACCCTTTAGTGCATTGGGACGACTTGATGATACACTTAAATGGTGGAATAATGTATTCTTGGTTCGGCAAGTACTTCTCTTATTAAGTTATGTTATACCTTACCTTTTTCCAAATTATACTCTTGATAAACACTTGGAAGAAATTTATGAATTAACAAAAGTCACTTATCCGTTAGGTTGAAATTTGTGAGAATTTGATTAAGAAGGCTAATTTTTCTTTTAGGCATTCTTAGTTGTATGCTAAAAAATGCTAAGTTAAAGAGAGTAGAAGACTTAGGGGGTATTGGGTGTAAGCTTATTGACGAATTCAATACACCATTCACAATCGGGTTTTTAAACTCTGCCAAAAGGTGATTCATTATATCTTTTTCTGATGTAAAATTAGTTGTGTTCTGCCACGAATAGAGAGCCTGGACCTATAAAACAACAAAGAGCCATAAGTTATTTTAACAAACATGTTCTAAGTGGCATAATGGTCTTACAACAAAAAGCCGATGCACCACTTGAGGACAAGGATACTACCATAGAGAAACATGTCGAAGATGCTCAAAGTATATATATATATTCAATAAAAATGACACTGAAGATGTGGGTTGTCCAGAGAAGTTAGATTTAGATCTAAGTTTTGGTGATGATTCCATGCCACGTCCTCTGAAAGAAAGCTTTTTGGTAAGTCTTCCCATTGAACATCTTCCTTCTTCTTTTTCTTCACTGTGGTTTTTTAATTACATCTTCTTAGATAATGTTGGCTTAGACCTGGATCCTATTCGATCTGCCTGTTTTAACCAATTAGCATATCTGTAATTCACCTTGAAATTGTGAAATCCAACATTATATTCCATTTATATCTATTTATATAGGAAACTGTAATCATTCGTCTATATGTGCAGTATAAGCTAGTAGCCTTCTTATAAGTGTGAGTATGAAATCATTTAAAGTAGATCAGAATGCTTGGTTGGTTATTGGAATCTATCATGTTGCAAGTATCTACTTGTGAATCAACCTATTGTAATCTTGTATTTCAGATGAGATGAGATAGCACTTTGACATGCAACTTCTTGTCTAATAAATGTATATAGATTTCTTATCATTATTGTCACGTCATATGGGAATAAGTTTTTTTTATCCACCTCCTTTATCAAGTATTACAACGTTAAACATCAGGCTACATTAAGTTGCAGCATACCCATTGTTCACTGAAATTGCACCATTTCTCCCAATAAACCAGCCACTTAAATTACCTTCATTATTTGTATTCATCCCACTACAAAACTGTTTTACTACCTTACGTATATAGTTGCTTAACCGAATCTATAATCTTCATTTTATAATGTAGCATAACAATAAACTAATAAACTAGATAAGGATGTAATGTATATAATTTGAACGTTTAAGTATGTATTAATATCAAAGTAATTTGTTTAAGTACGTGATGTTTTATGTTAATTATTTTTCATTATGTTTCTATTTCATAGTGCTTTTTTCCATGAGTTTCATAAAAATCTAAATTATTCCACTTACAATTTACGACCACGTCAATTAGTAGTCATTGTAGCGCTTTCGCCTCGATACCTTGCGTCTTGGTTTTTTACCCTTATTGCATCGAAGCACATCACACTTTTTCAAAAACTTGGAATTATTTGGGGTCAGAACTTGAATATGGGTACTCGGGTTGACCCTATTTAGTATTCGCGGTACTCGAGTTTACCCGATGAACCTGGAAAAAATTTTATACTCGAATATGCTTAAAATTTTCATTGTCCAACCTCTTATACCCCCGTTATACGACATGTTTAATATTACCTTTGACATTTCATAAACAGAATAAATGTCTAATATCACTTGTGATATTTGTTATATGACATGTCTAATATCACTTGTGATATTTTTTAAAACATAATTAATGTCTAATATCACTAATGATATTTGTTATATGACATGTCTAATATCGATATTTCATACATATTTAATGTCTAATATCATTTGTGTGATACTTGTTATATGACATGTCTAATATCACTTGTGATACTTCATAACCATAGCTAATGTTCATTATCACTTGTGATATTTGTTACTTATATAACATGTCTAATATCACTTGTCATATTTCATAAACCAGTATATTTTATAACTTTTAATATCCACCTGTGATATTTCCTTTTTTTATATGTTTAGCTATTTTTTTATATTTTTGGGTACAAAATGATTTTTTGTGCCTTTTACAGCACTAGGCAAACATAAGATTTGTTTATTGTTGGTTTAAGTTGCTTAAGGTTATTTTTACCATCATAATGCAATATCACCAATGATAAATAAATAAAGTACGTATTTTTAACATTCAATATCATTTATGTATATTTTTTATATGTTATCACTAGTGATATTACAACAGTGTTAACCCACATGTGAATCTTAGTTGATATAGGTTATATTTATCATCGCTAATATTACAATTTTAAAGTAATTAGTGTTAATCCATGGGAGAATCTTAGTTAGGAATGAGGATTTGTCACGTTATATTGCTTTATCATAAGAGATGGTAAAAAAAATCACAAGTGATAAATAACATTGATTACACTAATTTAAGAAGTTTTGCATTAAGGTTGTAGTTAGTCAGTTAAAGTAATATCTCATGTGATAAAGAAATATGAAATGACACTAGTTATGGCATTTTACATATAAGTAATATCACATGTGATGAAGCAATAAAATGTAGTACTTTAGATATGAGTAATATCACCGGTGATAAAACACTAAAACGAGCAAAAGTAAACATTATTCATGTTTGGCCATATCACTTGACATATTACTCTAAAGTGACTAATTTCAAATTCTATTAGTTTGTCACCTGAGATCTTGCCTGAGATATAAATTGATTAACATAAATTATTTAAATACTTTTCAACTTTGATATAATGTTATATCACTAATGATAAACAAGTGTCACAAATACCAATACGAATAAAAAAACAAACTATGAAAATAAAAACCCGGACGAATTCTAAAAACAAGTGTTGCATTAATATATATGACATGTCTAATATCACTTATAATATTTCGTAAACATAGTAAATATTCAATATCACTTGTGATATTTCATAAACAAACAATTATACATTTTAACTGTTTAATATCACTTGTGATATTTCAGTGTTTTTAATATTTCTTTTATATATTATCACAAATGCATTTTAAAAATATTACTCCGTAGAAAGCAATGAAATATCATAAGTGATAGTATAAAGGTAAAAAAAAACATTTTTTTGTTTATAAAATATCACAAGTGATATTAAACGAGATATCACAAGTGATATTATATATTAACTATAAGTGTGAAATATTACATGTGATATTAGAAGAAAAAAGGTCGTCGGTGATTATTATATGTAATTACTATACGTCATGAATCTGTCGATGATGATTCCGGTCATACTTTTTCAACATGTGACTCACCAATGACATCGGTAAGTGTTGTGTTTAGTTAATTAATAATATAGTAATACTACTAGTAAGATGGTATTGCTACCTTTCATCACTTTGATATGCATATATCTTTCAGCCGCCGAAAGATTGGGTTAAAAACATAATGACAGAGCGGAAGATTCTTGAGTAAGGCTTGCCCGGTATGTCCAATTTACTCGAGACAGAAGCAAGTTAGCACTTTAGTCATTCTAATCTGAATTTGGTTCCAGATTCAATATTTGTAAGGGTTTATGAACTGAGGATGGATCTATCGAGGGTTGTGATTATCGGAAAATAGGGGAATCCTTATCATGATGGTCTCTTTTTTGTGTGTTTTCCATGCGACTATCCTCTTACCCTACCTGTATGTCATCTTGATCCTGTAGTTTGATCTTTATCTATCTGTATACTTGATCCTTTGTATTCACTGATTTTATCTATCTATCTTAATTTTATTCAGCATTCTGGTGGTCTTAACATCAATCCATCTGCACTACTCTGGTAAATTATGCTTCAGGCTCTAGGGAACAATTGGCAACGTAGAGGAAAAAGAAGAGATGCGGGTCACTCTGGTGGTCTTAACATCAATCCAAATCTTGGTGCCTAAGTTAATCTCCACTCTTAAAGTTATTTGTCTTCGATGGATTTCATTGTTCCAACACTAGAGTTATTTTGTTGATGGGTGAATTATTAATGAATATGTGACTTTTTTGTTACTGCATTTTCTATATGAAATTGGCTTTCTATGTTTGTGGTGTCTATGTTACAAACTCACAATCATATTTTATTAATTTGAATGAATGTAAATAGAGGATCCTAAACTTTTAGTTAGTATGAAATATTTGTAACTTCACTCTTAGTGGAGATATTGCATTAAGGCCACAAGGTTAGAAACGAGCCGAATTGCGTCTGTACAAAGCTCGAGCTTCTCTGCGTATGTTTCCGTATGTTTTTAAGCAAGTCATAACAACCACTTATTTAATAACAATCTGAAGCACTCAGAACCCAAAACAAGGGCAATCTTATACACTCAGAATCCAAAACAAGGGCAATCTGATACACTCAGAACCCAAAAACAGGAAAAAAATTGATGATGATTATAAAGTCAAAGGACAAATGTTAAGAGTCGCACACAACATCCATCATTTGTTCAACTATTGGCATTATAGACAACCGACTACTGAAACTAGTTATTGGCTACCGAAGCATCAAGTATGTAAAATTCTGAGCAAGATTGCTGAAGAACAAAAGAAAGTACACAAACCAAAGAAGATAATCTCTAGTATCTTGCGTTAAGTTTTTGTTCTAACTCTGCCACAAGTATATCATCTTCTGGTTTATCGGTGAACCAGGTAACCATCAGTGATCTAAAGCATCATAAAACCTTGACCATCGTAATAGAGTTTCATTTCGTTAGGGTCCCATGGTATGATCTCACCCATCCACACCTTTTATCCACCTCCACTAATTAGAAACTGCACTACATTGACAACAGATGAAATATTTTGTTATCATTTTTCTTGAGAAGGCAAGATTTATTGAGGACCCAAACCAAACAAGATACAAAAAATGACAACCCACCTTCTTAACAAGAAGGTTAAAAAGAATGAATCCCCAACAAACAAAGACAATTACATACAAAGACTAGATCAAAGAAACAAAAGCTTAACAAAAGAAAACCTCACAAACACTAAAAGGCACACCAAGGACACCATGTGTCGACTACAATAAATATAACGACTACAATAAATATAAGGTAGGCCAAATTATCCCGCCATATGATACACTCAATGATAACAGGAGGGACAAATAAACACTTTAGGAGTTGGACCACCCACTAACTCTCAAAATGCACTTAGCCCCCATAATATATTGCCAGAACACCAGGTCCAAACGCATTAACAGACACAAATATTTGCAGCAGATAGTGAATTCCACACTTATGATTTCAGATTATTATCATTGTTACATGTTTAGACAATTTCTCCTTAAGTGGCGGCGCAAATTCAGAATTGTTGTACAATTAAGTACCCAATAGACAAAGCATGTTCATTTCCAGCAACTTAGATAGAGTAAACTAAGAAAATAACCAATATAAAGAAAATATCATATTTGCAATACAAGGGAGAGTTTGGATTAATGTAATATTATGACACCTTGATATATATTGTGGTATTTAATGAGTTCACGTCAACTAATATTATGTACAAGTAAGTTAGGCAAAAACCCCTACGAATATCCCTTACGCCATACATTTTCGCACAATATATCATACTTGAGCAATTAGTAGGTTCTTATTCATTAAAAAAGAACAACAATCAAGTTTGGCCTGTCACACTCTTAAGAACATATAAATGAATAAACAGTAATAACACGATCATAGAAAATTATGCGATAATAGGTTTCGAATTCTTACCAATCTGTATATTATAGTTTAATGTCTCGTTAATAAATAAGTTGCTCAACGCATGACAAACATTCCATGGCACCTGTTTGTATACCAACGCCCAAGCATTAGAATGAAATTGAACACAATTGGTCACATTTATCATTAGAGTGAAATAAAAAACACAACTCAATATTAATTCAAACATAATAATAAAAAACAAACCTCGGAATCAATCTGATCTAATTCATCATCAAACCGACATCGTTTAACAGAAGATCTAAACTCAGATCTAAACTCACTACTCTCACTAGTCGAACAACCACCGCTAGCACATGGCGGCCACGTCGCCGACGCCCACGGCATCACCTGCACATCCTCATCCTGACTCTCATCATCGCTATCATCCTCATCCTTCATGTGAATCACTCTCCTCCTCAACTACGTCATTTCGTCTTCTTCAGTTTCTTCTTCGATTAAAGACAATTGGGCATGAAATGATAACGGAATTTGTAACTAAACGATTTGAAAACAACATCTTATTCAGTTTCGTCTTCAAAATTTGGGGATTTTTATGGTGGTTTAAAGGGAACGGGTTGCTGAGAGAAAACGTGAGCACATGAAAAAGAAATGAAAAAAGCCTGACAAGAAAATAGAATAAAAGATTTAAATTTTAGATTAATCCACACCGTTAGATGAAACTTAAATGAAAGGTGGGGATTTATCCCTTGGATTCCACTAAAAAACAAGGTTCTAAAATAACTTTTCTCCCTACTAGTTTATGTTATATTTATAATTTTAGTTTCTGCGTTATTTTTTACAATTTTTAAATATTTTTATATTTTTGTTCGAGATTTAATTTTAAATAATGAATGATTAATATTAATTTGTTAACATATAGTAAAGGAAAAAATAAGCAAAATAATTCATCTTTTGTTGGGGCATCATTCTCTTTTTCTAGGATACACCCCAATAACGAACTAACCGCCCATCCATTCATTATCGGGTCCATTGTGTTATTAAAGTAATTTTTTGAGATTAAGCTTGATTTTGTTCGGTAATTGTTTACTCGTTTAGGGCATTTTTAGATATAGGTTCATGTATTCGAATCTTACTTAGCGTGTATGTTATGCAATAAATGACCTACACTGGCCAGTTTAATCAAAACTGAACCGGCCAAATCTGGTTTTATTTTCGGTTCTATATACTTACGATCTTGGGTTTCGGTTTGGTTCGAGTCAAAAACGAGAAAAACACACCTAAACGTATAAATCAAACGGAAACAAACGGACTAACACAAAACCAAACAGATTTGAATGACTTCGGTTTGATACTCGATTCGTGGCTTCATTAAGCCGGGGTTTTATTTGGTTTCGTTTTAGATCGGGTCGGTTTTGAACCTATACTCGGTCTACTAGTCGTTAATTTATATGGACAACGTAGTGAATGGAAATTTTAAATTTTGTTATTTTTGGCATCTTTTAGACTCTTGCTCAAGGTTGCAAAAATCATGAATCGTTAGTTGTGCAGTCAATCACCTTATAATTTGTACTTGTTTTAGGCGAGATTAATCGGTAAGAAAACGGATTGGCATTTTTAGCAAATTTTTGGTATTTTCGGCAAGTTTTGGTATTTCTAATGAGTTTTAGGTATTTTCGGCAATATTATTCTTAAAATACAACTTATCAAACATATAATTAGTTATTATAAGTGCAGAGGCGGCTCAAAGGGTGTACAAGCGGTACCATCGCACCGGGCCTCCAGTTGAGAGGGGGCCTCATTTTTTTACGATTATATATAAATACGTTATATGCCAAACATGTATGAGTCCTGTAATTCAAATTTAAATAAACTTTCTCTTTAATTTAGACGTGTAACGGGGCCTCATAATCATTATTGCCTAGGGCCTCCGACAACAATGAGCCGGCCCTGTATAAGTGATAAACATAAGTTTACACTGAGTTTTCGATATTTCGGCCAAAGTTGCTGGTTTTCGGCAAGTTTCACCTCCCTTGACCGTCGTTGACCAAAGTTGACCATCATTAATCGTCTTTTTATTAATCGGGAAGGTTGAGGGCCTTGTTGCTATTAACCGACGATTAATCGTCCTTGTAAACCTTGTTTTGCAACATTGCTTTTGCTACTATTTTCTATTATAAAAAAGAATGTAGGGTAACATGCAATATGTCTTCTGTAGGTTATGGATTCTAATACCATTTAAAAAGATGTATAAAAAAGTTGAGACGTAAATAGTCATATCTTTACTTAAATAAAAAAAAAAAAAAAAAACTTTCGGCTTTACAAGGAGTGAGAATCGAATACTCTAAATTGTGTCTTTTGTAATGTCTATTGTAAGATTCCATATTATTATGAAGATATGACATAATTTAACTATGTTATCCCAAAAGAACAACAAAAGAGCATCAAAAGAGACCATTGGGAGACCAAGGAACCTAAGCCAAAAGGTACACAATTTGCACTCCTATAAATCATTCCTTAACTTCGTATAACAACATGCACAACAATAATAACCTCAAAACAACAATAACCTCAAACATGGAAACAAACTCTACACAAAGAGCTGCAGGATTCGTGAAAAACAAGCTCGTCAGCACATTCTACAGAACGACAACGAAACCACCACAATCGTCGTTGCCAACGACGACAACCCCATACGTCGTTCCTACCATCATCAACAAGCCGAGCCATACACCTTCTTCATCAGTGAAAAAAGTCCCATCGTTAACAAAGCTCACAAACTTTTTTAGCGTTGGCAGCTCAGATGATAATTACGTGCATGGACCTAGCGGTGGAGGTGGTGATGCTAAGGTCGACATAAGGGCATCTGCCTATATCTCGTCTTTCAAAGAGCGGCTTATACTTGAGGAACGCAACGCAACTAATGAACGTGTCGAAAAGTACAGGAGGAATTAAGCGAAAATAATCGCTAATGATCCGATATAAATAAAGTGCTTGCTGGTTTTTGGTGTGTAATTTAAAGAGTGTTTTCTTCTTGTTGGTTCACAAAAAGATATGAACCGTGTTTCGTGGTCTCCTTTTTAGTGACGAAAAGTGTATATATTGCTAATGCTGTTATGTATGAATTTACGGTTTTGGATTTCAAGTGTGGTGTCGTTTAAAAACAAATGAATTTACTGCAATTGTTGTGTTTAGTGGTGTATAATAGCACTCATTACAAAATTTATTTTAATCAAATGTTATAAAAACAAATAATAAAAGAATCACTAAAATAAATTAATAAATAACTATTTTGCTCGAACAAGACTTTGAAAGTGGGGTAATGAAGGTTCTTGCATGACACCATGCAGGGTAATAATAATAATAGCAATGTTTTGAAACCTGATTTTTAAATTGACTTGGTTGAGTTATCAAGTCCGGGTTAACCCGAGTTCTAAAAAAAAAAATTTTTATATTTAATAATTAGTAAAATTATATATAAAAACCATAAAAACTTTCATATTGAAAATATAAATTGTTTATCAACCAATATAATATATAAAAGTAAAATTTTATTCTAAATACGTAAAATTTACATTTTTTTTTTCGACCTGAGATTGAAAACATTTAATAATAGTAGTACCATATCTCAAGATAATTCTATTTGGTCAATTAGTGTCCTACTTGTTAAACAAATGGGCTACAAGGAATTTGGTTTCTCATATACAAGGAATGGGCCAAGCCCAACAATGCTTGCTAGAGGTTATTGCAAACCCAAGAATTCCACAAGCTTTTAGCGTCTTGATCTAATAATCATAAATGTTACACATAGAAGTGAGAACTTATAAATAACTAAGATACAAGTGAGAACTTATAAATGCTACATATATAAGACTTATCTAAGATACATGTGAGAATTTATAATTACTACATATATAAGATTTGTCTGAAATACAGGTAAGAAACCATAAATACTACACATACAAAACTTTTCCAAGATACATGTGAGAAATCATAAATTCTACACATACAAGACTAGTCCACGATACAAACGAGAAATCATAAATGTTACACATACAAGACTTGTCCAAGATACAGATGAAAAACCATAAATGTTACACATACAAGACTTGTCCAAGATACATGTGAGAAACCATGAATGCTATACAATCATACAAGACTTGTCCAAAATACAGGTGAAAAACCATAAATGTTACACATACAAAACTTGTGAACAAGAAGTTTCTACAGGTTTTGGTTCGCTTTATGGGGAAAAAATTTAATCTTTCATTAGTCACGAAAATTCGTATGCTTTGAATCCGGGCTAACACAAGAATAATCTACCTGAGAATAGTCTATTTGCAATGTTAAATCAAACGCTAGAATTATAAAAAAAACAATGGAAAGCTTTTAGAAATTAATCTTTCATTTTTTTCAAAACATTGTTTACACGAGTTGGCATATAGAGATGTCATCTCACTAAATTCAGATGCAAATAATCTTAAGGTGCGTTTGACTAGGTAAATTGAAAGCTTTTCGTGGCATTTATATTTTTAAGATTAAAGTGTATAAATCATTTTTGTGGTATGTTAAAATTTTGATTTACATCACTCGTTAATAGTTCGCGTAGCGTATATTTTTGTGTTTGTAAAATGGTGCACAATACATATTTGAGGACGGATGATGAAAATAGAAAAATTTTAGTCTTTGTTACAACCCATGAATGATTTTTGCACTTAACTTTAGAAAAAAAACAGAAAATTTTATTCAAAAAAATTTTAAAAACTTGTATTTTATTTTTCAAAATTTTTTCGAAAAATTTAGTTTTTTTTTAAAAAATTTCGAAATTCTTTGGAGAAAAAGTAATTTTTTTAAGAAAAATTTGAATTTTTCTTTCCAAAAAAAAAATCTTTTTTCAAAAAAAGTTTCAAAAATAGTTTTTTTTTCAAAAATTTCGAAAAAAATATTGTGGTTTCAAAAAATTTCAAAATAATTTTTTTATAAAAAAAATTTCGAAAATTATTTTTCTTCCAAAAAATTCTAAAAAAGAGTAAAATATTTTATATTTTTTATTCAACTTTTAGAAAGTTTTAATTTTTTCCCAAAAAAGAAGTAAATATTAAAACAAAAATTCTTAAATTTTTTTATAAAAAAACTTTTTTCAGATACTTTTGAAAATTATTTTTTGAAAAAAAAACATGTTTTCAAATTTTTCTTGAAAAAAAAAATGCATTTTCTAAAAGTTTTTGAATAAAAAAAGACTATTTTCGAAAAAAAATTTATAAAAAACTTTTTTTCGAAATCTTTTACTAAAAAAATCTTTTTTCAAAATTTTTTTTGGAAAAAAATCGTTTTTAAATTTTTTTTTGAAATAAAACAATTTTTTGAATTTTAAAAAAAAAAATTCAAAATTTTTTTCTGAAAAGTTAAGTGCAAAAATAATCTCTGGGTTGTAAAAGTACAAAAGGACTTTTGGTGACAAACAGTTTTAACCTTAACTGAAAACTATTTGAACCATTATTCCCCAGGGATTTATTGTGCACTATTTTATAACCAAAAAATGTATGTTGCGCGAAATATTAACGAGCGATGTAATTTAAACTTTTGACAAATTACATAGATGATTTTTACAATTTACTCTATTTTTAATTTATGCGAAATATTGTGTTTGGTATCTCAAATGACGTAATTTAAAATTTCATAAATTGTCGAAACCGAGAGAATTTAAATGCCTTAAAAAAAATGAGAAGATTGAATTTACTTGGAAATAACTTACAATAAATTGCCAACTTAGATCAAAATACTTTAAGATTTTTCTTCTTATTGTTTTTGTTGTATTTTATTTTGTTTGGGGTGTTAGTCGGGTTAGGTTGGTCATTTGGATCAATTGGGTCGGGTTAAAGCTAAATATTATGTCCTGATACTCGATGCTATTTGAATTGCTTTAACCGGGTTAGGGTCAATTCTGGTTTGGTCAATTCAAGTTTAGGTCTATCCGAATAAGAGAGAAATGTAATAAAATCGCTTATTTTGTACTTATTTAAATAGTTACTTATTTCATACTTATTTAAATAGGAAGTCTATATTAAAAAATAAAAAATTCTTTACTTGGGTTAGCCGGTTCGATTCGATTCTGAGATAGCCAAAAGAGTTACATCCGATACTCGACCTTTTTTAGTATTCAGGTTACTCGGAATCTAAATACAGCTCGACTAATTGTTGTGTCTTTGCTGTTACTGATATCTCAGTTTAAACAGCTTATGTGCAGTGGCGGACGCAGAAAATCGAATAGTGGGGGGCAAAAATTTTTTTTGACAATAACAAAGTAAAAAAAAATTAAAATCCGAATAAAAAACCGAATATTTTAACTTAAAAATGGAGGATTTTTAGGCTTTAGAGTGTCAAAAGTTGGATTTTAATATGTGAGTGGGGGGCAATTCGTGTTTCGAATGGGGGGCATTTGAAAAAAACTGTCAAAATCAAAGAAAAATTACACTGTAATCTCGTCGTTTTGATCAAGCTATGGGGGGCGCCGCCACCCCAGATCTAACACATAGGTCCGCCCCTGCTTATGTGTCTTGGATGGACAGGTCAGTCATGTATTAAATTTTTAACGATTGCTGCTGATTCCTAGTGACTTGCAAGTGATACTATATCCAGAACCGAATATCTCAATTTACTATTCACTTTTTATCATAGTGAATCCAACAGATAATTCCTCGCCACACAAGACTTTGGAAGTGGGGTAATGAACGTAGATTTTTGCATGACAAAATGCAAGGTAATAATACTAATAGTAGTACTACCATATGTCCATATCTCAACATAATTCTATTTGGGCCTGTGGATTGGTCAAACAAATCCGCTACAAAAGGAATGGGCCAAGCCAACAAGGCTTGCTAGAGGTTATTGCAAACCCAAGAATATCACAAGCTTTTAGCGTCTTGATCTAATATGTTCTTTAAGAATTTATAGCATAATTATTACTGTATTTTTCTTATCAATAATTTAAATACAAGTGAGAAATTATAAATGCTACACATATAAGACTTGTCCACGGTATAGGTGAGAAATCATAAATGCTACACATACGAGACTTGTCCAAGATACATGTAAGAAACCATAAATGCTACACATACAAGACTTGTCCATGATACAGGTGAGAAACCATATATGCTACACACACAAAACTTGTCCACGATACATAAATGCTACACATACAAGACTTGTCCAAGATACATACGAGACACCATAAATGCTACACATACAAGACTTGTCCAAGATACAGGTAAGAAACAATACATGATACACATGCAAGACTTGTCCAAGATATAGATAAGAAACCATAAATGCTACACACGCAAAACTTGTCCACGATACATATGAGAAACCATAAATACTATACATACAAGACTTGTCCAAGATACAAGTGAGAAACCATAAATGCAATTTGAAATGATACAGATGAACTTTTGTAGAAATCTCCATTAGCTATATCATCATATTATTGTGTCTTTTTGCTGTTACTCATAGCTCAATTCATACGAGAATAGTTCTAGCACTCATGACCCATCTTTTCTATGTGTTTGTACTAAAAAAAAACAATAAAGCTTACAAAAAGATTATCTTAAAGGCTAAAGATTTTCCTAAAGGCTAATTTCATGGCTATTGCAATTAAAAACATCTTTCTTAGAGCAGTAGGTACCTTTTCGTGCTATATTCTATACTTTTTATAAAGTAAATTAATATCTCATTTTTTAATAAATGCACAAATTTTAGGTAATCCAACAAATAAAATAATATACAGCTTATTAATACAAATAACAAACTAAGAATTAACTAATACAATCTATTAATGCCGGTATACAACCATATAACAAGCATAAGAACTTTTACAACACACATTACACTTAAACTATCATTAAAATAAAATTAATATTATAATTAAAACATCTCAAGATCACAATTTACAAATAAAACAACATATCCTACAAATGTCACTACATTTTATTTTTTCAAAATCGCTTAATAACAATTAATATATAATTAATACAACTCATTACTCACATATAGAATTTTATATTCACCTTACATAATAATTTAAAACATATATGTCTACAATTTTGAATATCAAACCAGGTTCAATCGAGAACTGGAGCCATCATCGATTCTGCTAGACAATTAGATAAAACTACATAAACCTTAAATTTTGCTTTTTGAGATTTTGTTAAAAAAAACATAAAATTAAAATATTATTAACCGAAATTATGTTACAGGGTACCCGCAGCCGCATCGCGCGGGTACCTTGCTATAGGGCTGAGCATCGGTCCGGTACCGGACCGGCCCGGACAAAACCGGACCAGACCGAGGACCGAAATGATCCAAAACCCCGGACCGAAACCGGGCCGAAATGGTCTGGTCTGGTCCATGTTAGTTCGGTCCTCGGTCCGGTCCGGTCCTATTAAACATAATCGACGAGATTTTGATAATATTGAATCGGACCAGAGGATCGACCGAACCGAAAACCGAATTGATCTAAAACCCCAGACCAATGACCGAATTAGTAAACCGTAACAGATAATTCCTCGCCACAATATGTCGTCATTTTGGTCGGACAAGACTTTGGAAGTGGGGGTAATGAATGTGTAGACTTTTGCATGGCAACATGCAAGGATAGTAGTACACTACAAGAAAATTGGGAACAGGTGACCGGGGTTTTCCGGCGACAAAATGTCGCCAGGGATAACCACTTTTTCCTGGCGACATCGCTGACGTGGCAAAAAATTAGATATACTTTTTGGTCAAAGTTTGACTAGAGTATCCCTGGCGACATGTCGCCGGGGATACACCGTCCAAAATCAGATGCCAAAGGAAAGAGCGGGATTTTTTTCCCTCCCACTTATCCCTGGTGATATGTCGCCAGGGAAATAGGGATGGCAAAAGCACTCGCAACCGATGGGGAAAAACGGAACCCGAACCGATCGAGTCGGGTTCGGAGTCGGGTTGGCGGGTTTGGATGCGGGTTCGGGTTGGGATATTCTATTTTTCACGGGTACGGGTTCGGGTTCGGGTTTTAGTAATACCCGCCCCGTTTACCCGTATACGTACCCGTTTACCAAAATACATACCGTTTATTGCTGTTTTATATAGTTTTTGAATTTGTGCGAAATAGTAGACGAAGATTTTTAAGCAAAAGAAATGCTTATATTAGTTATATTCTGTATGCATTAAGATCTTTGTCATCAAGCATATTTGGGTTTGTAACTATAAATAAAAAGAATGATTTATTTGATCATTAAATCGCATGATATGATTTTGAATTAGTATTTTTTTATCTTCTAAAAACTTAAAAAAATATATTAGGATATTATGATTGTTTTCATTGGTTTTTTTTAACTTTATACGCACAATTATGTCCAACGAAATGTAATTGTGGATACCCGATACCCGCGGATAAAAACCAAAAACCCGATGGGTAATACTAATCGGGTACCCGTCGGGTATTGGGGCGGATGCGGGTTTGGATATTATAAACGGGTGCGGGTACGGGTTTACTAAAACGCGACCCAAACCAGACCCGTTGTCATCCCTACAGGGAAACCTCGTCCATCGTAATTACCATTAATTTTTTTATAATAACCTGCCAAATTTATCCCTGGCGACATGTCGCCAGGAAAACTTTGTCAAACGTAATTAGCTTCAAACTTATGCAGAAAATGTGTGGCGGGCTTTTACCCGCCAAATCTCAAAAGTTTCCCTGGCGACCTGTCGCCGGGGAAACACCCTGTCATATATATAATTAGTTTTTGCTTATTATGAAAAATTATTAATTATTCAATATAATTATTATTTTAACTATTGATCCGATGTTATTTTATTTTTGCGACGTTTATATAATAAAAATGAGACATTTATAAAACAAATATTTATTTATTTCAAATAATTATTATTTTAACTATCGATCCGATGTTATTTTATTTTTGTGACGTTTATATAATAAAAATGAGACATTTATAAAAAAAATATTTATTTATTCCAAATATTACATAAAACCTTTTGTAATATCACATGGGAGACTTATAGACAAACACTCCTAAACATAATTTTATTCGTCACGGACACTTAAACACGCGCTTAATTAAGCATTGATATTACAACGATATTAGACTCGTAAACACGGAAAAAACACATCACAAACTAGTTCAAATTGAGGTTCCCCATGTCATCATAAAGGTCGTGAAGTAGTGCAGATGAATCCATTGTGTGCCTATCGGGGTTGCGGTACAACTCTACTGTACTCTCAATTACCTTTATTTTTCCATTCAAGAGCACATAGTTTGCACGCGTTGAAGAGCTTGGAGAAGAAATTGGAGTCCTTGAAGGTCTCGAAGAAGAGCTTGGAGGAGAAAAGCTCGTTGAAGATCTTGAAGAAGAGCTTAGAGGACAAAAGCTCATTGAACCTCCAAGAGAATTGATTAGTAGTTGGACGCGTTCGTCTTTCCATAAAAAAATTTGCATCCATATGAAACTGGAGGTTGAACCCGTGAACGTGGACAAGAATAGTACAGTCTACCAAAGGATTCAGTTTGCCAACATTCTCGAAGAACTACATCTCTATGTCCACACTTGCACGGAAAAGCTTCATGCTTCAACATATTCATAATAACAATGTGTTTGTGATGATAAGTATGTGTGATCTGTTGTGGTTGTGATGATAAGGAGTGTGTGTGGTTCTCCTTTTATGCTAAAAAAGTGAGGGAAATTGTTAACATTTTCTCTCCAATGTTTTCCCTCTAATATTTTCCCGCCAATGTTTTCCCGCCAATGTTTTCCCTCCAATGTTTTCCCTCTAATATTTATATGTTCAATTGACCACACATCCATCAAATCCATCAGCTGGACAAGTGTTGTATACTGAAACCTCATGCATGAGTGTATTTGGATATGGTACGTAAACCTCATGCATGATTGTATTTGGATGAGTCGGTATGCATTGGTTACACGTTAGATGTTCAATGGATGAGTCGGTATACATTTGTTAAACGTTAGATGTTCAATGGATGAGTCGGTATGTGTTTGTTAAACGTTAGATGTTCAATGGATGAGCCGGTATGTGTTGGTTACACGTTAGATGTTCAATGGATGAGTCGGCATGTCTTGGTTACACGTTAGATGTTCAATGGATGAGTCGGTATGCATTTGTTAAACGTTAGATGTTCAGTGGATGAGTCGGCATGTCTTGGTTACACGTTAGATGTTCAATGGATGAGTCGGTATGCAATTATTAAACGTTAGATGTTCAATGGATGAGTCGGTATGTGTTGGTTACACGTTAGATGTTCAATGGATGAGTCGGTATGTCTTGGTTACACATTAGATGTTCAATGGATGAGTCGGTATGCAAGTTTAATAAGTGTAACTAGGAACTTTGTACTCAAGTTGTGACATATGTATTTGTATTGATCGAGTTAATCGATCGAGAGGTTACATGTTATTGTGTTTTGGTACTAGATTAGTGGTAGATTTTTAGTATTTGTATCCCCAGGTTTTGTATTTGTATTCCCAGGTTTTGGTAGATTTTTTCCGGAAAAAATCTGGAAATAGCCTGCTGTGCAGGCTGCACAAAAAAATGACAAAGTTTCCCCGGCGACATGTCGTCAGGGAAAACTGAGGCTCGCTTGACTTTATGAAAAGTCTGCAAAGTTTCCCTGGCGACATGTCGCCAGGGAAAACTGAGGCTCGCTTGACTTTCTAAAAAGTCAGCAAAGTTTCCTTGGCGACATGTCGTCAGGAAAATTCTGGCACAACGTTGACTTGTCAACGCGAGGCTTTGACTTGTCAACGTAACGAATAGTTTCCCTGGCGACATGTCGCCAGGGAAAAGTGTGTTTTAATTAGCATGATTACTTAAGTTTGTTAATCACCAAAGTTTTCCCCGGCGACGTGGGTCGCCAGGGAAACTTTCCCGCACCAAATCCAGCGTGGCACCAATTTTTGAACCCAAGAGCTGCGGGGCCCACTTAGTCGCCAGGGAAACACAAAAAAGTCGCCAGGAAAACTTTCCCGTACCAGCTTCCCTTGACGACGTTTCCCTGGCGACATTTCGCCAGAGATACCCTTTCCCTGGCGACATGTCGCCAGGGAAACGCTCGAAATTTCGCCAGGGAAAGGCTCGAAATTTGTAGTGGTACCATAGGTTCATATATCAACATAATTTTATTTGGTCAATAAGAGTGCACGACATCCTCCTTGGTCAAACAAATGTGTTACAAGCAATTCGGTTTCTCATATACAAGCAACAGGTCAAGCCGAACAATGCTTGCTAGAGGTTATGTAGGCATATTAAATAGGAGGATAAATCATTTTCCTATTGACTTATTGTAAACCCAAGAATCCCACAAGCTATAAGCGTCTTGATATAATATGTTCTTTATGAATTAATAGCATAATTATTATTTTCCTTTTCAATAACTAATATACTTGATCACGGAAAATAATACAACACATACACAAAGTTTCAAGAGGCATGAGCTACACGAAGTTCGTTTCATGTAAAAAAAAGAATTTAATATTAAGAAATTATAATGCTTACGAGACCTTGGTAAAAAAAAATGATTCAAAAATAAAGATACAAGTGGAAACCATAAATGATACACATATAAAACTGGTCCACAATACAGGCGAGAAACCATAAATGCTACACATACAAGACTTATCTAAGAGCATCCACAATGGCAAAAGTGGTGAATGACTTTTTACTATTTCATCAAGTGTTCTGATGTGTTTTTTACCATTGCATGATAAGGTTTATAAAAAGATTTTTACAATAGCTTTACATACTAAAAGTCTTTGATGCAAGTTATAGTGATTAAATGATAGTTGCATTTAATGTAATAAATGCTAAAAATCATTCAACAATTTAGCATTATAGATGCTCTAAGATACAGATAAGAAACCATAAATGCTACACATACAAGACTTGTCCAAGATACAGGTAAAAAATCATAAATCTATTATATTTAATAAACCACAGTTTTGTACAGCTCTCTAAAGCAGCTATTGTACAAGTCTTAAAGCACACATCTAATTAATTTTTTCCTAAAATATGTTGATTGTCAGCTTGACACGTGTAGTCGAGGTTGTCTTTGAATTATCGTTTGACACAACCAATTTTATTTTGTGCTTATACTACCATATTAATTGTAAATTAAATGTAAACTTGATAAAAAAGAATGTTGTTAATTAACAGTCAAACAAATTTCAAAACACAGACATCTATGACCAAAGGAAATGAGATTTGAATCAAACAATAAAGAGTTTCCTAATATAACATCAATATACAAATATGTGAAGCAAATGCATTAAAAACCTTATAAAAATTCTATATATAACTCTTCTATAAAATCAGATTTTTATTATATAATTATATAAAGACGAATAAAAGTTATTTAATTAAAATAAAAATTAATTTTAACAAAAGTTAAAGTAATATTAATATATATATATATTTTTACTAGAATAAATGAAAAAAATCAATATTTTTAATATGTCCTAACAGTTATTTAAAATAAATATCTATTTTTTATTAAAAAAATGAAAATTATATAATTATAGTAAGTCATTACAAGATTTTAATTGAATATTTATATTTGATTAAAATAAAAGTAAAAATTATATAACTATAGAAACTCATAACAATATAAAATAAATATACAAATATACACGTAAAAAAGTTACAAATATACTATTTTTGTTACAACATTTTGTCATGTACAAAAGTAATCGGATTATAAAACTAAACTATATAAAATTAATATTTTCACATAATTATCTTTATGTGTTTCATCTATAATATACAAGTTTATTAAGCTTCAAGCATTAAAATTGCAATAAAAACAATTTCTTATATGACAAAAATATACAAGTTTATTGAGCTAGAAGTATTGTATTGAAAACATTACCATAATTAAGTTGACAAAACACCTATACACCCAATCACGGTTTACCAACATTACTATTATAGTAACCAAATAAACCAGTTTAAAAGTTTTTTGAAAAAAAGAACAAAAACAAAATCACGTCATATTAACCTATCATTAGCTGTAATGACATTCTATTATTCATCTATACACTTCTTAAGCAGTTTCAATCAAATTAAATGTGCTTAAACTTTCAAAAATCATTGAGTACTTATAAAACCAATTCTTCATCTACATGATTTGTAACTCTTTTATGTTATTTGGTTACGTTATTTTGTTGAAGCCTCTAAAAAATACATTGGGGAAAAAAAACCTTTTTTGAATTGATGATAATCTATTTTCATGAATCTGTTATTTATACGCTATGATATGATTATGTTTATTGTAATCTTTTTGTATCATTATTTAGATCAGGTATGCAGGTTGGATTATCTCTTAATTGCTATTGATTTCAGAGCATATCAACATCTACAAGTTGTAGAAAAGTTATGCATTGAGCCACTATATATTCAGGTTTCGATAATGAATTCATGTTAAGTCTTTTGATTGATTACCATGTACAATGTTTTTTGATTTGGTATATGGGTTCTCTATTTATATCTTACTTTTGATAGAAAACTTATTCTTGGTGTGATTCCTTTTTTTGAAACCCATTTACCTCTTTGGCTCTTGGCCCAAAAACAAAGAGTCATTTGAGATTTCATGCCTGATATCGATATTCTGAACGTCCAATCCGTTAAAGGTGTTGCATGTGATAAAATTCTACTGTATCATAAAGATGACTTTGTTAGAAAATAACTTGATCAATAGTTTATCCTCCTCTACTTTGCTAACACATAATAACCAAGTGTTTAAGTGTATACGGATCAAGATATGGTTATTTGGTTGAGTTTTTCTTCTTTTCACTGATTTCATATGTATCTTCATTTATGTTTGCCTTTCATTTTGTCCTTTAGTACACTTCACTTAAATCAGATTATTGACAAAAATCAAGGCTAGAGAGGAGAAGACTATATGTGGTATATTAGTGCCATCAACTGCACAAACTAAACCACAAGGTGGTGAGTTTGTTGCTGCTGATGAAGGTAGGACTATTAGAGACAAAAACTCGACATTGGTGTTAAGTTAATCTCTGAAGCAGTTGAAATTTATATGCAAACAATGTATAATTTCGTTGAGCATATTAACCGACTCTATGTTAATAGAGTGGCTTTGGCTCAAGAAGTCTATTACAATAGTCATTTGCAACTCACCGGAGTTCAAAAGCAATACCATTAATGCATATCTAAAGTACATGGTCTTATAGGAAGACATATGGTTGGATGAGACACGATCAAATTTATGTTTAAATAATGACAAAAATCTAAACATACCCAATAACTTTGTTTATATATTTTTTTAATTATAAACTTTAGCAAGTATGAATTTTGATTTTATTTTAATCATTAAAAGTTCCATCCGCAAGTCCAACTTAAACAAAAGTACCAAACTTAATGTAATTGAATTTGTTGCAACTAATTAAAGATAACCCGTATTACACGTTACTTTCGTTGTGATTTGTGTTTTTATCTATTGACATAACATGTTCGTAAGTTCTTTTTAATATACTGGTGATTCGAGAGCCCTCTATAAATTTTACTTGGAAAGTCAATTTTGTGTACTAAAGGATTTGAGCATGATAATGGCAACCGATTGTGTAAATAAGACTAAATGGGATGGTTAATGCTATATGGTCACCAAGTCTAAAGGTGCATACTTTATTTAACATGTCATGGTGTGTTAGAGTTTATATAAAGTTAATTAGTATCTACGTAAAAAATATAAACTTCACAAGAATCAATAATGTGTTTCT